>RJWH01002183.1:109635-171633 GCA_004363575.1 Solenodon paradoxus
CCCCCCCCCCCCCAAGCAAGGCTGCCCCCTCTCACAGTCACTCGGAGGCCAGGGGGGCTCCCATCCTGCTCAGGGAAAGCAACTGAGTCATACACGATTCCCAGGATGCCCGGGTCTTCTGAAGATGGCACCAAGTGTCCGAACCCCTGGGGGACAGGGAAAGAGACTGGTCAGGAGGAATGCTACATCAAAAACCCTGGTGGACAGGGAGAGATGGTCCAGAGCCACACCTGGACAGGCAGGCGAGCGCCTCGGTACTGCAAATTCACCACAGCCACAGACACAGCAGTGATGGCACTCAGGGTGTGGGCCAGGGGGGCAGCCGTGGCCGGGAGCAGCTGGCTGAGCACTGAGGGAGACAGGCCTGCTTCAGGAACATTCTACAGCTCCGTCACCCCCCTGGGACTGCACTCCCATCAGGTAAGCAGTTCAGGGGCCTGGTGTGGGCTTGCCTGACTGGTTGCGGAGAGGGAGAACACCCCCAATACCTGAAGCTGGAATGGCACTGATGACATGGTCAGCTTCCAGGCTGCTGTCCCCTAGTGACACCTGAGTGTGGAGACATGAAACAGGTCATGGGCATTTAGCTTCAGTTTATCAGGCACCCAAGTGACAAAAGACGGTGCTAGGCCCAAGATAAAGAGGTGGCGTGACTGTCTCAGCACAAAACCCCCTCATCTTACTCTAGGAAATGGGCTAGAGGCCCATGTGACTGCGCTGACACATCTAGTGGAGGTGGTCTTTCCCTTCCCTGCTTCTGAGTCACAACTTCTATCAGACTTGCACCAAACAGGTCTCGGAGTAAGGTCCACCGAGGCCAAGGGCAGGGGCAGGGAAAATAACTGCAGTCCTGCCCGGGGCAAAGAACACATTTTAGGCAGATTCATCCGGGGCTCTCCTACCTTCCAGCGCCCTTCTGCCTCGAGGCTGAGCCCACAGACTGGCTGGCCCCTGAGTACACTGACCCCCCTATTAGTCAGGTGGTTTTGAAGGGCCTGGGGCAACATCTCCAGCCCTCCGCGGAGTGACCACTGGCTCCATCGCTCTGCTTGGGCCTGGCGAATGAGCGCGGAGTCTGGCTTTGGGCTGTGTCCTGTGGGGAGAAAGCAGGTAGCCAAGAGCAGGGCAGTCCCTCACTGCCTCCCTAACGGCTTCAGTGCTGAACCAACCCCCCTCACCTGCCCCCAGCAGCAGCCCCAGCAACACGGAGCGATGGGTCTGCTCCGCCTGGAAGAGACTGGGGAAGCAGGACCGGATGCTCAGCTCCCGGCTGTTGCCAGCAAACACTCCCCGGCAGAGGCTGTCCATGGCTAGATGCGCTACCTTCGGGGGAAGACGGGACTGAAAGACCGGAAGACACCCCAACAGCCGGTGGGGAATAGGGTGCGGTCACACTCTGACAAGGTGGGGCAGGCAGTGTAGGTATCGCCCCTAACGCAGAGTCCTGCGGACTGTCGGGTGAAGGAAGAGGACGCCCCCACACAATTCAGAAGAGCCCCTGGGTGCTGGGTGTGAGTGGGGGTCTTGGGGTCTCGGGGAGGGGTCACCTCAGGTCCCAGGCGACGCTGGGCAAAACTGTGCACAGTCTCATCAGGGTCCTTGCCCCGGGGCGCCGTCAACTCCCTCAGCCCCGCCCAAAGCAGAGGTCTGGAGAAGGGAGGTGAAGGGCGGAGTAGCCCCCTGCCGGGAGGAAGCTAGGTGAGCAGCGGGCCGATCGCCCGGTCGGGCGGGCGGGGCGGGGCGAGGGCGCGCGGAGGGGGCAGGGCGCTACCTGAGGCCCGAGGGCAGCGCGTGCAGGGCCCCGCCCACGAACAGGAACCGGTTGCGGGCCGCTGGGTGGTCTCCGCGCACCGGCAGCACTTCCGAGTCCAGGCCCAGCTCCGACACCTGCTCGCCGCGGGAAGAGACCGGGAAGGGCGGCTCTCCTCTCACCTCTTTCCTCGTCCACCCGCGGGGCTCCCCAACCTGCCGGCCCCGGGGCCTCACCAGGAGCAGGGTGCGGGCTCCCAGGGCTCCCGCCGGGCGAATTCCTCGAGGTCCCAGTTCAAAGACAGCCCCACCCGGTCCTCGGACGGAGCGGATCCAGCCTCCCAGACGCTCACTGCTCTCCACCAGCACCACCTGAGGAGGAGAGGGCCGTGCAGCGCGTCAGGGTCGCGGTTCGAGGCTCCACAGGGACATCCTGTGGCTGGAACCCGAATCCAAGGTGCGGCGGACACTCACGTTAGGTGGCTGGGCTGCCCGGCTCAGGTGGTAGCAAGCGGCCAAGCCGCTGATGCCTCCACCCAACACGACCACGGTCCGGGCCATGGCGAGGTAGCCTGTCGGATTGCTACTGGGAGCACGGCTGCGCGTCTCGCCTGCCACCAACCGCTTCTGGGGACCAGACGGGGCCCGCGACAGAGCGGGAAGAAACGGGGAGGGGCGGAGGCGCTCGGCGAGCGCAGATAAGGCCCAGCCCGGGCTATCGGCCCGCGCAGCGCTGAGCCATCAGTGTCCCGGCGATCCGCGGGCCGCGGAGGCCTCGCAGCTGCTCCGCTCCCAGCCTTTTCGGTCGCTCCGACGCTCCGTCCGCCGGGTTCCCGCGGCGCCCAAGGACCCTGCTTTTCTGCTCCTGGATTGGTGGATCCGGGAAGGCCCCGGATCACACTCGCCAATGAAGACGCTGGACGGTGCTTCACCGGGTGGGGCGGGGCTGGCCGCCGAGAGGGGCGGGCTCGGGGCAGGGCTTAGCCGGCTGGGAGCCGTGGGGAGTGCACTTTCGGGGTGGCGAGGCCTTGCTCAGTTTGCTGGCTGGGCGAGGACCCGGGAGAGTACACGGGGACAGCGGAGGCAGGTCCATGGGGAAGTGGATCCATAAACAGCTCCGTGATGTTAGCAACAGTCGGGCCTGCGGGAGTCCAAGCCGCCCGGCAACGTGCCCTTGTTTGTCCACAGGGGTCCCCGGGAGCCCGCCCGCCGCCTGGCACTCAGATTACGGGCCCCCGCAGCCTCGCGGGGTGCAGTCTGCCTTCCCTGTCTCCTCGACTTAAGCCCCCATTGTGGACAAACGCACCACCGAGCGCGCCCCGGTCTGCTCAAGAGGGCAGGGGTCCCCGGAAGGAGTTTGTCGGCCGAAGCACAAATACGTACAAGGACGTCACTTTTTCTTAATAAATTTATTCACAAAAAGTGAGATTGTAGAGGGTCTGGGGGCTGTACACGGGCAGGGGCTGGGGAGCTCTGTACATGGGGCTGGGAACCCGGGAGCCGCCAGGTGAAAGGGGACTTTGTAATAAGAAAAATAATGGGAGCTACAGCCACCCCTCCCCCCTCCCCGATTAAAAAGACACAAAAATAGACGTCTCTGAGGTAAATGGGGAGCCCGGGGCTTAAGGACGTTGAAAGGGTTTCACAAGTGCCAGGGCTTAAGGGGGTGTTACAGGCACCGGGGTGGCTCCTGCATCAGTTGGTAGAACAGCACATAGCCCTCGCTGGACGCCACCTGGTTTTCACTGACAGGGGAGACACTAGGAAGAAGGGAAATGGGGAGGGTCGCCATCATTCAAGGCTCAACCTCAGAACTCCCAGAAGAAATCAGGCACCCACCCTGACCCTGTACTGTGTTCTGGGACTTTGGACTGGGGACAGTGTCAGGGCTGCAGGGGGACGGGGCAGGGGACGGGGCAGGGGTCGAGCCAAAGGCCGCACTCACCGGGAGTCATTGTAGACGTGCCAGCCAGTCTGGCACCGGCACAGAGCTGTGTAGTGGCCGTAGTGGACGCTGCCGGAGTGGTTGCAAAGGGCATATAACTGATAGACGGGGCTTCCTGCGGGGTTAGAGACCATCACATTCTACAGCCGGCGCTGGGCCCACTCAGCTGTCCCCGCTTCCAGGGGCTCCGTCCGACCTTCCCAGCCACTCACCGGCTTTGTCACTGGCAAAGTCCCCTAGGCTCAGCCGCTGCAGCGGGAAGTCTACACCTACGGAACTTTTCTTGATGGAGCCTCGTGAGGCAGAAAACCGATTTAGATCTAAGTCCTGGTTAAGGAGTGTTTGGAAGACAGAGGGCCTCTGGGGGGGCTGTCCCCTTCCAGAACACACTGGGAACACAGGAGGGGAAGGTGGAGGGGCGGCGGGCATTTCCTAAGGAAAATTCAATTCCCTGATGTCCAGCCTCTCAGACATGGAGGATGAAGAGACGGATAGGAGAAATAAGAATGCGGGTTAGGATACGGAGCACAAGGATTCGGGGGAACCTCTGTACTGTCAGCTTTTTGGTGCTTCGTGTTTTCTGCCGACACCGGTCACATACCTGAATAAATGCCAAGTAATGTTAGTTCTAATACTTGGCACCTCCATCGGCTTTTCCCACCCCTGGTGCCCACTGCTTCTGTGTCCTCTGTCCTAGGAGGACTATGACATGTCCAAGATGCTCGCACAAACCCAAATGTAGAAATGGTAAATGACGACGCATCCTACCCACAGGGAGCCCCAGCCTCCCATTCTGTATCCCCGTGAACCCCCACATACTGGGGCATTCTCTGACTCCAGCTCTTCTTCCTTGGTGAAAAGGCTGAAACAATCCCGTAGAGACACCTTGCCCCCAGCAAATCCTTTCTGGGGAAGAGGAACGAAGGGTCAGTGTGGTCTAGAGCTGCAGTCTGTTCTCTTATCAACCCAGCCTCTGCCTCTGTTCCAGACACCCGCCCCCTGGGATTGGTAGAGTGGGTCACAGAACCCATGTCCCATCCAACCCTTATGTCCTCCAGAACCCCACCTTGGGAATGGGCAGGGACAGGTCACAAAAAACCTCGAAGGTCGTGGAGCGATACCCACAGGCCTGGCACTTGAGACAACTTTTCAACTGGCCCACAAACAGGTCTAGAGAGAAGCAAAAGGGTAGGGGACCAGTCACCATGGGATCCTGAGTGGCCTCCTGGGGTTCCCGACCCTCCCCTCGCACCACCAGCACCGTAACAAACCTCCCCACCATGCCCACTTTGTCATCCATCCTTGCCATCCCCTTTGGTGACTCTTCCTCCCGAGTCCAGCCCACACTTCGCTGAACTCCATACCCACGATCTTGCTGTCCTCTCGTTCTAGGTAGCGCTTCCACATTAGGTTGGCTCGGTCATCGTCACTACCACAGATGAAGGGAAGTGGGGCGCATCGTGAGACAAGACACAGGGCATACTGCAACACCACTGAAATGACCACGGAACCCTGTACCCACCCACACCCCGCTCCTCTAAATGTTGAAGAGTCACAGGAGCGATGCTTGGGAGGACTTTCTGGGGAAGTTCGAGGGGAGAGGAAAGGAGCACGGTGAAGAGCAGGCTGTCTCCCTCCACCTGGCCGTGTTGGATAGAGACCGCCCTCTCCCCCAATAGGTGATGTTCCAGCAACATGCTTTGTTCCCCTGCACCCCTCAGCCTGCCCTCCTCAGTGCTTCTGCCACCAGCTCCTAGGCTGAGCCTTCCTGTGTGTCCTATATCCTCAAGCTTGCCCAGCTCAGCTCCTCAAGGTGAAAGCTCTGATACAGTACTGAGAAGGGGCCCTCACCTTAACTCAGGCTCTTCTAGCAGAGTGCCCCCGCGGCGGGGTGCAGAGGGGGCTGGGTTGCTGGCCAGGATTGGAGGGGCGCGGCGGCCTCGCCGGTTGATTTCCAGGTGCAGCCGCTCCATGAGGAGCTTCAGGAACTCCTGGGCATCCTGTTGGCTGCAGCGGACAGAGGGCACGGGCACTAGCTGCCCAGTCCAGACACCACCCCCGCCCCAACCCTGGGCCCCCTTCCTGGAGGAAGAGCATCTCAGGCTCAGAACACGGCTCCAGGGTCCTCCTTGTTCTACCACCAGACTTCGCTAGGGAGACCCCATGCTCTCCCACCTGTATCCAGAGAAGGAGGGGACGTATTTCTGGAAGACAGCTCGGAACCGAGTGGGATTCACGGCTTCGCAGGAGTCTGGGTGCCACAGGGCCCCAATCACATCAGCAAAAGCTATTGGGTGGGAGCAAGAGGGGAGACCAAGGTCAGCACAGGGAGGAGGCCTGGTGGGTGGGGAGCAAGGTCTAGACAAGCAGTACCCAGAACAGGCAGGGATGAGGACCCAATGGAAGGGTGGGGCGACAGGGGTGGAGACTTGGGGCGGGGGGAGGCAGGAGTGTGCCCACCTTCAGTGAGCTCCTGGGCACGAGCACCTCCAGGCACCTCTTGCCGGAAGTCCCTTCGCAGACAGAAGTCCCGAAGCGGCCGAGTGCAGCTCAGACACTGTAGCACGGCATTCAGGAAGCACTAAGAAGCAGCAGAGATCCGTCACCGCTACTGACAGAGCCCAGAGACCCGGGGAGCACACCCCTACACCAATTCTGTTCAGCGACCCCCAGCACCATTTCCCAGCCTTCAAAGAGAGGGCAGCAGAATGACTCTCACCGTGTTGCCGAGGTTCCGCAGGCCAATGTGCCCAGAGCCCAGAAGCAGCGTGTGGTGAGCCTGGAAGTTCGGAAGGCAGTCAGCAGGTCCCACCTGTCCCCTACCCCATTTGTCACCCCCATGTGACCCCCTTCCCTCTCGGCGGACTGGGGTCTCCCTACCTCTCTGGTCACGAGCAGCAAACCCATCACAGCAGAGTGCACCACGGACTCAGCCAGGGCCGCCCCTCCTGCTCCCCACCTGCTCCTCTGTCCTGCCAGCCGGCGGTGCAGCTCCTGGGGCAGCTCTGCAAGCACTGGCATGGCTGCCCAGCTGCTCCCCACCCCCACCTTGCTGCCCCCAAGACACCCTCCTGCCCCCGTGGCCCCTTCCTGCACCTTCCCCGGACGGCTCCAACTGCAATCAGCCTAGCTCACTGAGCTCTGGAAATGGGCAACCACACTATCTCGGAGCTTGTGTTCCCGCCCCTCTTCAGCTCCAGAGATTAATTAGGCCCAGGCAGCATCCTAGGAGGGAAGGTATAGCAGGGGCGGGTAAGGGCCTGGGGACCCAACGAAGAATTCCAAATGGTTGAGTTAAACATCCAGGGACTGAAATGGCACCCCATGCAGGGGGAGGTCACAGACAGCCCAGAAGAGGACCTGTGGGCTGCAGGTACTTAAGTCAGGGGCAGGAGATGCAAATTGCTGAGGGCTAGAGAAAGGAGCTCCAAGGAAGGAGAGCCACAGGGTGGCAGGAAGGTTGGAGGCAGGGAGGGACTTTAGGAGGGAAGGCATGGGGGCTAGTCAGTCCTCACCATTTTGTCATCAGAGTAGAAAGGCTCAGGGGGCCGGGCAGATATCACATGGAAGGAGCCATGGGAAGTGGGGGGCTCGGTCCGTATGCTGAGCAGGGTAGGGGGCCCAGGAAAGCCCCCAAGGCGACGGAGAGAGGTACTCCGTCTCAAAGTAGGTGGCTCAGGCCGAAGTGCCAAGCGGCTCAGAGCGGCCCCTAGCTCTCCAGCACCACGGTGCCCGCCCAAGGCGATACCCAGTGGGCGCAAGTCCCCACTGCTCACAGACTTGGAGCGGGCTAAGTTAGTCCGGGATGGGAGTGGCAAAGCCACATTTGGGGGTGGTGAACCAGGCAGAGGAACTCCATGATCTGCCCGAAGGGGACCTCTGGGACGAGAGCCTGATGTTCGTCCTCGGCCCAGCTCCAGTTTCTTAAGCCGTTCCTCAGGGGCACCTGGCCGGGGAGGCAGAGGTCGTAACATAGGGTTCGACCCAGGGGCTGGGGTTCTGCGCTCCTTGCTGCGGGCCCGGGGGGCAAATGGTAGCTTTGATCCCACTCGGGGCTGGACATTAATGGGTGTCTCTCGGGTCCGGCCCAGGCGGTGCTCAGAGGCCTGGGGCATTGTGGATGCCACAGGCTGGACCTGGAAGAAGAGAGAATCAGACGTGAGTACAAGGGAGATGGAAATCTGGGCGTCACTTCTGCAGGGTAGCTTCTGCAGTGAAGGCAGAACCCTGTGCATCACTTTGTATTCAGTACCCAGAGCACAGTGTTTGGCACAAAGTAAATATTTAGTATCCGTTGAGTCACTAAATGAATGAATGAATGAATGATGGCAGCCTGCGGCTTGACTCTAGATTCCTCACCCACTTCCTGCAGCATATACAGCATGACTGAAAAGCCAATGGTAGTCCTCAGCTCAGCTGTCTTGATAATATTCGCTCATGCCAAAGGCCCCCATCAAGCTAATCAAGTAGGATGTGCCCTGGGTCACTTAGGACCTCTGCTCAAATGGGGGTGTGGATGCAAGGCTGCCAGCCCCAGACACAGCATTCCACGCTCAAGCCCCTGCCGCTCGGAGCTGTAAAAGAAGCCGATTAAAGGGTGACTTGCGAATCCCTCCCTCCCCCACTGCTGAGTGCCAACGTGCTGTCGGGATCCTGGGGCAGTGGCGGAGAGGCAGGACGAACATCCCGCGACCCCCATCTCTGCAAGTCTCCCACCACCGCAGGGCTTCAGCCGGGTCCGCCCCCCTTGAGGGCAGAAAGGCCGCGGTCGCTGATTGGCTGCGACGTCCAGCGGCATATTCCCCGCGGTCCGCGGATGCTGTCCTTCCAGCCCAGTTCTCCCGTTCCCTGCGGGGCCGCCCGAGCCTCTGCCTCGGTGGAAGGCGTCCTCTCTGGTCCGGAGCGGTCTTCTCTCGCCCCCCACGCCATCACGCCCGGGCCCGTACCTGTACCCCAGTGAGGCGGCGGGGGAGGCCAGCTGGGCCAGGCCCCCGCTCAGGGCCACCCTTTCCGACCCCCGTGCAGCGCCCCCGAGGGCCCGGCCACCGCTGCGGCCGCCGCTGTTGCCCAGGTCTCTCCCGCCGCAGGGGCCACCGCCATCTTTGTTGGTCCCGCCCGGCCGCCGGCCGCCGGCATCACCGGCTCCTACTGCGCCTGCGCGCCCACAATCGGCATCCGCCCACCCGCCCCTTCTGCGCCTGCGTGAGCCCACCCAACTGTCGCCGCCGCTGGCTCCATGGAAACGCAGCCAACTCTGAACCCCCTGGCCCAGCCCAGCCCAGCCCAGGTGGTACTTAGACACCTCTCGGGAGAAGTCCCTGGAATCCGGCGCCGATCGCCCCAAGGGTAGCTTACAAGGAGTACATCAGGCCATTGTGGTGGAGCCCAGGCCTGCAGCACAGATCCTGCCCAGGAAGCTGTGTGTCAGTGCAGGCAGTTGCGGGCCGGCCATCCAACCAGCGGAAAAACATCCAGCACCATTCCACTGGGGCAGGGAAAGATCCCTGTTGGGCGGAAGCGGGCGCGGGGGATGGACGCTGGGCCTGCAGATTCCTTCCTCAAGCCCCTTGCATGCAGGCCAAAACAGCAGGCTCTCCGCCAAAGGACAAAGGCACAGCTCAGCAGCAGGGAGAATAGCCAAGATTTCCTTTCATTCGAAGCTCCAGACCAGGGCACCCTCCTTCCCTCCCAAACTAGTGTAGTTGTACTCCTTGCTCTGGGGCTTCACCTGCTCGCCCTCTATTAGCAGCCACCAATGAGAACCACAGGCCACCAGAGGAAGCAACTTTTATTTTTAAGTTATTGTCCAAGTCCAAAAAGACTATGTACCCCAATTCACTTACCCTCTAGCCCTGAAGTGTCTCACACTGCCCCACTTAGGGGAGGAACAGACATTGCCTCTTGGTTTCCCAAAGTCCAAGTCTTTCCCCTCGTTATGCAGACTAACTTAGAAATTTAGTTGCAATACTGTTGTTTTGAGAACGAAGCCTCTCAGAAGTCCCTCTGTCCTTCCTCGGTGGCTTGATCCTTCATTGGTTGCATTTCTCTTTATGATGAATCACACCCTTCTGAATCAGATCTGGGATTTCCACAGCCAGCCATGGACCCAGCTGCAATACAAGGAAGACCCTGTGAAATCTATAACTCAAGGGCTCTTGTGTCATCAGAAGCCCCTTGCCAGAGAGAGATTCTAGGAAAACACGCCCAGGGGAAACACTATTATTCCTTGTTTACTCTCAGTTACTTTTCTTAAACTGCCCAGCATCTAAGCCCTTCCCCTCTATGTACCAAGAACCCCAGACTTACCCCCAGAGCCATAAGATGAGCGAGCCCAAATTTGGGCACATTTCTGGCCCACAAAGGCTTGAAGTGATCAGTCAGACATATTTTGCCACCCCTATGAGACAAAAGAAAGAAGGTGTAGACATGCAAAGTTTACACACAGCACCTTGAGATCAGAGGAAGACCACTAGGAATCAGAATTGGGAACAAGGTCAGCTAAGTACTTTGAACAGGCTGAAGTGCTGGTGGGCCACCAGATTCTGGGGAAAGCACCTGCCTCCAAGAGTTCTTCCCTAAGGCTGGTTTTCTTTCTTTTTCTTTTTCTTTTTTTTTTTTTTTTTTTTAAGGGAAGGTGCAAACAAGAATGAACGTGAATAGACAGACAGGCAGGCAGAGAGAGAAGGAAGAAGCACTTTATTTTTATTTAGTTGTTCACATTGGTTATTTCCTCCAGACCTGGGATGTGAAGTTGGGTCCTTGGGGGTATATGTGGACTGCTCTCCTTTAGAGATGGTTGACCAAACCACTACTCCACCAGGGTACACCCCCTAAGGCTTTCATTGACCCTTTCCCAGCTCCTAGTCATTCCTACCTGTACATCTTTGCTGTTTTTCCATCCAGTTCGGGGACTGCAATTTCTGGAGCAGTAGTGGGATATGTGATAGGAATCTGGAGGAATTTACAAAGCTTTTATGAAACAGAATCAGGATAAAGGAACTAATCTAATCAGACATTTCATGGCTGAACTGCAATCTCTACACCAAGTCACATATACACACCGGAATTCTTGATGTGAGAACAGTAACTAACACCATGCTTCCTTCAAACCTTGGCTCTCCCCTCCCACTTCTAAAACTTTCTCTGGTCCCTCCAAGAATGATTAACTTGTTAATAATCACCTAATCACTCCCTTCTGTTAGCCTCCGTATTTCCCACTTGATTAACTCACGTCAAACTCGATGTCAAACTCATACTTGAGGAGGTCATGAATGTACCAGCATTTTCCAAACCACCTGCAACGAAGACCAAACCTCAGTTCAATTTGCACTCTTCTCATACTCAGATGACCTCTTGGCTTAGAGAGCAGCCTGGGAGACTCGCGGAATGGGAACTGGGGAAGTCAGAAGCTGTGGGAGAGGGGACAGCTAATATGAGGCAGGGAAGGTCTGGCAGCAGGCTCGGGGATACCCACATGCTAACACCATGTAAAATTCCACCCCCACACCTCTTGAAAGGGTCTGCCTACCGAGTCCCTTCCTTGTTGGACTCCAGTCGGAACCAATCATTGTCCGCATTCTTGTTGTTCTCCACATACTAGAAACACAGAATGAGGTCTTTCAGAGGGGAGGGGAGTTGAAGTCAAGGACAGTTCCCCCTCAAAAGAAAAATGTGATTACTTTCTCTCTTATGACTCTACCCAACTTTTTCAAAGAACGTATTTTATTTTATTTAGTTGTTCACCTTGGCTGTTCCTCCACCCTTTCTCTGGCCCTAGAACTCAAACCAGGATCCCTGGGATGCAAGTGGATGGCAATCGCCAAAGGTAGCTAGCCAAACTTCTACTCCACCAGGATGCATCATACCCAACGTTTCTGACATAAGCAAAAACAAAAAACTCCACTGGTAAGTCAGAGACTTGTCCAGAGCAGAGCAGAGCAGGCTTGGGTCCCACTCAAGGTAGCAGATATGCAAGACTTGATGGTATTGCCTGGGTTCTCGTCTTACCTCTGAGTGTTAGCTCTTCTTACCTTTCTTCAGCCCATAACTCGTTTAATGGTCACCGCCTCCCCTCATACCATCCTGGCTTTAACTAGAATCTACATGCTGATGACTCCCAAATCTTTATCCAGTCAAAAAGCTTTAGACTTCAGCATCCCACTGTATACTGAAATCTCTGCCTTCAATCATAAGTACCGCAAACTCTACATTTCCCCCCCCGGGGCCTTCAGACCTGTTTCCCCACTGCATCAATCTCAGGGGGGCAGTCTTAGCTTTCACTCAACCACCCAAGTAAAAAACCTGGGACTCATCCCTGCACCTCCCTCTCCTTAACTCTTTCCCAAAATCCTTCATGAAGTCCTGCTGATTTAACTTTCTAAATATTCCTCAAATCCACCTCTCTACCTTCACCATAACTGCCAAGTGGAGATCACCATCTTTTGCATGGCTTAGACAGGCTCCTAACTTGTCTATTGTTATCAATCTTTTTTTTTTTTTTTTTTTTTTGGTTAAGGAAAGTTTAAGGCAGGAATGAACGTGAGTAGGCAGACAGGCAAGGAGAGAGAAAAGGAAGAAGCATTTTATTTTTATTTAATTGTTCACACTGTTTGTTCTCCCCTGACTGGGGCAGCAAACCTGGGTCCTTGGGATATATGTGGCCTGCACTCCTTTGGAGGCAACTGACCCAGCTGCTACTCCATCAGGGAGTACCCACTAGCATCAATCTTATCCCTACCAATTCTATTTTCCTCTCTACTGCCACTTGTGATTGATCTAAACCCAAATCTGATCATGCTGATTTGTCAGCTTAAAACCCTGTAAAGGTATCCCAACGTCTCCAACATAAAATTCAAGTGCTACACATCTGATGCTCTAGCAATGCTGAACTACTTGTTTCTTCAAACACATCATATAATTTCTAGTTTCTGTGTCTTTTCTCATGCTGTCCCTTGTGCACTGAATGCTGTCTACCCTCATGTTTTGTCAGACTAACTTACATTTACCTTTCTTCAAGCACTGCTTCTTCTAGGATGCCTTCCCTAACCAGACCCAAGCTGAATCAAGTATCTCAAAACATCGGAAAGATTTCTCTCTCTCCCTTTACTCTCTCGCCCTCTCTACCAAACACTGTATTATAATTATGTATTTCTGTCTGCCTCCATTAGCTCCAACTTATTTGGCTTTGAATCCCTTTCCTAGGTACAAGGAGTACAATAAATGTGTTTGTAGGTAACTAATACATGCAGCAGGAGAGCTGCTGGACTTTGAAACAGAGATCACCACAAGGAAGACAGGCTTACTTTTCTTTCCACGGATGGGAGATTAGCGAGCTGAGAAGACAGTCCGTTTCTAATTGAGCTCAGCTCCTGAATGTTTGCAACTAACATCTACTTGAACGTTCAGCCCTAATACGTGTTCCTGCCACAGGAAGGATGAAGGCGGGAGCTGAAAAACCGGGACGTGGCCTTCAGAGACCCTGGAATTCCTCTGCCCACCTCCACATCCAGGGGGGCCAACACCTGGATCCAGAGGGACACGTCACCTTCTCCGAGGCGCATCCCTAACATAACTACTGCCTTCGACCAGATGATCTGGCTCCAATACGGTTCCCAACCCGTCTCTTCTTCCTCCTCCCCTCACTCCACGTCCCCTAGCCTCTCAATGGACCAACATCCCGCAGTCGTCCAATTTCTAAGAATTTGTCAGTTAAACTTTATAACCGGAAGCCACTGCCACACGGAGTCTATTCCTAAGGACACCTGACTACCTGCAACCGTTTCGCGACGCGGCAGGCCCCAGAAGCACCACTGACCCGGATAAGAGACTGATATTCCTCCTTGAGCCGCTGTACCCACAGCTCGCGATCGCGGGGTCCGGCGTTGGTTTTCAGCACCGGGATCTCGGAGACTACGCGCCGGGTGGCCTCGTCCGCCATCTTGGGCCAGGGCGCAAGGAAGGCGGAAGTGGCGTCGCCGGTAATTTACACCCGGGGCGCCGCCATCTTTACTTTGGGAAGATGGCGCAGTCTTATGACTTCTTCAAACGCGATCTTAATTTTCTCGTCAGGAAGATAAATTTGTTACCTGGCCACCTGCCTGCGTGCGCAACGGGAAGCACAGGCTGGAAGCGGATCGCTTTGTCCTGAATGGGGCACCTATCCCGAAGAACGCGCAGACTGCACAAAGGTGACTTCCGCTCATGCTCAGAGGAGTGCTGTCCGAAGACTTTTCCGACCCTCCCAAAACTTCGGCTTGCCGGCGGGTGCCGGGGCCACCGGTGGGTGGGTGCTGAGTTCCTGACTGTGATTGGAAATCAAGCGGAATCCAAGCATGATCTATAATCTCGGCCATGACAATGAACACTACCGAGCTAGTGAGTTCTCAATTAGTGCAAAGGGAGTTCAAAGGTCACAGAACTGGCCTTGGTCTAGCATAGACCTTTTTGGTCTGGGATTAACTCATCTAGGAAAAGAATCACGTCTAGTCCGTGGGCAGTAATTCTTTTGCAGCATTGAGTCTCTTGTTGGTCCTTAAACCTAAACATATACATTTTAAATCAGATTGTTAATCATTAAAGTTTCCATCTACAAATATGACGATCATGATATATATCTATATCTAATCTATATCTATATCTATATATCTATATATATTTTTTAAGGAAAGGTGCAGTTAGGAATGAAAGCAAGTAGGCGGGCAGGAAGAGAGAAGAGGAAACATTTTATTTATTTTTACTTAGTTGTACACCTTGGTGGTTTTCCATGGCTTATGACAAAAAGCAGATCCTTGGGATGTTTGTCATAATACTTTGGAAATGAAAGGAAGGGGTAAAGGGGAAATGTAGATCAAGCGGTACAAACATTGTTATAGAATAAATTCTGAGGATCTGATATACAGCAAGGTGACTATTTAATAGTGTAGTATTGTATACTTGAAAGTTGCTGAGAGTAGATCTCAAGCATTCTTCCCACACACAAAAGAATGAACTATGTGAGGTGATGGACATGTAAGTATCTTAATCTTGGTAATCATTGCACAGTGGACATGCATATCAAATCACCACTTTAAATATCTAGAATTACATTTGTCAATTATTCCTCCATAAAGTTGGGGAGGGCAAACAACTTTGGAGAGAGTTGATTTAACTCTATAAATGGCATTTTTCTCACCTCTAGGTGATAGCAGGATAGGGTTGTTGTAACTATATTTGCCGTATCTCTTCATCCACATAATAGGCTTTAGGATGAAATTCAGATGAAATATATGGCAGTAGTTTTGGAACTTTTTGTAGTAGTCAGGCCAGGTTTACAAACAAAATCTGACTTTGAATCTCAAAATAAAGAAATGATGCATGAAGAACTTCTCTTGTTTCAATAGCAGAGATCTTAGGTCTGAGATCACATATTTTATGGCATCCACTCATCACATTTTATTGTTTAATTGTTGGCCACCTCATGGGTATGCCCTTTCAAACTTTTTTTTTTAACACATGGTAGCATACTGCACATTCTGCAGCTGCTCTTTTGACTGAATATGTATGTCTTGGAGGCATTCCTTGTTAATACATAATCACTTCCTCCATCTCTCCCTCATCTGTCTTTTTTTTTTTTTTAAAGAAAAGGTACAAGCAGAAATGAAGGTTAGTAGACCAGCAGGAAGGAAAAGAGAGAGGAGGAAGTATTTCATTTTAGTTTATCTTGGTTATTCGCCCCCCCCCCCCCGCCTCCACCCCCGGTTTCAAATCTGATTTGAGATGTGTGAACTGTGTCTGGTGGCCTTGTCCATTATGCCGCTAGGGTGTGCCCCTTCTTCCTTGTGGTATAGATCTACCATCATTCATTCAACTAGACCCCCAAGGGTGGATATTTGAATTGTTTACAGTCTTTGACTATTACAAACAGTGCCTGTCTACTCATCACTTTTTTTTTTTTTTTTTTTTTCTCCAGTAAGAAAAGGTACAGGCAGGAATGAAAGTGAGTAGGCAGGCAGGCAGGAATAGAGAGGAAGGATTTTATTTGATCTTACTATTCATCTTGGTTGTTCCCCTGGTCCCAGAACATGAACCCAGATCCCTGTGATATATGTGGACTTCTCTTGACAAAAGGCGGCAAACTTTACCACTACCTAACCAAATCATACAAAAATTTTTTTTTAAAAACTCCTGCTGATATGTTTTTTTGATCATATAAAAATAGACACTTTTCAGACATTGACATTGTACATTCTCTTTATCCAAGAATATGCTATTTTTCAGTCGATCAAGTTTTATGGGGGTAGCACTAAAAAATGTTCATAGAGATCTTGTGTTCTTTTTAAGGTCATTCCTAGGCATTTTATCTGGTTTGTTGATACTGAGGTCTTCTAATCTGTTGTTGTGTATATAGATATTTACTTCTGCGTGCTACAATCCCCTCACTTTAAATTATTGATTTAAACATTTTCAGTTGATTCTCGAATTTCTAGGTAAATAAGCTATCATCTGTAATTGTGATAATTACAGTGTTATTTTAGTTATATAAAATGTGCATAAATAGCTAAAGCATGGAACATGAAGATATTTGAGAATTTAGGAAAATTATTTTTGTTATATATTCATTCATGATTAGCTTGACTAGAATGAATAGCAGTAGGCTCCTTGACATTTTAAATAAGCTCAGGGTCTGGACTCAGAAATATCTTGATGATATGTGTCCCTGTAGGTAACCTGAGGACTCCATATGGCAAATGTTCATGTTCTCAAACTGGGAACTTCTAGCTGGTGAATCCTCGAAACCAAAGACCTAAGATTCTTGATTCTTCATGAAAGGAGAGACCAGTTATCAGTGTAGCAGGCATCAGCATGGGGGACTCATCATGCCAGATGTCGCTTTGGTGTCCCTGGTGCGTGTCCTTCAGCAGAGTACCCCTTCTCTGCAGATGGCCAGCTCCTCCTGTCCTCTGGGTCTCTGCCTCAAACCAGGCTTTCCCTGTCACTGATTTTGTTAATGCTGTCTTTCGTCCCAGCACCTGTCTCCATTGATTTCATTTCTGCGGTGTCTACCCTAGCAAACAGCCAGTTCCATGAAGACATGTATGTTTGCTATCCTGTATGCCTGTCACAGTAGCTGACATTACTAATGCTGAACATATATCCATGAAGTCCATGATGAGTCAGTGTTCTTGCTACTAGATTAACACCAGAGATAGTATATCTCGACTTCAACTTCAGAAAAACATCACATTTATATCTCTATCTCTATCTCTATAGAAGGAAGCAGGAAGGAATGAAGGCAAGTAGGCAAGCAGGTAGACAGAGGAGGAAGCAGCATTTAAAAAAATTTGATTTAGTTGTTCATTTTGGTCACAAACCTGGGTCCTTGGGCTTTCATGAGGACTATGCCAGAGTTGCGGACTTAATGCCTGTGCCACGCAGGGCATGCCTGGATATGGTCTTTTAAAAAGATAAGAGTGGGATAGAATACAATAGCATGTTTATTTGAACAACCAACCAAAGAAGAAACGATTAATTCCTCAGATTCGCTGATGGGGTAGTGATCCAGCCATTTGCTATCCTGACCTGTAAGCAATGACTTGGAAAAGTTGTCTCCAGGGGGCAGTAGAGAGCACAGATAAACCTGGGCGATAAACCAGGTGATGATTCCTACATATTATCAGGTAACCTTTAGGGAGTACTTAAAATGAGCCAGGCCCTGGACTAACACTTCATTAATATACTCATTAATGTAATCATTCCAACAATGACCTAAGAGATGGATGTTGTATTTGTCCCTTTTATAGATGAGAAAACAAGCTCAGAGAATTTAAAGAATTTGCCCAAAGTCAGCATATCGAGGGTCGGGGTGGGGAGTGAAGAATGGGGAGCAGGTTAAGGAGATTATGAGCAGTAGCTCATTAGGATTCAGTGACAGACTGTAGTCCCCACTCTTCCATTCAGGAGCCAGAAGAGGCCAGAATTCTTGCTCAGGGCATTCAGCCAGATTTGAAGCTCAGCTGAAGTAGAGGCCAGTGTAATGCCTGGGTGAGGATGAGTAACTAGCTCAGCCTGGGGTTCTTAGGGGCCCAAAAACCAGAGAGGACTTCGCGGCCAGCAAGTCACTGTGGAGGAAGCCCAAGAGTGAAGCCCAGCAGGGACGAGAGTGGGCCAGAGGAGTCACCAGGATACTGTGAAAAGGGGCTGCCAACAGGGTGGAGGTAGAGTGTCTGAAGAGACCTGAGTTCAGGCAGAGCTGGGGAACAGGCTGTGTGTCAGGGGTTTGGGGAGGGTTAAGCAGCATTAACAGAAAATGCAGCTCAAGAAATGTGAGAGCTCTGGGGATTTCTGGTGACTCAGGCACTAAGCCTGAGATGGGCGTGGACCATGTAAGGCCTAAGGAACTGGGTTCTCCCTGGGGTGCAGGGAACAACCAAAACAAACAAGTAAATACAAGTGCTTCCTCCTCCTCCTCTTCTTTCTTTCCTTAAAAATGCTTCCTCCTTCTTCACTCTTCACCCCTTAAAGGAAAGAAAACGGCGATCTTGTATAATAAGAATTGGTATTATCACTGACATGGACAAAAATGCTTAGTTGGGACATGGTAGCTATCTAAAGGACTGGCATGTAGCTATGATGTATTGATCCAGCGGGGGTGGGGGGTGGGGAAATAGGATCAGTAAGTGGGAGTTAGAGACAGATTTTCCTAGGTCTAGAAAGAGGCTTTTCTGTTCACTGGGAATCAGTGAGTTAACACCACTGCTGGTGGTGACAGGGGCAAGTCAAAGGGGCAGATAGGTTCAGGTGAGACTGGTGAAGGGAGGAAGCTGTGGGTGGAGGCAGAAAAGGTCGGGAACCAGGGTGTACAGGAGCAGATATGCAAGGCAGGGGAAGCTTCCCTGCTCTCAGCCTCCTCAGTACAGCTCACACACATTTTGCTTGAAGCAAGGAGGATGGAGAAAGGACGTATAGCAGGAGGTGAAGGGTTCCTGTGGCAGGCAGCAGATGTGACGTATGCTTTGAGCCAAGGGGACACAGCTGTTAGCCATGGCTAACAGCACATTCTTAAAGTGTTTGAAATACTTCTCTGCAACCGGGACATGAGGGTACCCACCTCTACAGTCTCTTGGCCCCATTTCCCTTCACGGAATCTGCTCTTTGTCTCCTCAGCTATGGTATCTCAAGGTGGTGTGTTAAAAGAGTGGGATCCTAGGGTCCCCCAAACAGAAAGCATTCCTACCACTGCAGCCAGGAACAGACTATCTGGCACAGCTGGTCAGACAACTGTCCCCAAGTCTGGAATTGGTACATATAGCTGTTGTGGAGGCGTGGCCCCATGGAAAAGCTTGCAGACATAGAGGGATTACTTGGGAGGGTCTAATGAAGACAGCCCAGCTCTCCCTTTCCATTCCAAGCACAGAGGACAGCCTGTCCTTCCCTGAGACTGCAGGGAGTGGGCTGGGCACCACACTGTCAGAGGAGGCTCTCTTCTAGAATTCTTGGAATGGGGTTCAGTTAGGCTTGGAGAGAGAGGAGAGGTGGGCTCATGCAAACGAACTACCACTATGAAGCCAAGATGGGTGGTGTCAAACCACTTCAGATCTGGGTAGGGAGAGAACATGATTTTATTTTAAGCAGTGCCTGTGGCAGAGCCTGGTGGCACAGTGGTTTAGAACACAGGGTATAGTCCATATGTATCCCAAGGTCACCAGTTCAAGGGAGCTGGGGGGCAGGGAGTGGGGAGAACCAAGATAAATACCTAAAAATAAAGTGCTTCCTCCTCTCCCTTCCTGCTTACCTGCCTATTTGCCTTCATTCCTGCCTGCACCTTTCCTTTAAAATAAAAAAAGTAATGCCTGTGTCTGCCTCTTTTGAGGGCCACCCTCTCCAAACCTCATTACCTCTGCTCTGATGCCTCTTCCTCTAGGACAGGCTAGGGGGCAATCTGTGAAGGACTGAGGGTGGGGTGGGGGGGTTGTTTACAAAAGACCAGAGTTCCAGTGGGTATAAGGGAGATGGGTGGTAGAAGTTTCTGGTCCTTTCTCATGGACATCTCCTCCAAGCTTCTAGAGTACAGCCTGCTCATTCTCCCACTCCCATGTGAAAGGGTGGCAGGTATCACCCTTGCTTTGCTCATCATCCTTTTTGGAAAACCCTTCCCTCTGAAGCTTATGCCACTTGACGCCACTAATCCTGAGGTCTTCAGTACATATTAAACCACGTGTGTCAACTCTTCCTATCATTCTGGGTGATTTTAGGAAAATCCCTACTTAGTCTTGACCTTCTTAACTCCAACTGTACTCCTAGTTTCAATTCCTCAATTTCACCATTTCTGGCAACACCCATTATCCCTGATAGCAGCTTCGGGGTGTTGTAAGGAATGGAAGATGAGCCTCTTGAGTGTGGGAACAGTGGCAGTGCAGGGCCGGCTGGTGTGGACTTTCAGACCCATGGCAAGATTGATGTGGGGGGGGGGCAGCCGGGGTGCACAGCATCGTGATGCTGAATGATACTTGGGGAAGGTTCAAGTTCTGGATTTGACCTTTGTGCCAAGCCCAGAAACCTGGTTTTGGAGCTAAAAGCACCTTTCCTGTTAGCTGCTTCTGGGGACCTCTAAACTTTTAACAACTTCTACCCCATTGAAACACTCTCTTCCCTCTGCTTCTATGACCATTATCCAGTTTTTGTTCTTCCTCATTGGCTTTTCCTTTTCAAAGGCTCTCTAAGGACTTTCCTTTGACTTGTGTCTTAAATGTGTCTTAAATGCTGGCATTCCCCCAGTTCTCTCCTTTGCCCTCCGGTGTCATCTGAGGACATGTGTCTGGCTCCAATCACCCCTGAAATGTTCAGAATTCAGAATTTCTTGGCCTTTACATCACTGGCATTTAAAAAAAAGCATTTTCTATAAAAGTAATAGGTGGGCATGTAAAACACATTTAAATGGTTAAAATGAATGTAAAATTAAAAGGATAAGTTTCATTCCTCCAGGACTCATTCACGTTTTTGCCTCCCCCCCCCAAAAAAAAAAACAACTTTATTCACAGCAGAAGGAAACTAAGCAAATTTGTATATATTCACAATGGGGTATTACTCAACAACAAAAAGGAATCAGACTACATGAGTGAATCTCAGAAACATGTTGGGTGAAAGTAACCAGAACAAAATAGTACATACAGCATGATTCCAGAGACAGACAGTCCTAAATGAGTGACAACAAATGTTTCAGGTTGGGGCAGATGATGTCAGGGCTGGGCTGACATCTGTCCATTCCTATTTCCAAGGCCACAGTGGATGCCTAGGGTGGGGCTGGGAGGCTGTCCCGGACATGGTCAGTGTCTTTTCTTTTCTCTCTTTCTCAGTCTCTCTTTCTTAAAGGAAAGGTGCAGATAGGAATAAAGGCAAGATGGCAGGAAAGGAGAGGAAGAAGAAACACTTTATTTAGTTGCTCATCTTGACGGTTCCCCCTGGGATGTGAACCTGGGTCCTTGGGATGTACATGGCTTTCTCTCTGCCGGACTACACCAGGGTAGTTTTGAAAAATACATCTTGTTTTGTTTTTCCTTCCCCAGCCTCCACTCCCTGGACTTTACATGGCTTGCACCCTAGCGGCTGAGCCCCAAGGGTGTGCCTGGGGTCATGCTCTTTTCCCGGTTAATGTATTCTCCTCCTACGTTTTAGATCTCCATCTGGCTAGTCCACAGGCATTTAAAACTCCTTCCCTTTCTTTGAATTCTACCTCCCTTCTGGCGACCTCTTTACCGTGAAAAAATTATTAACGTGTAACATTGTGTCTTTCCAGACATTCAATTTAGGGCGGTTAATTTCTAACCCCTCATCATCTCTGAAACAGCTTTCCCCAAAGTTACTAAAGGACATTCTTGTTGCAAACTTCCGTGGACACATTTTAGTCCACATCTTACCTGCTTTATTACATGTATCATTTCAACCAGGTTCCTCGACCCTTTTGGTTTCCTTCTTCCTTCGCGTTTGCCCCTTCTCAGTGTCCTCTTTTCGGCTTCCTTCCCTTAGCCCTCCAACGCAGGCAACCCTCTTTCCACGGCTTCAGCAATCATCTGTATTCACGAGCGCGTCCCACACCCACACCAGCTAATATTCAGTTGTCAGATGGACATCGCACAGGTACCTAAATCTCATTCTCTTAACTCCGAAGCAAAACCAAGATGGCATTACACACCGCCCCGGCTCACCCACGCCAGCTGCCCAAGTCTGACCCCTGGTATCTTGGGCTCTTCTCCCCATGCCGGTGTTTCCCGCCCGCCCGCCCGCCCCTCTAGAGGGCACCTCTGTCGTCCCCGGCCCGGAAAAGGGCTTTCCTCTCGTTCTCGCCTCTCCGCATGTGGCCACGATCTTTGCACGGACTAGCAGAACTGCTCACTCCTCCGCTACGGCTCGTCCTGCCCTCGGGATAAAATGCGCATTTCCCGGTCCTGCGTAACAGGACGTCTGGCACCTCTCCAACACGCAGCGGGCCGGCCACGCACTCAAAGAACGCCGCCGAGGGTCCGGTGTCCAGCCATCTGGAGGTTCCCAGCAAAAGAGGGCCTCGGGAGGGAAGAGGTCGGCAGCCAGCACAGCGCCGCCTCCGCGACACCCTGAAGGACAAGGCCAGGCGCTGCGCTGCCCGCTTGCCCATATCTAAGATGGCCACTCGCCCGTTCACCTCTGCGACGTGAAGCCGCCCAGATGCGACCCCGCGCAAGGGCCGCAGCGCACTCGGGGATCAAGCCCGGGCGCCGCGCTGCCAGCTTGCCCATTCTCAAGATGGCTGCCACGCCCGTTCTCTTCCGCGAGGTGAAGCTACCCGCGGCCGCCCCGCGCCGCTGCCAGGCTGCCCTCACTCGGCATGGCCGCCGCGCTCAAGCCTCGCTATGGTCCCGAAGCCGCTGTTCACCGGCCAGGTTCCGGGAGGCGCCTCTCCCGACGCAGCCGCCGCCGCCCGGCCCCCTCCCCACGCCCCGGCGGCGGCGGCGGCGACTGGAGCCCGGATGCGGCGCCGGGAGGCGTCCCGGGGGCGGCGCGGATGGGCCCAACATGGCGGCGCGCGGCCTGAGCCGAGAGTGAGGCGGAGGGGCGGCCGGCGTGCGGGGCGGGGCCGGGCGGGGCCGCGGGCGGCAGGAAAGTGCCGGGAGGCGGCGGCGACGTCCAGCCGGGAGCCGGGCGGGCGGTGACGGGAACGCGAGGTGCGGGCGGGGGCCGGGCCCGGCCGGGCGGCGGGCGGGCTCCGAGGCCCAGGCGGTAGCGGGCAGCCACCCCGCGGGGACGGGTAGGGCAGGGGCTGGCGTGGAGGGCGGGGGCGGCCCGCGGCGCGGCGGCCTCGGGAGGGTGTGGAGCGGCCGGCGGCGGGACTCGCGACGGGAGGTTCGGTGTGTCGGACCGGGTGGGAGGGGGCGCGGGGCAGCGCCGAGGGCGGGGAGAAAGTGAGGCGGGCAGGAAAGTTTGGGAGCAAGGGCAGGGGTGCGGGTGACGGGCCGCTCCGGGCAGTGTCCGGTGTCCTGCCCTGCGCGGCGGAGGGCAGGGCTGGGCTGGGCAGCTCGAGCGGCCAGGCCTTCACTCCCCCTGGGGTCGGCGGGCGAGGACCGTGGGCATGTGGTTGGGAATTGGGGTAGGACAGGGCTCAGCTGCGTTTGCTTCCCGCAGGCCCCCACTTTCTGCCCCGGGTTTGTCGGGTTAAGCTTTGGAACGGGGACGTTTCTGTTCTCCTAGTGTGGACGGGGCAGGATGTCCTAGTGCTCAGCCCCGGGTCCGGCGAGCTTGAGATAACCGCATGCCGGTGGGAGGTGTGAGCTCTTGGAAGTCTGAGGACGGGAGGACAACGGGCTGGCGGCCGGGCGCTTTCGTTTCCAGACCCTCCCTTTGCTGTTTAACTACTGGGAGGAAAGGGGTCGGTCCTCCTACGAGGAGAACGTTTCCTGGTGAAGTGTGGATGCACAGTGAAGGCTGCCCGTGGACATTTGTTCTCGCTGGGTGCGAGGTAGGGAAGCTGTGAAGGCAGAATTTGGAGAGTTCCGGTTTGATAAGTGAGGTGATGGAAAGTGCGTGCCGCCTTTGGCTGTAACCACTTTCCTTCCAGATGAAAGTCAACGTTCATATCTTAACCAAATAGGTGATTCTTATGAGGAATTGAGGAGTCAGGTGAGAAGGTGTCAGAGGATAATTGGTTTTCCCACAAGTTGTTGAATTTGGGACCTTTCTTGACCCGGACCAGGGAGGCTGGAAGTTCTTCAAGTTAGTGTTGTGTTGAATTACTCAGTAGAGGGTTAGGGAAGCCAAGGGACTGTTGGGGGTGCGTTTGCTCGTGTACCTGGGAAAGGGTCCTTTAAACAGAAATGGCTTTTGGCTTGGTGGTGTATTTTTGCATTTGAGATTGACTAATGCCCAGTGCATTTTAGTCTGAGATTTGAAAATAAAGCGTGACAACTGACACATATCCCCCCCACCCCATTTGTTTTTGTTTGCTGCTAGCTTTGAACGTTGTGCTAGGAAGAGACCTGGGAAATTAAGTGTCTTGCAGAGGTAAGTCTGAAGCTTGTTATTGTTAGCAATAGCAGAAGGGAATGGGAATGGCATGGGAAATGTATTGGGATCGAACCCAGTGATGGGGTCAACAGTGAGAAAAAAGGGTGGTTCTCGTCCAGCCAGCTGAGTGCACAGTCTGCTGCAGTCACCATCTCCCCAGGTAAACTGGAGTAGGGAGGAAAGGGGAGCAGATCGAGGCTCCCAGTTTTGTTCTGTTATCTAGTCTTCTTGGTCTGCCAGAGAGAAACATTTATTAACATATGGAGCCTTGTACTCTATCTAGTACAGTGTCTGCTAAGTGTTACCCTTGGAGGGCTTCTGGGCTTCCTTCCATGGGAAGGTGTTTCCTCTAGTTTACTTTCTCCTGCTTGTTCCGGATTCCTGGAATCTTTTGAGAACTTTCTGTGTCATTCTCACTTCTAGATGTTAGGTTATGTTTTCCTAGTCCCACCACCAAGAAAGCTCTCAGGACAGTCTTAGCCATCTTTAAGCCTTTCCATGTCATGATTTAAGACATTACTCTTAATTCCTCCCAAGGACTTTCCTCCGAGGGCTTCTGAGAGTCCGAGATTTTTCTTTTTCTAAGAAGATGCAGCTGTCATCCCTACTGGGATGAGACTAGACTATTGTTTTCATTTCAAGACAGCACTCTTATGTCTTCACTCTCCTCTAAGGAAAATCCTCTTGAGAGAGTCAAGCACCTTAACAAAAATTACAGTTTTTACCCTGGTTGGGACGAGCCTGGACTTTGCATGGAAGTAGAAACCTAATCAAAAATGAATAACCAGTCAGGAGGAAGTCCTGTAGCTACATGTAGACTGTCTGTTGGCCCTTGACTGCCTTGGACCCCCCTCCAGCAAACAAACAAACTAAAACTCCAGGAAACACAGTCGCTCACTGGAATAAAAAAGATTCTTGGGGAACTGTAGGGGTGGGTGAGCGTATGTTAGCATCTCAGATGGACCCAAGCCAGCCAGTGGGATCAGGACTGTTTACTGGACTGTGTGTTTTGGTATCTGGCGATATTTCAGACCCAAGACCCAGCAGTTCTTTCTAGTCTCCGGTTTAGGGGGTTACCTGTTGTTTGGTTTTGGTTTTTGTTAGCTTTTATTTTTGAGGGGTACTTTTTCATCCCTATCCCAATACCGTCTGTCTAAGATATCTGCATCATGTCAGCTGAGTTCCTTATGTTATTGCCACAGAAAGCTGAGTATATTTTGGTTTGAGAGGAGATTGGCTACATTCTTTTCATGCTGAAGTTAGATTTGTGGAGCCCCCTGTCAGGATTTCTGAGTGAGTAAACTACCATCCTAGATGATCATTACGTGGGGAGGACTGCCTATTAGCTGCATGCCAGCCCCCTGACATTTCTCCAAGGACATGGCCCCGGGACGCTTATACCGCGTCTCCATTTTGCTTCATTTGATGAGAAGTATAAGTCGATCAGCAGCCTAGTGAGGGAGGGTCTGCTACCGGCCTCGCGCCAGGACTTGAAAGACGGCTGTCAGGTCAGGCACATAGTCCTTTTAGTCATCTGTCTTGCATTTGGTCTGATAGCATTTCTCAAATCTTTGCAGATATCTATGTTAAAGTAGGTCACATTAGTCCTCCTGGGGCGGGCAGGAAGGAGGGTAGCCCTGGACACCTGCTGTTTACCTGAATGGCAGCAGTAGGTGATGGGGGTGCCGACATGGGTGCCTCTGGACTTGCTGGTTAGTGAGCCTGTGTCTTACTGGCTTTCCTTCTGGAATCTTGCGGATGGATCTGGGTCCGAGAGACCCAGTGGTTTCCTTCTCCAGATCTGGGTGGAAGGCGGCTTCCTGTGTCTCTTCTTAGCCGTGTGTGCCACTTCGGAGGAGGGTGTCTCCTCAGCCCTGCATGCATTCGGGCTGACTCGCTCTCTACTGTGGGTCCTTCCTGTGCATTGTGGGTTGTTCACAGCATCCCTGCCTCTGCCCACTGCATGCCAGCACCCACCCCCAAGTCATGACAATTAAAAATGTCCCCAGACTTTGCCAAAGGTCCCTTGGGGACCCAAGCCCCTGTCTGGGAACCACTGACTCAGAAGCTCTTACGTCCTGCACTGATGGTCCAACCTGGGATCTTGGACAGAAAAAGGTGTTTCATTTTTCCCCTTAAATCTTCAGAGTTAACCTCAGAGCATCAAGGCCTGTTGCAGGGTCGCATACACTGACGTGCAGTTAGGGCCATATGCCGTCCCTCTCAAGGGGTCCACATGTAGGGACAGTTCCTGGCTTTGCAGTTGGGACACTGGAATGAGAGAGCACTGGTGCTGCCCCAAGGGCCCCCTCAGGACCCTTGCTCTCAAAGCTGACCAGCAGGTGGGGTCTGGTGCAGGGAGATGCTGGGGTCTCTAAGAGTCTTCGTCTTTGCATGTTGCTTGTGATGAGAGAAGTCATTTTCCATCACCTCTGTGTTTGTCCCCACATCTGCAGCAGGTGAAACAAGGTGACAGGGAAGCCCATCTGGTTGATTCAGTTTTCCAGCTGTTGGCTGATTTGGGTGGGCCTCTAGGCTCTCAGAACTAGATGTGGGCTGTATTTCCACATGTCAGGCTCCTGAATGTGGGGCTGAGTGGTTCCAGAGTGCATCTCCCATTTCCTAAGTGTCTATGTTAGGGTCACTGAGCAGGAGACCTGGGCCCTACTTGCCCTATAGTTTCTTTTTTTTTCTTTTTTAGCATTTTATTTTTATTTAGCTGTTCACACGGGTTGTTTTCCCTTGAACCTGGGACTCGAACCCAGAGGTATGTGGCCTCTGTTCCTTTGGAGGCGATTGACCCAACTGCTATTCCACCAGGGCGCACCAGCCCTACAGTTTTCTGAGTCCCCAACAGCTTGACTCTTCTGAAGTCGCTTGTTTGATTCTTGTCTGGCTCAGTTTCCTGCTGTATGAAATGGACACAATAGGCACATCCAGGTGGAGCAGCAGTTCGGTCAGTCGCCTACAAGGGAGGGAGTAAGCCACATACCCTTGGATTGAAGTCCTGGATCTGGGAGGAAACTCAGTGTGAACAACTAAATAAAAATAAAATGAAAATGCTTCCTCCTCCTCCTCTCTTCCTGCCTGCTTGCCTGCTCACCTTCATTCCTGCCTGCACATTTCCTTTTAAAAAGGAAAGAAAGAAAAGAATTGGATAGAAGAACACATTTCATTGTTGAGTGGGGTGCTATGGGGCGGAAGGCTGTCGGTGTAGAGGAGGCTGGAACAAGGCAGCGTATGAGTATGGCAATGGACTGTAGGTCTAGGGTTTTTTTGTTTTTTGCTTTTTTCGGTTATTTTTTATGAGGAAGACAGGTAGGAGGGAAGAGGTAGGAAGAAACATCTTTTATTTTTGGCTGTCACACTGCCTTCTCCCTCCCCAGGTCATGAACCTGGGTCCTTGGGTTTTATGTGGTCTGTGCTTCAGCTGCCAGCTTAGTGCCTGAGTGACAGGGCACTCCGGGTCTCTAAATTTAAGAGGGGTCTTCTTTTGGTCTTGTGTGAACTTGCTTCTTTTTATTTTTAAGGGAGAGACTTTTTATTTTTATTTTTTAAAGGAAAGGTACAGGCAGGAATAAAGGTGGGTAGGCAAGCAGGTGGAAAGAGAGGAGGAGGAAGAACTTTATTTTTATTTAGTTGTTCACATTGGTTGTTCCTCTGATCCCAAGTCTTGAACCCAGAACCTTGGGACGTATGTGGGACTGCTCCCAGGTGTACTAGACCGCTAGGCCACCAGAACACACCCAAGACATTTATTTTTTAAAGGAAGGGTGCAGGCAGGAATGAAGGTGAGTAGATAGGAGGAAACAAGAGGAATCATTTTTATTTATTTTATTTAGATGTTCATCTTTGTTGTGCAATTCCCCTCCCCCACCGGCACCCCCTGCAAACCCAGGTCCTTATACTGTCTCTGGATTACACCAGCTGGAGGTGGTGAACTTATCTGCTAGGCCATCAGGGTGCAGGAGTGAAGGCTAGTAGCAACAGGCAGGCCGCAAGAGAGAGAAGGAAGAAGCGCTTTAGTTGTTGATCTTGATTGTTTCCCCCGTCATGGGATATTTGTGGACTGCACCCAACCACTACCCCACCAGGGTGTGCTGTGAACTTGTTTCTTAACTAATATGGCTTGAAGTGAACTTTTGGAGATGGAATTCAGTTCAGCAGCTCTCTATCCATTGCTAGGCACTAGGGATGTAAAGATAACTGAGCCACTCTACTTGAGTGCTTAGATGCTGACACAGTAACTTTGAGAAATGATTTATAGGAAATGGGTACATCGTTCCATAGGAGCACAGAACCATTATCACAGCTTGGGCTGTAGAGAATGAATGTGATGCTCAGTAGGCTAAAAGAGTTAGCCACCTGAAGAAGGGTGGAGATGGGAGTGTGGAGCAGTGTAGGGAAGGGGGTTTAAAGGGAATAACGTAAGAAAGGTGTAGAGAAATGCATGACATGACATCTGTGAGCGAGAAACACTGGTCACGGTGGAGATGAGATGTGGGTTATGAGGCTGGAAAGGCAGGCGGGCTTGGTGCGGGAACTGAGGCGCTCTGCCAGAGGGCACTGTTGGCAGGACTTCAGCAGCAATGTGAGGGTCAGCTTTGTGTTGTGGCAGGCAGGCGCAGCTGTGTGTGGTAGGTTCAGGTGGGTTAAGGTTGTGTCGAGAGCCCTTGGAGAGCCTCCTGTGGCAGCCCGGGTGCACGCTGGCCGGGACCTGGCCAGGGCGGGTGGCATATGGGGCGGGAAAAGGGAGGCAGATTTAAGAAATACTTAGAAGCAGCATCAACAACCTTTCTAAATGGTGGGGTGATGGGAGGTCATGGTCAGAGGTGGAGTGGTGTTGGGTGGTGCTGTCTGTCAGCAAGACTGAGGGACTAGAGTGAGAGGATATTGTTGGACTTGAGGATGGCTTATTGGCCGGGTCACTGACATCACCCAGGATGGTGAAGGGACTCTGTGAATCCAGTGCCAAGCCGTATCCTGAAGGAAGGGCTATGGTCAGTCACTGACGTGATTGGGAAATGACAGCCGTGAGTGAAGTTTGGAAGGTGGTCGATCAAATGAGGTGTGACTATCAGGAGTGCTGATGGAGGGAATGGCCTCACAGGACCTTAACAGTGTGTTGATTTAACCAGGAGTTTTGGGGAATAGTACGGATTAACCCCCTGGGCAGTCTGGACTTGGTCGGGTTATAGGCAGATGAGGCCAAGTTGGCAGAGCTGTAGGTCTAGGCTGCAGAGACTAAGGATGTTATCTCGGCAAGCTGATAACCCGTGAGGCTTCCAACGTGATTCCACGTTTCTTCGTTGGCTTCACATCTGAGTAGTGTTTTTCCTCCCTGTCTTGTAGATGGGGACACTGAGACTTTGCAGTTAAATGACTGGCTTAAGGTCCTATAACTACAATGCAGGCAGAACTGAAACTAGTCTGATTAGTATCACACTAAAGACTCAGTTTCTCTACCTTCCTTCTCTAAGTTCATCTGATGGAGCACCCACATTAGAATGCAGCAAATTCTCAACTTATCTCAGTTTTGCCTCCCTCTAAGAGGTGAGCTGGGAGCGCGGGGTGAGGGAGAGCACTGTTCTTAAGGGACCAACAGCAGTTTGGGAGGCAGGAGGAACAGTGGGATATGTGACAATGACCTCTGCCACATGTGTAGCTTTAGAGTGGACAGATCCTTCTAGAGTAGGTGGCCAGGGGATAGTCTGGCTTTGGGCGGCACCTGCTGGGCACAGGAGCTCCGGGTTTCATCTCATAAACACTTGCCAGGTATTGGTCAGGAATCAAAGTCGCTGCATGGAGTGGCTCAGAGGCTCTTTCCTGCCCTGCAGTCGTGTGGGGACAGCAGCTGCTGAGCAGGGGTCCTGGACGGCGCGGCGCACCTGAGCCCCAGCATGGCAGGCCCAAAGCGGCGGGCGAGCCAAGCGTGGCCAGAGGAGCAGGGCGAACAGGAACACGGGCTGTACAGCCTGCACCGCATGTTTGACATCGTGGGCACCCATCTGACGCACAGAGATGTGCGTGTGCTCTCCTTCCTCTTTGTCGATGTCATCGACGACCACGAGCGTGGCCTCATCCGCAGTGGACGTGACTTCCTGTTGGCGCTGGAGCGCCAGGGCCGCTGTGATGAGACCAACTTCCGCCAGGTGCTGCAGCTGCTGCGCATCATCACCCGGCACGACCTGCTGCCCTACGTCACCCTCAAGCGGCGGCGGGCTGGTGAGGGCGGCGGGACGAGGGTGGGCAGGAGGGCAGGAGGGCAGGACACAGGCCCTGGGGGCACCACGAGGAGGCACTGAGCCTGCTGGAGGGTTGGCCCAGGAGGGAGGGCTGCCTCTCCTGAACAACTCCCCCGCCCTCCACAGTGTGCCCAGACCTCGTAGACAAGTATCTGGAGGAGACATCAATTCGCTATGTGACCCCCCGAGCCCTCAGCGATCCAGAACCAAGGCCGCCCCAACCCCCTAAAACAGGTGAGAAGGTATTAGACTCTCCTTTCCCTCATCTGCGTGGGGACAGGGTCCACACTGAGCCCTTAAACCGCAATAAGCTCCTGTCCTCCGTCCCACGTGTCCTCCTTCTGCTCACCTAGCGGTACTGCTGTCCCCTCTGCCCAGTGCCTCCCCACTACCCCGTGGTGTGCTGCCCTGCCGCTGGCCCTCAGACGTGTGGCAAGCGGCCGGCCCGAGGGAGAGCCGCACTTGGGAGCCAGCGGAGACGCCGGAAGTCGGTGACCGCCGACCCCAAGGAGAAGCAGACGTGTGGTGAGAAGCCAAGGGTGTGAGGTGGTCTGGCCTGCAGGGGAGAAGCAGGGTCATGGGCAGTGAGGCTAAAGAGCCTCATCCCTGGGGGCACTCCTGTTTGTGGCAGAGGACAGTCACTTAGTTAAATCTAGTCAAGAGGGCTGCCCTGTGCCCTCTATATCGTCAGGTGAGCCAATCACAACAGAGGGGCATGGTGACTTCTGCCTGGTGGTTGGGAAACTTCAAGCTACCAAATGCTGTTTTGAGTGGGAGTCACCCAGCCGCACCCCCAGAAAGACCTGTCACCCAGGAGGGGAACAGGTCAGTGACGGGGCCTCCCAACAGGCTGCCCCTCACTGTGCCCTGTGCCCTCTGCAGACATCAGGCTGCGGGTACGTGCGGAGTACTGCCAGCACGAGACTGCGCTGCAGGGCAACGTCTTCTCCAACAAGCAGGACCCGCTGGAGCGGCAGTTTGAGCGCTTTAACCAGGCCAACACCATCCTTAAGTCCCGGGACCTGGGCTCCATCATCTGTGACATCAAGTTCTCTGAGCTCACCTACCTCGACGCGTTCTGGCGCGACTACATCAACGGCTCGTTGTTAGAGGCCCTGAAAGGCGTCTTCATCACAGACTCCCTCAAGCAGGCTGTGGGCCATGAAGCCATCAAGCTGCTGGTGAACGTGGACGAGGAGGACTATGAGCTGGGCCGGCAGGCGCTGCTGAGGAACTTGATGCTGCAGGCGGTGCCCTGACCTTTCACCAGGGACTGGGGACTGTCCCCTGCCGCCCTGGAGCTCCCACTGTCGGGTCTGTTCTCTGCCCTTCCAACCAATCACACCCTGCCTTTTTTTTTCTTTTTAAAGGAAAATAGAAGCAGTGTCCCCCTCCCCCCCCGCACCCACGTGCCTGGGCTCCCCTGTTCCCCTTTGCCCCCCCCCCCCCGTGTGTCTATGCGGCCCCTTCCCGCTGAGCCATGGATGGATGGGTGGGGAGCAGAGTCTGCAGAACACGGGCTTGTGAGGGACTGTGAGCATGGCTCTGGGTGCTTGAGGGGGGTCAGTGCATCTGGCCCTACAAGCGTGCTTCAGTTTTGTCTGAAAAACCAAAGGGCTGTGAGTAAGGGAGCGGTGTGGAAGGTGGGGCTTGGAGTGTATTTTGAAAAAGAATCACCACCCTCTCCCAAATTACAGAATTTTTAAAAAACAAAGATGCTGTGGCCCTTTCCACTATCCCGACCTCTGGTGCTGCCTTCAGCCTCAGTCCCTCCATCCCAGGGCTTGATACCTGCCCAGTGTGGCGCACACATTAGAGGAGAGGATGTGGTTAACACTCTCCTCCCATGTTCAGTGAAAATAAACCATGTACCCTGCAGCCCTCCCCTTGGCTTTCTTCTGGCTGGGGCAGCGGGCCCCTCAGGTGGAAGTGAAGTAACCCAGGCTCCACTCCATCCTTCCTCTGTTCCCACCTCAACCCCTCCCAGCTGAGCCCGGGAGAGGGCTGGATGCACACTGAGAGCAGCACTTTCTCAGGCAGGAGGCCTGGGCCTGCAGCCTAGTCCCGAGGGTACAAATCCGCCTCCCTTCCACTCCACAGGAGACATCCGGATACAGACTTTATGATTCTATTTTTTCCAATGCCAGTGCTGCTCGGCCCTAAGCATAACTTCAATTTTCATGAAATAAACAATGACTACATGAAATTCCACCTCTCTGAACTGAAATCTGCGTTCAGGTGAAAAGTCCTTTCCCAAGGAGTTGAGCCTGTTTCCATCAAGGGCACCAAGGTTCTCCCAGGAAGGGGAGCTGCATCTGCTCCCTTCTACAAGTTCCGTGACACCAGCTCACAACGGGGTCTCAACCCATAAGTCCAAGGTCCTAAGACAGTAGGTGGCCCAGGTTGCTGAAGAGGTCAGGCCTGCGGTGCTGGGACACAGGCAGGTGTTGGCGCAGCTGTCGCAGGTAACTGAGGTCAATTCGGGCAAGGCAAAGGCCTGGTCCCTCCGAGCAGCGGGCCACCACCGTTCCCCAGGGGTCCACCACCATACTGTGGCCATAACTCGCTCTCTTCTCATGGTGGTGCCCACACTGTGCTGCTGCCACTACGTAGCACTGGGTTTCAATGGCACGAGCCCGCAGCAGCACCTGGGGTGAGGAGAGGGGTGCTCACTCAGCATGTGTAATACAGGGTGGGGTGTGTGTGCTAGGTGTTGAGTGTTACATGCTAGTCTGCCCACTGTGACCACTAATGGCCTGGGGGTGACTTAATTGAAAAGATTCTAACACGAGAGGTAGGCAACAATCTGGGGAGTGCTAATCTGGAAAGGGGAGACAATCTTTCAACTGGCATATGAGAGGGCCTTACATTTTAAGGAGGTGTCCTCTTACCTCCCAGTGGGCTGGGCCTGTAACAGAACCAAAAGCTGAAGGGTAGGTAAGTATTTCTGCTCCAGCCTGAGCCAGCGCCAGGGAGAGTTCAGGGAACCGCATGTCATAGCAGACAGCTAGTCCAACCTGGAATGAAAGGCAGCCTCCTTAGCCCTGTCTTCTTGTCACAGCCCCTGATCTTTTTATCTTTTTAATTTAAAGGAGAGATGTAGGCAAGAATGAAGGTGAGCAGGCAGGTAGGCAGGAATAGAAAGGAGGAAGCACTTTATTTTCTTATTTATTCATCTTGATTGTTCTCCCTGGCCCCAGGACACAAACCCACATCCTCAGAATGTATGTGGACTGTGTTAGGCTGAAGGTGGCTGACCAAACCACTACTCCACTAGGGCACCTCTGGCCCCTGATCAAGTGCCCACAGTCCACTCTGTGGGGTGTCCACTCCCTACTACCACTTCACAGTATTCGTGTCCCCTCCCACCTCTTCACATCTCCCACCTTGCCTGCTGGTGTGCTGACAGGTGGCTCAAGCCTTGGCCCAGGCAGCGTAGAGTTGCTCTCACGCATAGGCTCCTGCCCTGGAATCTCTACGTCACACAGATGTGTCTTCCTGTACGTGGCCACAACTGATCCTAGAGTAATAGTGAGATGGTATCTCAGTGCTGCTGCTCTAGAAGCCCAGCTTAGTTCCTCTTCTCCCAGGGAGATCTTTTATGGGCTAAGAACAGAAGTGGAAATCTCCCCTAAACAACTTGGCCAAGGAAAGAAACTGAATTCTGGGGAGTGTTTTGCGATAAAGCCGGGGAAAAGGCAGGCTAAAGAGTATAGAGCCTCACCCTTGCTGTCCAGAAGTGCATGACAATTGTAGATTTTTTGAGTCTGCTCCCAGTCCTGGCCACGCTCATGGAAGCCGCCCAACGACAGCCAGAGTCCGCATTCCCTGGGGGGATGCAGAGAGGGACATTGACAGCTCCTCTTGCCTGACAACCCAGGGTCACTGTCCAACAAGGAACCTACCCTGTCTCCCCCTATCCATGATACCTGGCAAGCTGGGCATATTCGCCCAAAAGATTCCCGCCCAGTGGCTCAGAGAGGTGTAGCGTCTCCTTGGAGTCCCGAGCAATGAAGTCAAAGGCCTCAGGCAGGAAAGCCAGGCAAGCGCCCAGCCTGGCGGCCTCTCGAACTAGCTCAGCACAAGTTCCAAAGTTCTGCTGCTTGTCTGGCGTCGCTGTCACCTGGCACACAGCCACCAAGGGCAGCTTCCCAGAGGAAGAGGAGACAGCCATGGCTTCGGGCCTGCGAAGGGCACAGGCAGTACAGTAAACCAAGTTTAACGAGGAGGAACTCCAATGGGCAGACAGGAAGGCTGGAGCTGGCCTCTGCTTTTAGCCGGCGCACCGACCTAGCAATTACAAGTTCAGAGGGTGGTAGGCCCCGCTGTTTCCCACCATCCATCATGGAACGACGCTTACGGGGCAGTTACTGCGAGCCAGGCACCGGGGACACAAGCATGTTACCTGGACTGAGCACCAAGTACTGAGAGTCGAGGGCTCCGGAGTCCGGGACAGAAGATGGCCAGGAGCTGCAGAGGAAGCCGGACGACCGAGCCCCGTCTGAGGAACACGCGAAGTGAGGACCCCGCCCCCGCCCCGCAGGACATTCTAGGACAGTCGGGCGCCTCTCTTCGTCCTGGAAGGCGGGCGCAGGGCTCCGCGTCCTCGCACAACGGTCCCGCAGGTCGTCCGGGCTCCGGGGCGCAGGAGCTCTCCCAGGGGACGTCCTCGCCGCCCCGGTCAGGCACCGCACGGACCCCTGCGCGGATTGGAAGCCCGGCCTACCTGGAGAGACAGCGCCGGCCACAGCGCGGTGAAGGAAGAACCGCGAGACACCGCAATGGCCAGCCGGCAGTACCCGGCCGGACGACACGCCACGCCTCGTCACGTCACGCACGTCACGTCACGTCACGTGAGGGGCCGCGTCCGCGTCCGGAAGTGACGCAGGGGCGGGCCAGCGGCCGGAAGCCAGCGGGCGGCGAAGATGGCGGAGGGTAGCGGGCGCGCCAGTCGGAGCGGCAATGGCGGCGGCGGCGGCGGCGGCGGTGCCGCGGCCAGAGGGGCAGTGTCTGCGGAGCAGGTGGGCGGGGACCCGGGCCAGGCGCGGGTAGGGCGTTCGCGACGGGTGGGCTAGGTGCGGGGCCGTGGTCGCGCTGCGGCTCCTCTCGCTGTTGCTCGCTGTCGCACGCGGCTGGGCCCGGCCCGCGTCCTGCGCGCGGGGCTGTGGGTCCTCGCGGCGCTTGGTGCTGTTTGGTGGCCTGAGGCCGCGCTGGCCATCGCCGTCTCTGCAGAGCCGAGTGATTCGCACCCGCAGACTGTCGAGCGTGGCCCACTGTTGATTCGGGGAATCGTTTTAGATGGAACTTCTTTAGAAACCAGCAACCCTTTTCTAACCCGAGTTGACTTTTCCCTCTGTCTGGGGCTGGGAAACGTTGGATAGGTTAATCAAAAAGCCCTTTGTGACTTTGGAACCATAGTTTAATAGTGGGGGAAGCAAGTGTTCAATAGGCTTGGGAAGAAATCGACGTAATTGGAAGGAAAGAGTGTTAAGCCACAGCTCTTTTAACTACAGGTTCAGTTAACAATTACCACAGACAAAGGTATCTGCACAAAATGTTTTAAATCCGTCTCTTGCCATCTGAGAGCTCATAGTCTGGTAGGAAAAATAAGACATTGGAACTATTAATATGAAGTAGAAGATAAGTGTTCTAAGAGAGATGTAAAGTGCTGTGTGGCCTTGGGGAAGGGGAGGAGAAACATTCCTACTTAGGGGAAAAAAGGGAGATGGAACCCAATACTTTTGGAGGGTCTGCCATGTGCCAGGCATTCTTACTAGGTGCTAGATAAATGAAATAGACCTTGTTTTCAAGTTGGCTCACAGACTTCCTTGAGAAAAGCTTACGTTGCTGGGCACAGACCTTTTATGGCAGCTAGAGGAGGGACCTCTAACTGAGCAGGGCATTAAGGGGTTTTAGAGAGTGAATAGGAAAGTTGTGATATATGGAGTGGCTAAGAGCCTAAGAGATATACTGGGGTCAGACAGACCTGTATTTGAATATTATTTCCATTGTTTTCTGCCTACATACTACCTCCCCATGAGTCATTTCTCTCAGCACCCCTCCCAGGCCCCCCACCCCCACCCCCTAGTAAAACCTTAATAGTGTCTACCTCATGACTGCATTTTGATTATTAGCAAGTACTGGTTTTCTTCTAGCATTTTCTTGAAAAGATAATACTTAAGGTTAATACTAAAGGGTGAGAGAAGTTAGTTATGCAAAGAAGGACTTGGAAGATTTTCTAGGTAGAGGAAATAATGTTTAAAAGCACTAAGGTGTGAATCCGCCCAGGCATATTATTTAGGATGCATGAACTTAAAGTTTAGTGTGGATTGTAAGATTTGAATATGGAGAAAGAGGAGTATAAGGAATATTGGATGTCAGGTTTCTGTCTTTAATGAATGCTGGCGACAAAAAATCTAGGAACATGATCAAATTGGGGGATGGGGCATATGCTTATTTTAGGGCTAGGAGTTTGGGGTTTTTGTAACACATTTAGATAGAGGCTTTATTAGGCAGTTTGATTTATAAATCTTGAGCTGCAAAAAAGAATCTGAGCTAGAGATAAATGGTTAGAGAATTATGAGTTTATGGTCGTAGACAAAGCCATGGTTGTGGGCGATATCATCTAGGGTTTGTACAAAGAGTGAAAAAGGAAGCAGAACAAGGTGGAAACAATTTTTAAGGATGGTAGAGTGTTGGGGGCAGAAAACACCAAGGTTGGAGTTGGAGCTAGCAGAACATCAAGGACACCAGACCTGGGGCACCTGGTGAAGGCCACCTTGTGAAAACACTGGGACAGTGTGTCTGTGACTGTTCACTCCCCCCAAAATAGATAGATTGTACAGGTATGTCGTTAGAGAGCAAAGGCTGCATAAGCGATCCAACGTAACTATACACTTGCTTACGTAAGCTGCTTGAAGCGATGCTGTGTATGGACCCAGTAAATAGGTGTAGACCAGGATGGTCAGGACCCTCAGTGCGAGAGAGACCATTGGCCCCCTGACCCCAGCTTTCTATCATATCAGTTTCTCAGTCTCCTGCTGTGCTCCCTTCCTCTACCCCTGCTCCCTCAAAAAAGCATGAGTTGTGATCATTGAGTTCTGAGACAGTTCCTTCTCAACATTCTCTGACCTCTGTAGAGAGAATACTGGTTAAAAATGTAAGATTTGTTACTGCTGCAGATTTGAGTCACTTGTGTCCCTTGTAAACAAGATTGTAAAGTCCCTTGTTAAGGAGCTTGCTACTTGTTTAATCTGTAATTTAATCCTGTTACCCGAATTATTGTTTTGTCATCACTCTATAGAGAAAGACATTTGTTTTTCACAGGTTTTAGTTACCTTACCCAGAGTCAGTAACTAGAAGAACAGGACTTTTAATTGAGGGACCTAGGAATCAGACACTGCCCTGCCTGCGCCACCGCCCCTCCCCCCCCCCCCCCCCACCCCCGCCCCCGCCACTAGAGACACTTGAGCTGACACTGAAGGGTTGGATCAATTTGAACAGGTGGCTGTAGAAATAGAGATAAACACTGGAGCAAGTAGAGGCCAGCTGGGAAAATCCTAGACCAACATGTAGTACACTAGCTGGGTCGTTTAGCTAACTCATGAGGTATCTGTTAAAGGCAGGTGATCCTTTAGAGCCAGCTGAGCCTTTGCATGGCAAAGATTTTGGAACTGAAAAAATTGGCTGCTGAACGGCGATCCCTGGTAGAGCCATGGTTTGGTTAGCCACCTTTGTCAAAGAGCACAGGCCACATACCAGGGTGAGCAAGTAAGTAAACTAGATAAAGTGCTTCTTCTCTTTTTTCCTGTCTGCTTCTGCTTGCCCCCATTTCTGCCTAAACCTTTCCTTTAACAAAAAAAAAAATCTGTGAGCGGGGAGGGAGTCACAGCAGGATGTATCTTATACTATTGACTTTTTCCCTGTTACATAAAGGAGTAGATATTCATTGTATAAAATGTAGAAAACACAGAAAAATGTACAAATAATAAGTAAATTACTCATAGTCCTACTCTCCCACTGTAACTGTTCTTACTATTTTGGACTCTCATTGACAGCCTCCCGTCCCCTTATATTTTGTTCAGATGGAAAAGAAAGGTGTATGTATTTAGTAAAATTAACATTATATAGTATGTACTGTTTTGTAATCTGCTTTTTAAGCCTAATAACCTATCATGAACATTTTTCAGTGTTATCTAGGTGTTAGGACAATTATTAGATTAGCAGCAGTGTCTAGGATGGATTTGGAGCGCCCAGAAGTAGGGAGATCATTGAGGAGATACTGCAGTGGTCAGAGCACCATCATGGAGGCCTGAAGTAGGGTAGAGTCAGTGAACATAAGAAAAATGACTGCGGTGGTACAGTATTAGGATAACGGTGTGTTCAGGGATGAAATTAGTTTCCTCCCTAGAGGGTTAGAATAGTGTCATTAGCAGAAATAGGGAAGAAAAGAAGAGGAGCCACTTGAGGTCAGATCAGCTTTGAGTGATCTGAGTTTAAGATATTCGTAGGATATTTAACGGGAAATGTTCTGTAATAATAACAACTATTTATTGACAACCTGGATAGTGTCCTAAATGCTTGATGTAATTAATCCTCCTAACAGCCTCTGTAACAACTATTATTTCTTATTTTATTGGTGAAGAAATTTAGATTCAAATGCTTGCTTTTGATCAGGCTTTTCAAGCCCTTTCTTTCTCTCTCTCTCTCTTTCTCTCAAGGGAAAGGTGCAGGCAGAAAGATAGAGGAAGAAGTACATTATGACTTTTATTTAGTTGTTCCCTCTGACCCTGGGTCCTGAACCCAGGACCTTGGGATGTATATGGACTGTGCCCAGGCTGTGCTAGATCTCTAGGCCACCAGGGCTTGTTTTCAAGCCGTTTCTGTCTGACTCCAAAGTTCCTTGCTTTAACTTGGGGATATGCGTTGAAAATTTCTGAGAAGACCTGGGTTTGTAGGCAATTAGAATAAAGGTAATTGTGAAACCATAGGAGATAACTAAGGTACCAGTTGAAGTCATCAAGGTAATAAAGGGAGAAGTACTATAAACCGAATCTTACATCTTGTCTCTTTAGGTGAGAGGAAGAGCCTTCTGGAAGGAGAAGGGAGGGTAGATCAGAGAACAGAGGGTGCTGGAACTGCAGGAGTAGAGGGCCTTAGTTCCAGCAGGCACTTGACCCATTATCTCTGGTCCTTCTGGGTTTCATTTTTTTTTAAGGGAAAGATGTAGACAGGAAGCGAGAATAAGTCTTTTTATTTTATTTGCTCGTCTTGGTGTTTCACGACATGAGCCTGGATATGGACTGTGCTCAGCTGGAGATGGCGGGACACATTTTTGATTGTCATAAACAGGCATTTGCTAAACATGTGACAGTGCGCAGGACAGCCCCAGGTCTCAGTGGTACTGATGTTGAGATCCCCCGCTTTATGTTCTGTTAGCTCTGTCTTATAAATGAGGACACCAAGGGAAGTCACATGACCCAATCATATAGCAAGTAAGTGGCAAAATGGAGAATTTGAACCCGGGCCAGAGTTTGGGCTCCTCCCACTACCATGTTGCTCCTTAAAGGAGAAGCATTTCCAGAGGCAGAGTGATGATGGAGACGTGCCTGGATGGTGCAGTTAGGTGGGAGCCACTCAGGATCTTTGAGGTGGTAGTGTAATAACAGCTTAATTACTGGTGTGGACAGAAGGCAATTAGAAGGCAATTTAAAGTGGGCCAGAGTGAATGGAAGACGAGGAAGTGTAGAGTATGGATTAGTCCCTAAAAGGAAGAGACGAGAACTGCTATTTGATGGAGTAGCGAGTCAAAGACATTGATAGAGTCGAATGTGTCTGTCAGAAAAGGGGGCACTGAGCTGAGAGGAAGACATCAGTGGAGTGACAGCCCAGACAGCGCTCTTCCTGAGGCCGCCAGTCCTATGTCGCTGCTGCTTGTCTTCCCCTGAATCCATGAGCGCAAATAGTACATCGGTAAGAGAACCAGTAAAGGTAAGGGGTATGCGTGGAGATTTTTTTTCCCTAAAGTTATTGAAACTATATGGCATTGATTAAGCAAAAAAGGAGAGCAAGAAAATTAACCAAATGGAACCCTTTGGCATTTTAAGAGATTCACGTAATACCAGCCAGGAATACTACTGTGTAGAAACCAGGTTGTTAGCGCTTGACGCTCCGGCTGCAGGCGCCAGCTCTGCAGTCACTGCGAACCGAGGCTGCGTCTGCACACTGCTGACTTGCAGAGACCCTGACAGAAATTAGAGGCAAGCTGCTTGGTGGAAGATACTCTGTGAGAAATAAGCGCTTACATGTGAGCTTGTGGAGGGGCGAACATGTGCGCCTGGGAGAATCTTGAGTCAAAACTGAAGAACAAATTAGTGGCAGCAGAGAAAAGGGAGTAAGAGCAACTTGGGAAAGTATGCCAGCTGCGGGGGTGGCGGGGGCGGGAATTCTGAGCAGATGCTTGAATGCAAATGAGGCAGTTCATGGGGGGAAGGATGACTGGAGAGGCCAGCAGGGACTGGACTTTTTTTTCTGCCCTGCTGTGAGTTTGGCTTTTATCCCTTAAGCAGTCGGGACTTGGGAGGGTTGGATGTGTGGCACTGTGTTGGCTTATATTTCTGGGTCCCTCGGGCTGGGTGTGGGGTGGTTGGAGGAGCAGATCTGGAGGTGGTGTGGAACCAGCGGGAGGCGACAGTGAGGCTGAGAGGACATGGTGAGGCTGCAGTAACTTAGACGAATTGCAGGCTGATAGTGGGTCAAGGATGATTCCAAGGTTTATGGAGTTAATATCTCTTCCAACTTGAGATACTATTAACAAGAAGAATGGAAGCTCCCATTAGGGCTCTGGGGAAACAATACAATCATGACATTGCTGGTAACATTGTAAATTCATCTTGGAGAGCTTTGGGTAACATTGTAGATTCATCTTAGAGAGCTTTGCGCTGCATAGTAAAAGCTCTAATGAGGAGGTTAACACCCTCTTGAGTCCCCTTTTTGGAGAATAGGATTCAAGAAAAATTTCTCCAGCTCCATTGAGAAATGACTGACATAGGGCACTAGGTGAGTTTAGGGGACACGGTGAGACTGTGTATGTGTTCACACTGAAAGGACTGCCACTATAAAGCAAGTTAACACATGTCTTTCGTGGTTATGGTGTGTTGAGGACGTTTAAGATGTACTCTCTTAGAAACTTTCTAGCATCATATTGCTAGTGGTGGTCCCCTACCTAAGCCAACACAGTGCCGCATGCCCAACCCTCTGCTGTCCTGACTGCTTCAGGGATAAAAGCCAAACTCACAGCAGGGCAGAAAAAAGTCCAGTCCCTCCTGGCCTCGTCCTTTCCTCCACAGGCCACCTCATTTGCCTTTTGTTAAGCTAGACATTAGAACCCAGAACTACCTGCCCTGCAATTGCAAGTCTGGACCCTCTGAAACCCTGCATTCTGTCCTCCTCCCCAAGTATCCACCAGTCTATTTCTAAGAGTCCATGTTTCTCAGACTCCACATTGAGATCATACAGTATTTCTCTTTCTCTAACTCATTATCACTTAATAAAAGGTCCTCAGGTTCATCCATGTTATTGCAAATAGCAGTGTTTCCTTTTTTCTTGTGGCTGCACAGTATTCCGGTAGAGATCACATTTTATCAATTCATTCGTGGGACACAGTAGTCTTAAATATCTGGATAAATTTATAAAATTTTATCGAAGGAACACATAATATCCAGCGTTAGTTGTGCATCGTTGTAGGTCTGCATCTATATATAATACAGCAGGTTCACCACCAGCCGTCCATTCTGTGGCTCACCGTCTGATTGGCCCCTGCTGCCCACCCAGTTTTCCTACTCTCGTAGTCATGGGATTATTTTGATCTGGAACACGGCAGTGGAGGAAGATGAACTCTGGATGGGTTAGTTTGGTACAGAGAGCGACAGTGAGGAAAACAGCCGGAGGATAAGTGAGACTGTCAAGGCCTTGCGGAGCGGCGTGGATGATGTGGAGCTGAGGAAGCAGTTCCTAGAATGACTGGGCAGTGTGGCGGGGGCTGGGGCGCGGGTAGGTGGGTGTAACAGAGCCCTGGCTGCAGAGGCCCCTTGCAGAGAGAGCTGGAGGCCGGGGCCTGGTCCACAGGAGCCGGAGGTGGTGAGGCGGTGCTGGCAGTGTGTGAACGGAGGCACTGCTGACCAGGAGGGCCCAGGGGGCACGGCGGTCTGGAGAGGACTTGGTGGTAATTCTTGTACTTTGTGCTTACAGAGCCGGTTCACACTAATTAGCTCACGTGACGCCACAGCTCTGAAGTAGGTCTCATTATCAACATTTGACAGGTGAGAAAACTATGACTCAGAGGCTAATCCCTTGGTCCTCAGTTCTGGCTGCACATCACACGAGAGCGATCTTTCTAGAAACACTGAGGGCTGAGCCTCACCCTTTGATGGTTCTGGGGCTCCACTCTTCACATGTTGAAAGCGCCCCTAGTATTCTGACATGTGGCCAGGGTGGAAGCATAAGGTTCCAGTCCATCTAAAACCACTAGCCCAGGTGAGCCAGACGACACTCGGGGCCTGGCCTTTTGTCTCTGGGCCCTGTGCTTTCTTTTCTTTCTCCCCTGCCTCCATTTCTTTCCTCATGACTGCCTACCTTTTATGTGGCATTTCTTTCCAGGTCCCAGCCCTGTGCTGGCAGTGGTGAGGTGTCAGCACCAGCTTGTGTCCACCCTGTGTGGGTTCTCCGCTCAGTCTCTGGGGACCAGGAGCTGGTCATGACCGAGTCCCAGCCTTGATCTGAGCTTGTGTCTTTCTACTCCATCAGCCTTAGCAAGACCTGTCCCCGGGAGCCCGGTCAGGGTTCACAGGCTGTGAGCAGGCTCCAACCAGGCTTCCGTGTTGGAGAGCACCTTAGAGGGTGGGAGGCACTTTACAGGGGTGAACACAATGAAAAGAAAGGTTAAGTGACGAAGCCTCATAAAGTTCAAGACTGTGAGCTGCTTTGGAGAGTTACTCCAGAGCAGTAACAAGGACCATCTCTGCGGCCCCTTTGCTCCACCTGTCCTTTGTTCCTGCTGTCTCCATCCTACATCCAGGTCCTGTGAGACTCCAGTGTAGACAAGCCCTGGGGGCTGGGGCGCGTAGGCCCACAAGACCCTCTGAGTTAAGCTGCTAGGTAGCCCCTTCCTGCGAGACTGAGCCCCTACCCTGTCCCCCACAGCAGGCTCTTGAGGGGAAAGGCTGGGGCCTCTTGTCTGTGGGGCCCCATGTTCTCCTGGGTCCAGTGGGTTTCCTGCGGGAACTCTTATTTCTTCCACACCCCAGAGATGTGTGTGAGGTTCCTGGGCACCTTTCATTTTCCTGTGGGAGTTGGTGTGGGTGTGTGTGTCCTGTGATGGAAGGGTGTCCATCCAGGGTGGGGACCCGCCGAGACCCTGGCTGTGCAGGGCCTCCTGCCACCCGGGACCCTGAGCTAGAGTTTTAAGGGGGTTGGAAAAGGAATGAGAGTATGTGAAGACAATGATCGCTTTGATAGAAGTGCTTGCGTCTTTATTTGGAGGGGTTTGGCGTTCTGTGAGCAGAAACCCGCTGTAGGAACTGAACTGATGTTAGCTCGCCTGTGGTCAGTGGGATGCAGCGTGTGTCGCTTAAAGTCACAATTTCCAAGAACCTACGTAGACATTATGTGAGGACTGACTATTGCAAATGCCTGTTTCTCAGCAAACTCTAAGCTGCGAGGTGGCCTAATAAGCACCTCCCACATTGTCGCCACCAGTGTCTGTGAGGGGACTCCAGACTGACTTAAGTTCAGAATTGCAGCTTGTGTTCTACATCTTCTGGTGGGTAGTTTCCACAATTCTGCCTCGGGAGCCTGCATCCTGTGTTGTAGCTAGACCCTCTGCCATTTCCAATCCTTTCACCTCTCCTGTCTCCTCTCCTAGGTGATTGCTGGCTTCAACCGCCTGCGGCAGGAGCAGCGGGGTCTGGCGTCCAAGGCGGCAGAGCTGGAGCTGGAACTGAATGAGCATAGGTGAGTGCCGTGGGGAGCGGAGTGGCCGGCCGTGTGGCGGGCAGCCTGCAGTGAAGACCTGGTTCTCTATTCCTTGTCTCCACAGCCTGGTCATTGACACCCTGAAGGAGGTAGATGAGACCCGCAGATGCTACCGCATGGTGGGGGGCGTGCTGGTGGAGCGGACCGTCAAGGAGGTGCTGCCCGCCCTGGAGAGCAACAAGGAGCAGGTGGCAGCAGCCGACTGAACTGGTGTCAGGGACAGCCTAAGTTCCTAGACTGCCAGCCTGAACCAGTCTGGCCTCCAGAGGGGAGGGCTGGTGGCTATTGGCCTGGTTCCGTGGCCTGTTTCCTGACTTGGTCTGGTCTGATTAGTATTTCTCCCTGGGTGGCCCCCCCGGTGCCTGCATTCCACCCCCTGTAGGGACCCTTTCCCAGCTGCACAGATTCCGAATCTCTGGTACTGGGCCCCACGAAGTGGCATTTTCAGATACGCAGCCCAGGTGATTGTCACATGCATGAATGTTTATACACCACTGTGTTTAAGAAAGAAAGGACTCATGTCGTGTCTGCTGTCTGCCTCCAGATACAGAAGATCATTGAGACGCTGACGCAGCAGCTGCAGGTCAAGGGGAAAGAACTGAATGAATTCCGGGAAAAGCACAACATTCGCCTCATGGGGGAGGATGAGAAGCCTGCAGCCAAGGAGAACTCAGAAGGGGCTGGGGCGAAGGCCAGCTCAGCTGGTGTGCTGGTCTCTTAGAGACCAAGGCCTCTGCGTTCCTCCTACCTAACCCCTCCCCTTTCTGATTTCTCTGTATTATTGTTATTTTCTCTCCTGTTGTAATATTTTTTGTTAATTAAACATTTTGGTCAGAATGCTTAGCTTTCTCCCAGTATTAGAGGTGGGATTTGCATGGGGGAATGGGGGCAGGGGGCACATGTGTGCTTTGGGCCCCATCAGCTAATGTCCACAGTAGCAGAGTAGGACCCATCTTCCCTCCTTCCCTGCAAATAAAGATGTGTCTGCGTATCTATGCCCTCCCCCCCGAGACTCAGACAAATGTTGGCTCTCAGATTGGGATTTAATGAGCACTCAAAATGAAGCTGGTGCCTGGTGACCGTGCTTCAGTCTGTAAACAGCTGGTAAGCCCTGGCCTTAGGCAGAGAGGTCCAGGACAGAAGCCTGTGGACTGGCTGTCCTGCCATCCTCACCAAAACCGCCCACCAGGTAGAGCTGGTCACTCCAGACGCAGGTCCGATGGCCCACACGTTTCAGCCCCGGGTCTGCACAGGGGAAGTGGAACCAGAGCGGGGTAGCTGGGCCTGTTCTGGGCAGAGGGTGGTGACAGGTGGGTGAACTCACCTGCTTTTTCTCCTCATTTGACTCCTGCGTCTTCCCAGTGGGATATGCCAACTCCTGCCACCTCCCAGCTGGTCACCACCTCAACCTAGGCGCTCACGGGTGTCATAGATGTAGAGGTCATTGCAGATGGTGTCTCTGAGCCTAGTTAGGGTTTCTCCGCCAAAGAGCACGACGAAGGGCCCCACCACCGAGCAGGAGTGATGCCGGAGGCCGCGGGGCCCCTGCTGGGACCCCTGCCCACAGCTCACAAGCCTTGCAAGCTGTTCCACCAGATGAGGGTCTGCAGGGGCTTCCTCCTGGGGGAGAAGGGACCCTGGAGGTTTAGGACATTGCAACTTCAGCCCTTCCATTCCGCCCACAACCCTGTGACAGACACCACCTTAATCTTCCCAGGACTCCAGCTCCCGGCAACTTCGGGCTCCCCTGAGTTGCAGCCCCCAAAGAGGAACAGCTGATGCCTGGGCTGGGGCCCAGGAGTCCGGAGTAGAGCAGCGCAGTGGCCTGAGCGGGAGGCCGTGCGGCTAGCTTCTTCCTTGTAGCTGTGGATGCGCGGCAGTTAAGGTCCAGGCGGGTTTCTGGAAGAGGCCTGCTTGGGGGGGCGGGGCGGGGCGGGAGGGCAACCGTGGGGACAGATTACCCGGGGACACAGGGGCTAAACTACACGCGTTCAGAGAGCGGCCGAGCAGTCTTTGGGGCGCAGGTACCGGTAGGTGCGGGCGCCGGGGTCCAGCCTGAGCGTGTAGATGCTCCCATAGCGACGCTGCGTGCGGGTCCCGCCCTCCCGGCCGGCCACCAGCAGCTCTCCGTCCGACAGGCGGGTGCAGGTGTGGCTGCTGAGGCCCACAGGGGCGCTGCTGCCAGAGACCGCGGCCCACGCCTCCCAGGCCCCGCGCTCCGTGTCCAGGGCGGCCACCGAAGCCAGGCGGCGCGACCCGTCCCAGCCACCCACCACGCAGAGCCAGCGCCCACCCACCGCCACCGCGTCGTGGTGGCTGCGCGCCGGGCCGCCCGGCGCCTCCACCCGCACCCGGCCGGCCGCCGGCTCGAAAACCACCGTGTCGCCGTTCGGCGCGCTGGCTTCCCGCGCCGGGAGACCCCCCACCAGGTAGATGTGCCCCCGCAGCTCAGTGCACGAATGAAAGGCCCGCGCCAGCAGCGCGTCTCGGACCACCGGCCGCCAAGTCCATCTCGGAACCCCAGCCATGACCCGAACCTCCCGCCGGAAACCCGCCGGCGCCCACCCGGCAGCCGCGGTCGCGCTGCGACGCCCCGAACGGAAGTTCGCAAAGCACCGATCACCGTGGCGACGCGACACGGCGTAGCTACAGGATCGCGGTGCCACAGTGGAGACAGGAACTGTGCGGGCTGATAAAAATCCGGAGAGGTCGTTAATTTCAAAGGCGGGCAGCCGGCTGTCTGCGGGACTGCCACCTCCTTGCTGCGCCGTGACTCGGGAGCTGGGGCTGCTCCGCGGGGCGGGGCTGAACGTCAGGGGCCGGGCGGCGAAGGTGGCCGAGGCTTGGCTGCAGTGCCACCAGCGTCCGCTGTACGCGCCGTGCCTTCCCCGGCCGCTAGAGGGCAGCGGGACGCCGCTAGGGCGTCGGAGCGGTTCCGGTCGACGCCGGTGAGGGAGACAGCCCCTGGGAGGCGCGGTGGAACGCCCGGAAAATATTCACTGCTGAGCCCTCCCGAGAGGAGGTCCTGGTTTCATCTGGCCTCCCCGGCTCGCGACACGGGGAGACTGGGATGCCCTGAACTCAGGGCCAGGGCCGGGAGTTTCTACCTCTAAGATCCAGAAGCCCCCAGCCTTGGGTCTGGGTGGGGACCATGGGAGGGCTTTGAAACCAGACTGCTGCCCTGCCTGCTTCCTTCATTATCCAAGCCACTGCTGCTGCTTCTATTTTTAATATATTAGCCTTTTCAATGTATGTATGTATGTGTGTATATATATGCATGCTTGCACACATGTATGTATGTATTAAAGGAAAGGTGCAGAGGCAGGCAGGAAGAGAGGAGAAAGAAGCATTTTATTTAGTTCATCCTGGGTTCTCCCACCCAGGAGGCGAACCCACATCCCTGGATGCATGAGGACTGTGCCCAACTGCTGCTCCACTAGGGCACTACCCGTTCAGGAAGAGAGGGACCTGAAGGGGTCCAGGCCCAAGCTGACCCACAAGAGGAACTACAGACAGTTCTGCTCCCAACTTGGCTAGAGGGTGTATAGGTGGGTGTGAGGTGGAGGGAACTTAAGGGGGCAGAGCAGGACTAATGTCCCCTAGGGCTGGGCTGGAAATAAGGGTGATGACTGTGACTCTGACCTTTGGCTTTTACACATTGACTTGATCCCCACTAAGCCCACGAATTTGGGGCCCCAGAGGCTAGCCAGGGCTAAGAGAGGCTGCGTGGTAATCTAGAGACAGGTCTCAACTGAGTCCTCAGGGAGCGCCATCTGGGGCGTGGGCTGGACAGCACTGGGAAAGTCACCAGGGCAGCTCCCTGCCTTGAAGAACCTTCAGGTTGAAGCCTCATCATAGCTTTGAAGTCTTTGCCCCCCAACTATAACTTTCCCTGAGCTTTTCTCTCTGACAAAGAGGTACCTCAGTTTTCCCAAATCAGGGCAAAAAAAAAAAAAAAAAAAAATCACTAACTGCTGACATCTTTGACTGAAATCTGAATGCCAGTCTTTTCCCCACAGCCTCTGACTGACTGACCTTCCAACAGCTTGACCCAGCTCTGTCACACTCCTAGAACTTCAGCAAGAGCTGCCTGAAGGGGGTCATTCGCTTACACTCCATTGGCCCACCTGGTGTGGCCTTGGCCTTGGCTTTGTGCGAGAGAACAGAGAACTCCCACCCAGGGGCCTTTCCACTCAGTCCAGCGAAGTCCTCAGCGTTGGCATGTGTCTTGGATCAACCTGAGCCTCACATCTTGCACCCCTCCGTCTACATCCCTCCATTCCCACCCAGGGCCCCTCCAAACAGAGGTGCAGAGGAGAGGGACTGCTCAGAGTTTCCGCCTCCCTGCTGACTCTAAACCATGCTCTGATTTTGGAAGAAATAGAAAAGAATCCAGGAAAAAACCAAACAATAACAAAAACCAAAGAAGTAAAGAGAAAACCTAGCCAATCCTCACGTCTGACTGCTGGGCAGGCAGGATGCCATGGTCCATAAGGACCCCAGCATGGGCTTTCCAGTAAAGAGGAGGATGCTCTAGAGTGGATGTGAGAGACGGGACACAGACCGGCCGTCACTGCTGCTAGACCGAGGGACAAGCTCTGTTCCAGAACAGGGTGGTGGTGCACCCCTCAGTCCTGATGGGACCCTGGGAGCTGGGGGCTCTTTAATGTCTGTCGCTGCCCACATGGGATGCACGTGACTCAGACTTCACGGACTCTTAGATTGTCTGCTGACCCCATGTTCTGACCCTGTTATCCTCCCCAGTTGTCCTCACAGGAAGCCAACAAGTGAACCCACGACTTCCTCCTGCCCTCTGCCCCGCCCCCTCTCCTGCCCTCTGCCCCATGAACCCTCTCTATTTTCTGGTGCCTTGCTCTCAGCTCAGCCAGGAGAAGGACACAGCCAGCCAGAAGGACAGAGGACTGGCCAGGAAAGACTACAGGAGGCCAGGGGTGAGAGAGACCGGGTCCTACGACATGGCCTAAGGGCACGTGAGGTCCTGGGGGTGACAGAGACTGGATAGGCAGACTGCTGGAGGGCAGGACAGTGACAGGGAGGTCAGGGAAGGCCAAGAGGTGAGAACTGGAATTCTGAGGAAATGGTGACGCTGAGTAGGAACGTAAAACAGGGCCGCTGTTGAGTGATGGAAGTTGAGGGAAGTGGCTGAATGATCCCAGCTGCGGGCAAGCAGTCATCCAGAACGTTTTTTTCAGTTTTCTGACTGTTTCAGGTTTTATCTCTCTATTTGTCTCTGTGAATTCCTCCCCTCAATCTCTCCCTCCCTCTCTTCTCTCTCTGTCTCTTCCTCTGCTGCTGGACAGAGCTGACCATCTGCCCTGCAAAGGGCTCTGGAAGTTTCTGGGGTGGTCAGGCTTGCCTTTAGGCCATGTTGTAGCTTGGGGTCTCCTGGCACAGCTGTGGGGTACTGACTGCAGACGGGACCAGAGTGAGCTTTGACATTTGGGGCCTTTGCTGGGAGTGGGATCTACAAGAAAGCACTGGGGCAGGCCCAGGGAGGGAGACACGAGGGGCCTGGCTCGTCCATGCACTCTGGCCACTCCTGGGGCTGAAGGAAAAACCGAGGTTCTGGAGGGCTTCGAGGTAAGGGCTCCTGCAGGAAGGTGTGGATTCATCTGGGGTGTGGTGGTACTCGGAAGGTCAGGGCTGCTGGACTCCTGCTCCAGCCAAGTTCAGGGCTCCAAAGCCCACCGTCTCTGGGCATGAAATGCAGGCTGGGCTGCCAAGATCTGAGTCCCAAAACGGTGGGGCCCTGTCTCCGGAAGGCAGGCCTGGCCCTGCTTCCAGCGTGCAGTACAAGCCAGGCACCGGGGCCCCCACTCCCACAGCTGTGCCATGTCCAATCTGGGCATGGTGGCTGTGCGGCCTGCTGACTGCAGCGGACAAGGGACAGTGGAGCTGCAGGTCCTGGGGTCCTGGGGGCTGGGGGAGGAATGAAAGCTTCTGTTGGGGAGTCCTCAGGGCCATAGGGTAATGCTAACACTTCAAAGGAATGTCTACCCACCAATTACAGGAGCCCATCCCTACCAAAGGCCCCTCCTCCAGTCCTCCCCAGCCTCCTCTCCCAGGGGCTTCCCAGATCTTCCCAAATCCCCCTCCAGGCTCATAACCCTGTCCCATCTCCGTGCCACCCTGGCCCAGTCCAGGCTGAGGACTGACTGTGGGCTGGAGGCTTTCACCTGGGGAGGCTGAACCCCGTGGTGGCAGGGGCTCATGGTGACAGCCAGGAAGAGGTGGCTTGTGTTCCCATAAGAGTGTGAGCAGCTGCCCTGGGTCCACAGGCTGGGCTCCCTGGCTCCCTGGCTCCCTGTGGTTAGATGGAAGGTGAGCGAGCCCCTTGGGGCCTGTTCCGGCCTGTCTGAGACCCACCTACCTCCTTAACCCTGCACTCCCCGCGCCACCCCTCCACCGTGACCCTCATTTTCCCAGGAACCCCTCTCCTCCTAGATCAACTAGGACCTATTTCTAGAGCCTTCTACAGTGCTAGCCCATCAGAGATGCAGGATCAGAGGAAAGGCTCTTTCTGGCTCATACCCTGCCCTGGCTCTGAACTTCAGGGTGCTGGATCTACAGAAGCTCGGGGGTCCGGGGGTGCAGGGAGGAAGGAGCACTATTCACACTGCCTCTGACAAGCAGGGTCCAGCTGCCCTTGCCCACTGGCCCTCAGTGGGGGCATCATCTGACTTCAGGAGCACACAGTCCTTGCACTCCAGGGGCCGTTGTTGGATGACAGGAAGGGCTGTCCTGGAAGGATGGGGACAGCAGCAGAGGGAGTGGCACAGCACGGCTGGACTGAGGTAGGGAGGCCCTAGTTGTGGGTTCAGCGCCAGCAGGAGGGGGACCATGGTGTTTTTCCTGGAGCAGAAGTGGCGGCTCCCTCCTGGGGGCTCCCCCCGCCACCCGTCCTCCAGGACAGAGAGTGCCCCAGGGAGGAGTGGGAGGGAGGATGAGTGAAATGGTCTTGGTCCTCTGGACAGAAAGATGCCAGTCCCCCATTATAAGCTGCCAGCCAGCCTCGTGCTCCGACACGGGCACAAGCAAACTATCATGTCCCTGCACACAGCAGAGCAGCAGGGACAGCAGACGCGGCTTTCACACCGAGTCTGGCCCGCCACTCTGATTTGTCACTTGCTGTCTGTCCAGAAGCCCAGGGGTCCCCCGGCCTTCTCTCTTTCCTGGTCTCCCCACAGACAAACAGGATGTTACTCACCCAGCTCTCTCCTCACTTCCTCCCTGGCCATCCTCCCACCCCACAGCCCATCCCACCTGGACCCACTCCCTCTGCACCGCACTGCAACTGACCCTCACTCTCACTCTCCCCCGCCCACCCCACCCGCCCTGGCCCTCCCTGATTCACCTCCCAGTCCCATCATACAAACACATATTTCAGCACAACCCACTCCAACCGGTTTGGCTTAGGTGCAGCCTGCTGTGGGGACAGTGAGGGCCATGGCACTGCACGGAGACAGGCAGAGAGCTAACATCTGCACACGTGGGCTCCACAGCGCTGAGGGCAGGTGCCATGGGGACGGAGCATGTGGTATTTGGGCCCTCCTGAGGGCCAAGACCCTGGGCCCTGTCTCTGTCCCCTCCCAGGGAACTCCCCCACATAGGAGCCCTCGCCCGATGTCTCTCGAAGGAGCTCAGGCGTGCGGGCTGCAGGCAGCAAGTCTGCTCAACAAAGAAAAGCTAAGGATGCCGCCTCACTTGAAGTGCTCCCATTCTTCTGGCCAGAATGTAGTGGGAGGAGGGTGGGCAGAGGCATGTGGGGAATGGGCCTTGAGGGGAAGAGAGGACAGAAGCCAGGACACTAGTGCTGGCCTGGAATCTGCCCTCCCCAATGTCACCCGAGAGGAGTTGGACACACAGGACCGAGGGCTCAGGAGCAAAGGGCTTGGAGATGGACATTCAAAGACAAGGGGGAAAATGTCCCCTTCCTTTAGCAAAGGCCTGGTCAAGTGCCCTTTGGGCAGCATTGACAGGCTCGAGTGCCCCACGAGACGTGCTGCGGGCAGCCTGGCCTGCACACCCCTCTGGAAAGTCCTGTTTCCCTTTAGATGTCCATGTGACTTGGGGTCCCTTCAGATGTCCATGTGACTTGGGGTCGGGGTCAGTGAGTGGGGTCCTGCCCAGGGACTCATGGACCTCCTGACTGGATGGGGGTGTCCTGTGAAGGAAGGAGACGTAGGAACCCTGTGATCTGACTGCTTTCCTACCCCGTGCCTCAGTTTCTCCTGTGGCTCCCTGCCCCAGGAGGGGTGAGTCCGTGGGAAGGAAAGGAGCCACTCCAAAAGCGGGCGATAGGATCCCAGGTGTGATAATTATAATTATACACAGGATGCTCCCCCTCCTGTGCCCCCGGCCCTACCCCACCCGCCACAGTGGATCTCAAAGCAGCATCGGGGTGGGGCCGCTGCCCTGGCACAGGTGAGGCCTAAGCGCCGAGCGGAGGAAGGGTTCACTAAGGTACAGGTGGGGAGTCACTGAGGACCTTGGGCACCCGGCCTGCCTTCGAGGCTGCCCCGACCTATGGGAAGGAGCCCTGTCCAGCTCACTCCACCGCCACTGTTGGGAGGCAGGTCCAGTCCCTGGCAGAGTTAGGCAGCAAGACCCACCTTCCCTGACCCAACATCCATTCATTCACAAATGCATGTCGTCAACGAAAGCACACTGTCCCCATGTCTACAGCAGCAGAGGGCCCTCCTAGGCTGACCGCAGAGGGAAGCCGGCATTCCCGCACGCTGTCCGCTCTAACACACCCACCCGCCGAGTCCCGCACTGACCGATGCTTCCTGAATGGAAACTTACAGTTTCGTGAGGAGATAAGACAGGCACAAATGATCGGGGCACAAGCTATAATAAAAGGGGCGAGTGCAGGCCAGGGAGCAGAAGAAAGCAAGACAAGGTAGGGGGAGGGCTCCTGAGGGTCCCGAGGACATGGCATTCGAGGTCAGCTTTGAAAGATGAACACTACTTGATAAGCAGTGTTGGGGATGTGATGTGAGCCCCTGGCTCCTCGTCCTGCCTGTCCTGCTGTGGCACTTGGACCAGCCTTGTTTGCTGTCTGCCTCTACTTTCCTATCCTTCCGCCCAGTCTGTCAGTGGTCTTGCCCCTGACCTTTGGGCACCATTCAGGACATGTGGGTTGCCCTCATGCCCCTCTGGCCCAGGCCAGTCTTGAAAACGTGGGTACATTTGGTCCACAGCAGGCAGCAATGCAGGCGTGATGTGGGAGCCCTGCGAAGTCCAGACACGTGGGCCTGTCCCCTAACACGGGGTAAATGGGCAAAAGGGTCATGAGGACGGTGGCCAGGACCCTGTCTGTGCTTGGGTTATGCTGATAATGCTCCCAGGACTCCACCAGCAACAAGCATTGAAGCCGAGAGTGTGGGCCCCGCAGCGGTCCTGGCATCTTCGGGCTGACTCCAGGGCCCATCCCTTGGCTTCTATTTATGGGAGAGGTGGGGTTTAAGCTCCTTCTCAGGGGTCTTTGAATTAGCAACTTGCATCAGGGACAGGGCTTAAGCAAACTATGCCACCACCTGGCTGTGCCCCGGGGCATGTCCCTTCCTCTCTCTGGACCTGTGTTGTCATCTGCGGGAGGACATGAAGGGGCCATTCTGGGCCCTCTCTGATTCTGTGGCTCTGGAGTGGAGTATTCCCAGAGGATGGGGATGTGGCGGGCCCTGGGGAGGGGGCAATGTTAGGGAGGGGTTGTTGGGTTCCTCCCACCCAGCGGGACCATGCCAAGGCCACCCAGCCAGGGGTCGTCCCCTGCCATCCCCCCAAACCCTTCAATGCTCAGAGTAGAGCCTGGAGCTGACATGGGATCCCCCAGGTCCTCCCTCCCTCCACCCTCCCTGGCGCCCATTAGCTGGCCCAGGCCGTGGGGGCGGTGGCTGGAGCTTCGTGCCAGGTCCAGCCCCCGAGACGCACCTGTTCTGACCTGCTGAGCAGGTTCCCAGGTTTCTGCCGTCGTTGTTGGCCACGGCGTGGGAAGCCGCTCTGGGGGAGCTCCGAGCTCCCAACCATAGCTTCTTGGGGGTCGCCACAACTGGGTGGGGAGAAGGCTGGGTCCGCTGGCGGAGGCCCCAGCGGCATAGGCAGGTGCGTCGGTCCGGGGGCTCAGTGACTCCCACCTCCTGGGACTGTGCCCTCCCACCCTAGAGCCGGCTCCCAGGGAGAACGCCGGAACCGAACACTGGGCAGCTCTGCCTTTCCACTGATGGCCCCATCCCTGGGAGCCGGGCTGCCGTGGCCCACGGCCGGACTGCTGCTGCTGCTGCTGCTGCTGCTGGCGTCACTTACAGGTAGGGCTGCCCTGAGCCTGGGGACACTTGTTCCTGAGCCCTAGCGCATGCACACACATACACTTAGACACATACACAAACAGACACAGATACACAGACACACATACAGACATACACAGACAGATACACACACACACTCTCTCTCTCTCTCTCTGTCCTTTCACTCTGGAGCTGGTCTCTCTCCCACTCCCAGCTGCTGGTGGTGCCCCCGAAGTGTCCCTTCCAGCCCCCCACAGGTCACTCTGTCTGGGCTCCCCAACTCCAAAGCTGCCTCTGGAGGAAAAGCTGTGCTGACCCCAGGCAGGTGGGAAGGGAGGGTGACCCCTTCACCATAGGCTTCTTCCCGGAGGCTCCATCGCCCACCCCTGGGGCTCAGAAGTGCTGACTGGAACTGGGCTGAGTCAGGGCTGAGCTGCCGTCTGCCGTCATCAGGCTTCAGGGAGCTTGGGGCCTGACACTGGACAAGCCACTTCTCCTTCCTTTCTCCTCACATCCTGGCCTACAGGATGGGTGGTCTGTGGTACTAGGGTGGCTGGGGCTCCTATGAGCTGCTGGTGATAACCCAGGATCCCTTGGGTGAGTGGAGTTCTAGGTGAGGGTACCTCTAAAGAGGGTGTGGTCCCCTTTTGTTTATCCTGTGCCCCGTTTTCTCCACCGGACGGACGCCTTGTGTTACTCCTGCCTAAGGTGTATGTCTCCGATATAGGGGTGGGATTCATTGTGATCGGTGCAAGGCAGAAAGTGTGTTCAGTGCAATGGCTTATTCCAGGGTCGCGAGTAACTGGGAAATCTTCCTCATTGGAAAGACGGGCCACCTGGACGGGAACATTTGAGCCCAGTCCCTGGTGCAGCAGCAAGGGAGCCTGGGTCCAGAGACACTGCAGGGCCCCCTCCTTCCCTCCCCACTGTCCTGCCTCTGAGTCAATGGGGAGGGGGCCGTGGGCCCAGATCCCACCCTGCCAGCCCCACCCCAGTTTGAATTCCCACCTCCCAGAGCCCCCCAACTTGCTGGCCCAAGAGTGGGGCTGGTCTGACTGGCACTCGGTGTCTTCCTGCAGGCTCTACCCACCGTGGAAGGAGGCTGTGTCTCAGGGTTAAAGGAGTCTGCTCCCTGAGTTACAGTTGGGAGCTTGGAGAGAAAGGCGAGGGAAATCTGCAGGAGTCCGCAGTGTGGAACGAAAACCAGGCTTGAGTCTTGGTGACCTGACTCAGGGTCGTTAAAGAATAGCCTGTCTTAGCGCACTCTGGGGACAGCCAGGGCGCAGGTGCCCAGGGCCGTGTTGAATGAGGCACTGTCCTGCCTTCTTAGTCCTGTCTGAGGGAAGCCCAGGGAAGATGAGGGGAGATCTCTTCCCCTTAGGGCATCCATGCTGACCTTGCCCAGTGCTGGGTGACCCACTGTGGCTGGGAGGTGGCCTGGCTCTAAGATTAACCTGGGAAGTTGGTGCCCAGGGAGCCACCACCACTCTCTCGGTGGACCCCAGGTGCCCAGCCGAGCTCAGATGGGCCCAGCTCTACCTGCACCCCCATCTGGCCTCATGTGTAGTCATCTCGCTTCCCCCAGGCCAGAGAATTTCCTGTCTTTGAAAAAGCCTGGGGTGTCACGAGTCTTGGGTTCTGGCCCTATTTCTGCTATTAATTTGCTATACGACCTTGGACAACTGAGTGTACAGACCTGAGTGGACAAAGAAGTAGGACCCGATGATGGTCCAGCTCTGGACTTTATGGCCGTGTGGACAGGGGTAGGGGAGGTGCTAGGTCTGGCTGTGGTGACAGGAGGGAGAGGTCCCTCTCCTCCTCCAAGGGCACAGCACCCCAGCCCTGACTGCTGCAGTAGTGCTCCCCCCACAGTGCTGGGCCATCAGAGCCTGTGCCCCAGGGCCCAGCCCCACCCTGACGGGAGAGGAGCCAGGCTAGGGAGGTGCCTCACACCACGGCTCTTTGTCTCTCCTTAATGGGATGAGTTTCCGGGTGAGGTCTCCTCCCTCCCCTGTCTCCTGCCCCGGGGCTCAGGGGCCCAAATCCATTGCCCCTCCTCCAATGGGACCCTGGTGCCTAACTCTGTCTGTGGGACAGGGGGTGAGACCCTTGATTGCCAAGTCTGTGCTCTGAGGCTGAGGCTGAACTTTCTGTCTGGGGATGGTTTCCTAGAAAGGGAGGGCCAACCCCGATTTTTCTGCTCCTGTTTATGGAGGAGGCAGGCACTTTCCTGAAGGACCTACCCAAGCCAGGGAGGCCAGCAAGGGAGGCCAGCGTCCCGCCCAAGGTGGGGAGGCTGGGAGGATCCCAGGGAAGACCTGTGGCCCTAGCGACCTTGGTCCCACCCTAGTGCTGCAGGGAGCTGGTTAAAGGGACCCCAGCCCCATGGATGGGGGAAGGTGTTCCCAGAAGACCGTGGGGTCCCCAACAATAGGCCACAGCCTCAGGACCCTGGGGTCCTCCAGGCACAGAGGGAGGCCATGACAGCGGGGAGCAGGCCTTGTGCAGAGAGCAGGTCTGGCCCTATGGTCTAGGCAGGGAGAAGCGTGGGAGCTGGGTCAGGAGGAAAGGAGTAGAGGGGTTGGGCTGCATCTTTAGCGCTGTCAGGATGTGAAGGTCCAGTTCAGACCTGGGGTGGCCACCAAGCCTCTGGGGCTGCAGCCAGAGGCTTTTCCCATAGTTTTGTGCCCCTCACCCGGCTTAAAACTGGTACGTGGTGAGCTTGGTTGAGATGTGACTTGGGGTGGGGCAAAGCTGGCCACATGGGGGTTGGGGGGGTTGGGATCTTGGAGTTTGGGAGAAGCTGGGCTCCGGGTCTCCCACCCACAGCGTGGCTGCTGTAGTGACTCAGCCCGGCTCAGACTCTGGCTCCGGGGGGTTTAGGGGACTTATCTGTGCAGGGAGCTGTGTCTGGGCCCAGCCAGCAGGGCTGCCTCCAGCCTGCCCCCACACTGTTCTCACCTCCCTCTGTGACTGCCGCGGCCCCCCTCCCCACAAGCTAATCTGTGGTGGGCACTTTGCCCGGCTTGGGAAGCTCTCACTAAGCTGGGGGGCTTAGGACAATGGGGGGTGAGCTGGTGAGATGGATAAAGGCAGAGGGAGGCTGTCCTGGTTTTCAAAGTTCCTCCGCACATGGCCAAGGTTATGGTGTGTGTTGGGGGCGGTGTGGAGCAAGGGCTCTTGGAATTGCTCATGTCAGCAGTCCTGAAGGGGGGCAGACCTGCTCCTTCTCACCCCAGACTCTCCTGGAGGGAGGAGGAGGCTGCTGCTGTGGGGTGAGGGGTAGCCAGAGCTAAGAAAGGAGAATGGGACCCCAGCTGGTGGACCCCTCCCCCAGCCCCAGTCAGATCCCCCCTCCCCCCAAACCCACAGCAGACAACCCTTACCCCAAGCCGGGAGCTAGAGCTGGTTTTTCTGGTGGTGGCAGCTTTGACCTGACAGATTCTCAGGGAGAGGCCTCCTTGGGGGACCAGAGGTGCTGGGGGGCCCAGGGGCGTGGCCAGGGGTGAGGAGGTTGGGAGATCTGCTAGTGGAACCTAGAAGCTAGGGTCCAGAGAGTGATTGTTTTGTTCTTGGGTGCCTGGGGGGACAGTGACCTCATCCTGGGCACCTCTACCAGGGATGAATCTGCCCTCAAGTCTTGGATGAGCAGGGCAGGGATGCCTGGACTGCACTCCGGGGCGCAGAGCCCTGCTGACCATGGGCAGCTGGACACACAGACACATGGAAACCAAGAGAAACCAACAGAAATATTGACTGTGAGCACAGAGTTCTGGGGACAGGGCCGCGGTCACACAGGGAGGGGTGTGTGCACATGCCTCACACATGCCATTGTCTATCTTGTCTCCGGATGCAGACACAAGTCCATGAGCACATGGACCCTCCTGGAGGGAGACACGACAGGGTAGCGGAGACAGGGTATGTGTCTGAGGACCATCATTGTCACCTGGCAGACTCTCCTCTCCTCACAGACCCCCAGAGTCCTGTGCACTCCCCATGCGTATGAGCAGGCTTCCTGATGGGAGAAGGCCTATCCCTCCCCCAAGACGCTGTCTCTGCAGCTGCCAGCCTCAGTTTCCCCTCTTGAGAGCAGAGGCTGAACCCCTGACAGAGGGAAGCCAGACAGCTGGGGAGCCCAGCTGGAGGACACAGGAATGGAGGGCCTGTCTGGGAGCAGGCAGGCGGGGTGCAGGCCCATGGGGGCCTGGCCAGGGGTGGGGGAGGCTGAGGGCAGGGACCCGTCTGGCCAGTCGGGCCTGTTCTCTCCCTTGCGCAAGGTGGCGGCTGGTGGTGGCTGTGGCTCGGGCCTCTGCAGTGTCTGAATCACCAGGGCTCCTGACCAGCTCTCCGTGCTCCTGGGAAGAGGTGGGAGGCTGGAGAGAGGAGTGCCCAGCTAGCAGAGTCCAGGCCCGGCAAACAGCCTGCAGCAGAAGGGCCCGTGGGCTTGGCCTGGCCTGGCTACCACACGCCCGCAGGTGACCTCAGCAGGCAGGCGGGTGGCTCCGTACTCTGGTGACGTCATCATGTTGACGCTGGGCGGACCCTGGGTGGGGGAGAGCAGAAGGGGGCAGACCTGGCCCGCCCTGGCCTGAGAGCCTGGTCCTCAGGGTCCATGGACAGGTTGTTTAGGACAGTGCGGGGCTGTGGGGGCTCTGAAGGGCATACCCTCCTTATCCTGGAGAATGGTCTACCAGCTCCCTCATCCCGCAAAGCTTGGCCTGTGTTTTGGGAGTGGGGGTCTTGGACTGACAGGTGGGGACACAGAGGACTCAGACTTGGGCATGACTGTTGTGCCCTCAGAAGATATTTTTTGGGGGACAAATATAGGCGATTAGAGGCGGGGAGGGGGCAGATGATTGGCAACTACGTGACGACATGCGACATTGTCCCAGAGGTCAGCTTCAGTGGGGCCGGCATGTCCCAGTGGAGCAGGCATGGAGAACCCTGTGCCTGCAGAGACCAGGCTTGTGCCCCAAGTCTCCGACAACCTCCTTGGTGGCCCACTCCCTCCTGAGGGAGGTGACTGGGAGGGGCTGGTGGTTCGCTGGACTCCTAGGCCAGGCTGGGTGGGACCCGCATCAACTTAGGCAGGTCAGGGCCCTGGTATCTGGCCCTGCAGGTCTGTCCCGTCCTGGCCGGGCCCTCCCAGCTCCCAACAGCACCCTCCCTCCCTCCACTCCTGCTAACAGGGTATAGGACCCCCTTTCCTGTTGGCCTGCCTGACTAGAGCCCCCTGGCCCACTCTGCCACCCTAGTAGGCTTCAAGTCCAAGGCTACCCTTCCATCTCTGCCGTCCTCCCAAGGTCTATCCACTCCCTTTGTGTGCTCCCTTTGACCACAAACTTAGCCTGCACCCTCCCTGCCAGCCCAGCCAAGGACTTAGCATTCCCCTGCTTCTATCCATTCCTCTTCTGCTCATCTCATTCATTCATTCATTATTTACTCACTCACTCATTCACTCACTCACTCACTCACTCGTTTATTCCCCCACTTATTTGTTCAGTTAGTCGGTATATAACATCAGCTGAGCACCAGTTATGTACAGGAATGCAGTCCACACACCACTGAGCAAAATCAGAAGCGATGCTTCCATATGTGCCGTGAGACCCAATTTCTACTCCTGAGGCGCTCCATCTGGTGGGCGAGACCGCCCAAAAGAGCAGATACCACCTGTGAAATAAGGCACTATGATACTGCGATAGGGAAAAAAACAGGGCGCTGGGGGCGGGAAACAGAGGGGCCCTGCACCCTGTCTGGTGTGGGGTGGGAGGGGACTCCGGGAGGAGTCTTGAGGGTGAGTAGGAGAGATCCAGACAGTGACTAGGCTGTAGACACACAGGAGGAGGGCGTGCCAGGCGGGGCTCACTGGAGGAGCTGAGGACAGGGGTATGAGTGGCCCTGCCAGAGGTGGGGGCACAATCTCTGGGGTGTTGCTGGATAGACAGTCCCAGGCAAGACACTCCTGAGTCCCAGAGCGCTCTCACCACTCTGCCTGGCCCTAGAGTTTACTTCGTCCCGGGCTTGCCCACCGGGGTCCCTCCCTGGAGTGCCTTTCCAGTTCTCTCTCCCCACTGATCCTGCCCACTCCATGTGACAGTCTGCAGTGACTCCCAACAATGGGCCTGCTGAGCCCTAGGTCAGAAATCAGCACTGTCCCCTCTGTGTGTCTTGCTCCTGAACAGACCTCATGGTCCCCAAGGGGGAACCAGTGGGCCCTTATTTGCAGGTAAGTCTGCATGATAGATGCCCCAGTGCTCAGCATGATCGGGACGTCCCCTCTGCTGCTGGCTCAGCCCAGTCCTCTCCGTCCTGACCCTCCACTCTGACCCTGTCCCCACGTAGCTGCCCCGATTTCATCTCTCCAGGCCTCTGACCTGGGGCCTCTCTCTCCTCAGAGACTTGCTCATTCCTGCCTCTGATCTGGGGTTCGTGCCTTTCCTCCCACATAGAATATATCCTTCTCTCTGGGAATTCGGGGCTCTCATCTTCCAGTCATGAAAAGAATGTTCCCAAGGGCCTTTGGGGACGATTCCTCCACTGCTCTGTGCCCCATCCTTCATGACTGCTCTTGGCCTCACTTCCCGACAGCACTTACTCTGTCCCCCATGGCTGGGTGAGCCTTCTGTGAGTTTGCCTGTGGCATTCCCTGTGGGTGTGCCCAGGAGACCCGCTCCCTGAGCTCCCTGAGGACCATGAGCTCCCTGTGGGCAAAGGCTGGGCACCTCCTGAGAGAGCCTCTCCCCTGCAAGAAGGATGCACACTGGGCTGGGAGAGGGTGCGCCTCTCTGTTCCCCTCTGCATGGCCTGAGGCGAGCCACTTCCTCTCTGAGTCTCAGTCTCCTCGCCTGTTAAATGGCCACAATAAGCATGCCTACCTCTGCAGCAGTGATGGGGATTGAATGAAGTAATGGACTGAGTGTGCTTTGCAAGCAGAAAGTGACTGACATTAAGAAGTGTCCCTGCGCCCCTGACCGGTTGCTCCCGTCTGCCCTCTGCAGGCCGGTGCTCTGCAGGCGAGCTGGAGACGTCTGACCTGGTAACTGTGGTGTTGGGTCAGGACGCCAAGCTGCCCTGCTTCTACCGTGGGGACCCCGGAGAGCAGGTGGCGCAAGTGGCCTGGGCGCGGGTGGACGCAGCTGAGGGCGCTGGCGAGCTGGCGTTGCTGCACTCCAAGTACGGGCTGCACGTGAGCGACGACGCCTACAAGGGCCGC
>RJWH01002183.1:171733-209909 GCA_004363575.1 Solenodon paradoxus
GAGGAGGCAAGACAGGAATAAGGAAGGGTCTCTCTTGCAGCTGGTCCTCCCACCAATTCAGAAGGGCTGAGTGAACCCAAAGGCGGGATATAGGCTTGGGCAACCTTGGAGAGCAGTCTGTTTATTTGGAGGGTCTCCCTCCCTTTGTTCCCCATCTCCCCATCTGCCACTTCCCCCTGCAGCACTTCCACCACCCACCTGTTTTCACTTCTGCACCACAGCCTAGCAAAAGCTCAAGTCCCTGGTCAGGCCCCACCCAGGCTGGTTTCTGCTCTGGCTCTTCCATAGTCCCGAGTCCCCTCGGCATGCCCAGCCTCGTGGCTTTCAATGGGGACACAGACTGGGGACCCGGCTATGACCAGTGTGCCCCCGCAGAGCAGCAGACCTTCAGTGAATTGGTGGGAGGTCACAGCTGCCTGCTGAGCCCCCACTTTGCAAGTGGAGCGCATCCCTCTGTCAAGTTCAGTCCTTCCTGCTCTGGGCTGCTGCTGATAATGATATGAATGAAGACAAAGGCCATTTTATGCTTTCCCTTTATCCATGTGGGAGTCAGCCTCCGCAGCCCTGGGTGTGAATCCAGGCTTCACTCCCGTAGCTGAGGACTGGGGACAAATTGTTGAACTGCCTGGAGCTGTAGTCTCCCCTCCTGTGAAATGGGGACCCTAACACCTGCCTCTTTGTGTGTTGACAGGATTAAGTGATATTTGTACAGTGCTTAGCGTAACACTTGACACATAGTGTTTAATAAATGATGGCTATTATTATTATTATTATTATATAGACGCCATCTAGTTATTTTTTTTAATTACTTCCTTTTGTTAAAAATGACTCATATTTATTCTAAAAAATGCAAACAAGGGAGGAAGACCCAGAGTGGGTTGCAGACCCACCTCTGTGTCTTTGTCATGAAGGAAGAGGGTTTGGGTGCAGGGCTTCGGCTCTGCGCCTGTGCGGCACCACTGGCTGGGGGACCTCGGACAGGTGTGCGCATGGCTGACCACCCCACCCCTCATCTGCAGTGCCGCCCCTGCCCTCCCTGAATCCTGGTCCAGCACTGGAAGAGGGCCAGGGCCTGACACTGGCCGCTTCCTGCACAGCTGAGGGCAGCCCGGCCCCCAGCGTGACCTGGGACACAGAGGTCAAGGGCACGGCATCTAACCGCTCCTTCACACACTCCCGCTCGGCGGCCGTCACGTCTGAGTTCCACGTGGTGCCGAGTCGCAGCATGAACAGGCAGCCACTCACCTGTGTGGTGTCCCACCCCGGCCTGCTCCAGGACCAGCGGATCACCCATATCCTCCATGTGGCCTGTGAGCACTGGGGTCTTGGGCAGGGTGCCTCCCAGGCTCTAAGAGCCTTGGTCAGATACCAGGAGACCCCGAGCAACATCCAGATGGCTGACTTGGCCCCTGGAGGCCACACTGTGGCCAAGAGAGCGCTAGTCCAGAGCTAGGAGCTGCGACCCATCCAGAGCACCGCTGCTGATAACTTCGCCTCCATACTGACACCTTCTAGACCAGGGAGCATGCACTTTACAGGCTATTGCGGGAATAGAATAGGTGCGGGACTGGAAGCGCTTTGTAAAACACGCAGTTTGTATTTGGAGCAAATGGACTTGGAATAAGCCCTCATTCTTCTAGTTGCCAGATGCTTGTCCACTTTCTTCACCAGCAAAACGCGTGTGAGGACACTTTCCAGGGCTCTGAGGGGCATTAGAAGCTCAAGAGCTGCCATCTCGCTCCAGCACCTGCTAGGTGCACAGGGCGTAGACCCTGCTGCCCAGCATTCAGCTGGGAGCTCAGAGGCCAGGCTTTCCCTGCTCACACTAAGCCAGCACTTGGCAAATGTCTGTTAACGAGAGAATGAGCTGGTGGGGTTTTGTACCCTTGGGAGAACCAGGGTGCATTTTCTGAGTTTCTGTTCTGTGAGTAGTGCTATGCTAGGGGGCAATGGGGATTCAGGAAAACTGTGGCATGTGGCACGGTAACACTGAGGGCTGGGGACACACTGGGGACCCTGTCAGGAGCTTAGAGGGGAGGCAGCCATTTGCAGGGTGGGGCTGGGTTGGCCTGGCAGCAAGCAGTGTGGAGAAAGGCTGGGGGCGGCAGCCGGGCAGGGCCCTGAGAGGAGCAACATCACCCAAGGCCTTCTCCCCCTTTCCTTCCAGTCCTAGCTGAGGTCTCGGTGAGGGGCCTAGAGGACCCGAAGCGGTGGCACGTGGGCAAAGAAGGCGCCATGCTCAAGTGCCTGAGCGAAGGACAGCCCCCTCCCTCATACAACTGGACAAGGTGAGGGCCTGGGCTGGGAACGGCAGGCCTGGGACCAGGGCCCCTCCCTCCCGCGGCCAGCATGTACTCGTGACGGGCAGAGACAATATATTCTCCCAAATAACCTGGGGCAAATGTGCAGATCATACCCTTTGCACATTCAGAAAGAACACGCATCGGTCCCCCCAGAGTGAGTGGCTGCTGACCGTGCCGGAGTCTGGGCTGGGGATAAGGGTAATGAGGCCTCGCCTTTCCTCTTAACTTCGAGATGATGAAATGTAACATGATACTCAAATCCCGGTGTTTCAGTTGTGTGTAGAGGCCCTGAACTGGTAAGATAGCAGAATAGACTGTCACTTTGTCAAGCCAGCACTCCTAAGGCCCCACTGCATGGCCCACCTTCTCTGGCTCCCCCCAGGAGGCCTCGGCTTTTTCCCAGGGTCTGAGGCATCCAGAGACTCAGGGAGGGTCGGGTGCACATGTGTGTGAGCTCGCGGCAGCCGTGCTCCTGTGGAGTCCAGGAGCCCACGTGTGGTCTTGTGTGGCGCTGTGTAAGTTCGGGGTGCTGGGACGCACAGGCACGTTTTCCACGCTCGTCTGGGCTCAGCAAGGAGTTCAGTGACCTGTCGTGGCTACATTGTGCCGGCCGCCTGCCACCAGTGCAGGGTGACGTGATGCTGTGGGAGCGTGTGGGATGGCGCGTGGCTCTCCCGAGTGTGTGGGGTGCCCGGGTCAGGCTGGGCGGTGGAGAAGGGGCCTCTGCCTGGACCTGCCCTGGGGAGGGAGGGGCACCGTGGGAACTGCCGGCGGCTCTGGGTGACGTCAGGGGAGGGTGTGGAGCGCTGTCCAGGCACGCAGGGCGGGGCAGTCCCCGCCGCCTCAGCAGGCTCCAGCAGCTTCCCTGTCCTCCAGGCTGGATGGGCCTCTGCCCAGTGGGGTGCGAGCCGAAGGGGACACCCTGGGCTTCCCCCCACTGACCCAGGAGCACAGCGGCACCTACGTCTGCCACGTCAGCAATGAGCTGTCCTCCAGGGACTCGAAGGTCACCGTGGAGGTTGTTGGTGAGCACTGGAGCCAGGGGGCCACGCAGGGCCTGGGGTTGGGTGTGCTTGGTGAGAGCAGCCAAGTCCACGGGGCCGGTGCAGTCTGGGGTGTCGGCTCCCTTCAGAGTGTGCCTGTGTTCAGCAGACCCTGAGGACACCACCGGGCAGCAAGTGGACCTGGTGTCAGCTTCTGTGGTGGTCGTGGGGGTCATCGCTGCGCTCCTGCTCTGCCTGCTGGTGGTGGTCGTGCTGCTAATGTCCCGGTACCATCGGCGCAAGGCCCAGCAGATGACCCAGAAGTAGTGAGTGCCACGGGGGGTGGGCAGGCAAGGTGTGGGGGTGCAGGACCAGGACAAGGAGAGTTGGCCTTGGGGAGGCTAGATCAGACTGGCTGGGTCTTGTGAGAGGTGGGAAGGAAGGAGCGTGGAGCCCAGCTGGGCAGAGTGCTGCCTGAGTGCTGGTCAGATCCACATGTCAGGGTCACCAAGTACACACACACATGCACACACACATGCACACACAGGAAAATCCACACACGTTCACATGCACACACAAGCATGCAGTGTGCATGCACACATGTGCTCAAGGCACACACATGAAAATGTGTGCGCATGCACACACTCAGGCCTCAGCTGCACGGCCACCTGTGGCCACATGTTTGGGGACAGTGTAGCACCTACCCCAGCCCTGCTAGGACAGGGCCAGGCTCGCCAGGGAGGCCACCCAGCTGTGCTCCTGATGAGGGCGTGTGTTCCGCAGTGAGGAGGAGCTGACCCTGACCAGGGAGAACTCCATCCGGAGGCTGCACTCCCATCACTCGGACCCCCGGAACCAGGTGTGTCTGAGGTGGGGTCCCTCGTGGGGTGGGGCTCATCCCCCAGGGCCAGCTGCTGCCTCCCAGGTGGGCCCACTGGGTGGAGCTGGGTCTGGGAAGCAACCCAGCCCTGGTTAGGGGTGTCAGCGTGGAAGGGGCTGAGGTGCTTGCGTCTAGGAGAGCTGGACCTGTGGGTGGGGGGTGCACGGAGGAGGCATGCGGCTGAGCCCCGTTCTCATCCCCATGTCGGGCCTGCAGCCGGAGGAGAGTATAGGGCTGAGAGCCGAGGGCCACCCCGATAGTCTCAAGGACAACAGTAGCTGCTCTGTGATGGTGAGGCCCCGGCCCCACCGCTGCCCCTGCTCTCAGGCCCCTGCTCACCCAGATGTGGGCAGCAGTCCCCGCCCAGTCCCTGGCTGCGCTGCCCAGTGCACCTCAGCAGTGCCTGGTCCTCCCATCCACTTACCCAGGCCCAGCACTGGCTCCAGAGCCCCCAGATCCCTCCTGTGCCTGATCACTGACCTCTGCCCCTGCATCCTAGCCCCCTCACTCTGGTTGCTCTGCCTGGATTCTTGACTGACTCTCTGTCCTTGGCTCCCAGAGTGAAGAGCCCGAGGGCCGCAGCTACTCCACGTTGACCACGGTGAGGGAGATCGAAACACAGACGGAGCTGCTGGCTCTGGGCTCTGGGCGGGCTGAGGATGAGGATTTACGGGATGAAGGCATCAAGCAGGCCATGAACCACTTCATTCAGGAGAATGGAACCCTGCGCGCCAAGCCCACGGAAAATGGCATCTACATCAACGGGCGCGGGCATCTGGTCTGACCCCGGTGGCCTCCCTCCCGGACCCTGGCTCCTTCTGCTGACATGGGGGACTTCCACTCATCTCGGGGCCTCCTGAAGCACCCCGTCTCTTAAGGAAGATGTTCCCCACACCACTGACTGCTCGACCTTTTCCTCCAATCCTTCTGTTTGAGGATGGGAGGCTGCCCCTGGCTGAGTTCCTCTGCGTGTGTGCAGGTCACCGTGTGCATCTGTGCATGTGAGTGTGCACCAGCCAGATGTGTGGAGGGTTGACCGCCATGTGTGCACTGCACTGTCATGTCCGAGTCCAGGAACTGTGGTGTGTGTGTGTGTGTGTGTGTGTGTGTGTGTGTGTGTGTGTGTGTGTGTGTTTGGCGTGGCTGTGTGTGTGCGGCATAGCCATGTCGCTGCCTGTAAGCGCAGGTGTTTTCCTCAGACCCCAGAGCAGTATTACTGACGCAGAGGTTGGAGGGGAGACGTGGAGCTGGTGGGCCAGACCCAGGTGTGCGGGCATAGCTGGAGCTGGGCTCCTCGCACCGCAGCCTAAGGGGCTGGCAGAGTCTGGAACTGTCCCAGAAGAAGCCCTCTGCCCCCTGGTGGCCTCGGGGTCTGCTGCATGGACAGATCCCCTGTAAATAAACTGGCAGCAGCGAACTCCTGTCAGATACACTGCTCAGAATCTTTTACTAAGAGAACAAAACTTTGCGAAACTCTTGACTTATCTGGGTCTTTGTTATTGCTGAAAGTGGGAAGCAGGCCCCGGGCCACCCGGGGTTCATTCCTCACCGGCAGCGGGGCAGGTGCTCCATCTAAGAGGTGGCTGAAATAGGGCAGGGTTACCATTACTGCCTTGGAATGGAGGACAGGGTGAGCTCCTTGGCCTCCCTGGCCTCATTGCCTTTCTTGTGTCTGCCATTGTTTGTGGTCCTTGGGGGAGTTGCTGGGACCAGGTGACAAGGCTCCTGGCTCAGTGGGGGAGGGGTGCAGGGGGGGACGTAGTGGTTGCAGACTGTGGGAGGGTGGAGTTCAGAAGGTGGAGGAGGTGCTAGGCCACTCCTTCCCCAAGGGTCCTGGGTCCCTCGCTGGGCCTCTTCCAATGGTTCCTCTGACGGGCTGGTCTTCAGTGAGGTTCGCGCTTGCTTAGCAGTGCAAACACACTGGACAGCAGGCTGGGGTTAAAGCCCAGACCCTGCTTAGCCTGACGTGTGCTGATTCTGGACCAAAGCAGACACCCTCCCCATCCAGCCCCTACCAGCCCGGACTCTGTGGGACCTGAACTCCGGTCCGGTGTGTACATTATGTAAATATGTGCATATTTGTACATAAAATGATATTCTGTTTTTAAATAAACAGATAAAACCGGCTCTGTCTGCTTCCTGTCTTGCACCTGAACTGAGGGCCCTGGAGCCTGGACTCTGCTCTTAGCTCCACTCTCCGGGGTCCCCAGGAGGGGCAGAGGTTGGGGAGAGGGGAAGGCAGGGGCCTCCAGGAGAGCTTCAGCCACCCCAGAGCCCCCAGGTGGGGCACGGAGCTGGGTCAGCAGGCCCTCCTGCATGTCGCCAGTCCTGTGTCAGCACAGGCCTGTTTGCAGATGAAGCTGAGCTGAGTCCCACGGGACAAGAGGGTGGAGGACGGGGGCCCTCAGGAGCACCCGAATCCACAAGGTGCCGGAGCAGGCCCAGCAAAGCACCCCTCAACAGCCTCCCTCCCAGTATGTGCCACCAGCCTTGGGGCTCCACCTTGGCTCCCCAATTCTGGCCTCTAAAGGCCTCAGTCACCTGCTTACGCCCCAAGTGCCCCCTCCCCGCCCTGACGTCACCTCCCCTGGCCAATGAGCGAAGCCCCAGAAGAGGCTGAGGATGTGGGTGTCAGCTCCCCCCAGGCTGTGGTTACAGAGATGCTCTAACAGGAAGCGGGCTCCAGGAGCGGCACAGCTTCCGGCCCCCCAGGGCTGACAGGCTCGGGTGCCAGGCCGGCCACGAGACAGCACTTCGCCCGTCCTGCTGGCTTCCTCTTCCACAGCGTCTTCCGTGCCCAGGGAGCCCTCTCCGCCCCCCTTGGAAGCCCTGCCCCCTGGGTCCGAGCCAAGCCCAGAGGCTGGCTGGGGACCCCATGGGGGGCTGCTAGGGCCAGATCTGGGGGACACGGGGGCTGGGCCAGTGCCCTGGGCTCGGCCATGAAGTCTCGGCAGAAAGGAAAGAAGAAAGGCAGCTCGAAGGAGCGGGTGTTCGGGTGTGACCTGCAGCAGCACCTGCAACACGCGGACCAGGAGGGTAAGGGCCGTGGGGCGGTGGCTGGTCTGGGGCTCCTGGACAGGGCGGGGCTGGGGGCCACCACCTGGGAGGCAGCCAGCTCTTAGGCAGGACCTGGCTCAGGGAGGGTGGTGGGAGACTGAGGGGTGAGGACCCAGAAGTAACCAGGGTCAAGGCCTGGCTTCCAGGACAGGAGAGGGCTTGAGGGACAGGGTCACATGGCTCTGGATGGTCCCTGGGTCTGAGTGAAGGAGAGTCAGAGGAGGACTCTGGGGAGGATGGGGTTTCCGCTTGGAAGGGAGCACCCACGCACAAGGTTTGGGGGCGCTGACTGACCCACAGGGGTGGAAATAGCCCCCTCCCCATCTCTGTGGCTGTTTGGCCCCCACTCCTGCAAAGGAGAAATGGTCTCAGGTGGAGGGCGGGCGGAGAAGTTCTGAAATGGGGAACCCCAGAGGAGTGAGGCGCTTGGGGATGGCTTGAAGGTGGTGGGTGCGGCGTCCTGTGGCACCCTCAGCGGCTCTTGAGCAGCCTTGAGTGTTACCTTGGGGGGACTTGGAAAACAGTAGTACCAGGGGCAATGTGCGTCTCCACACCTGAATGGAGGACCACCCAGACGGGGTTGTGGGACAAGATTGCAAGTGGAGCACGGGTGCCTGCCCAGCTTGTTGTTGGCATTGGGCTCCTCCCAGTGCAAGGCACGGTCCCCTCACCCCAATCTGTCATTTCCTCTTTGTCCTCTGCTCTGAGCTGTGGAGGGGGCCCTGGTGGTTCCCAGCTCATTTCCTGCGCCTGGCCCCACCCCTGAGTCCCCTGTCACCTCCTTCCCCTTTCTCCATCCCCACTGGCCCAAGCAACAGACATCTCTGCGTCTTCCTCCCTCCCTGGGCAGGGCTTGCTCTGCCTTCAGAAGGGTGCTTGGAGAGTCCTCTTGGTCAGGAGCATGTTTCGTGGGGCTGATTCCCTTCCCTGTCTTCCGGTCCTCCATCCAGCCTCCTCAGCCAGAGCTGCCTTCCCCAAGCCCTCACCAGCCCCACCTTGAATCGTGGACCTACTCCTGTGACCCTTCTGCGCAGGCACTGTCCACTTTCCAGCAGGCGGGGCTGCTGTCTGTTAGGGTGGGCATTGGCAGCTGGATGGCAATCTTGTGAATCCCAGAGGGGTTCACCTCTTGCCCCTCCCCAGAGTCTCGCCTGGGCCCCAAGGGGTGACACTGGGCCCCAGGGCGACAGAGCCAACCTTTTCCCCACCCCGCTGTCTGTCAGAAAGGCGGAGGATGGAGGGACCAAGAGTCTGGGGAGGGTTTCTCTTCCACCCAACGCCAGCAAAAAGGAAGGCCTGGGTGATGAGACGGGTGTGGGTTAGCTGGGCCCCTGAGAGCTTGGCTCCACAACCTGATGCCTTGCTCCACCCCAGCCCCTCCCAGCTTGACTCTCTCTTCCTCTCCAGCCCTCAGCTTCCTGTTCCTAGTCTGTACCTCTCTGATTCTCCTGGCTTCTCCTGCTCCCCTCCACCCTGTGGTGTTTCCCTCCCTCTGACTCTGTCCCCGCCCTGCCTCCACTCTCATCTCTGACCCCATCTCTTCCCCACACCAGACTCTGACCTACAATGTAGGCGCCCCAATAACGGCCTCCGGAGGTTCACACTCAGCAGAGAAGGATGAGATCGGGAGGCTCTGAGGTGGTGACTGTCCTTGGAAGGCCAGGGTTTCGGGGAGAGCAGACAATGTAGGAGGTAACAGGAGGGTGTGTGGTCAAGAGGCAATGTGCACCTGAGAGAGGAGCCCTCATGTTCAGTCCCGAGAACCCCAGGCTGGGGAACGGATGACTGAGGGTGAGGATGGGTGTGGGCTGGAGAGGCAGGGCAAGGCAAGATGAGAGAGGGGACACATGAATTTAGAGCACCTCAGTCTCGGTTTTGCACCCCAGTGACTTCCTATCTCACCCAAGCTTCAGCTCTAGTGGCAGGAGGGTAAAGGGTGTGGACACCAGGCCCCGTGGGCAGGGATTAAAGTGATGGTTGACCGATTTATTGGTGAGTTCCCTCGTTCCATATGTTTTTCAGTCTTACTTAATTCTACAAAGACCTTGGGATGGGTGACTTCCAAACCCAACTTGACAAAAAGATACGTGGCTGAAGGAATTGTGCTGAAGGGGAATAAGAGGAGGGTAAGGTCAGTGTCCAGACAACCAGACCAGGGGTCTGGGGGCACCTGAGCATGTTGCGTGTGGAGGAGCATGACGTGGAGGGCAGCTCCGCCGCTTCACGTGAGGCAGACTCAGGCCAGGCCAGGGAGTCAGGGGGTGAGGGCCCTGTGGGGAGGGGACAGAGACATCAGGTGCTGTCTGAGGGGCCCCAGTACAGTCCCCTCAGGAAAGACGAGACCATACATGCCCCCTGCCCCGCAAAGGCTGGCCTGCACCCTCCAGTCCTACACACTTGCCAGCCTCTTCTCGGTCCAAGTAGAGGCAAGAAAAAGAAAACAGATGATGCAGCAGAAACACGGGTTTTTCTGACACCCACAGTGAGGGATCTGCTCTGCTGAATCTCAGTTAATACAACTCCACTTTTGTGTTGGATGGTTTTCTCTATTCCCTCTCCAAGCGGTGCCCCAATGTCTGTGAGTGACTGATGCTGCGTCATAGACAAACATGAACGGAGCACCCGCACTGTTTCTGCACTATTCTGGGTGCTGGAGGATGTTACTGTTTGTCAGAAGGTAGGGACACAAAAGAAGCAAATCAGAGCCAAAATACTGAAGCTCACAGCTGTGCAGAGGGCTCCAGGTTCGTGGTGAGGTCAGAGAATCACCTAGGAGTTCATCACAGATGAGGGGAGGGTGTTTCCAGGCATGGGGATAAGGAGTGGAGGGTCCTGGGCTTGTTCCTGGAGCAGACAGGCTGAATCAGAAGACTTGAGGGGCAGGCAGGAGCTGAGGCCCAGGGGCAGGAGCCTAGCTGTGCTGAATGGAAGGTGTCCATTTTACTCTCAAGTCGACAGTGAAGACTGCAGCACGAGTGCGCGGGGCCAGGATTCAGAGCAGGGCGCTGCTTCAGAAAACCCACTGTGCCTGTGGGTCCTGAGCAGGAGACAACATGGCCATGAGATGAGGCAGCTCAGGTAGATCCTTTATTATTATTATTAAAGGAATTTATTTTTATCAAGGAAAAGGCGCAGGCAGGAATGAAGGTGAGCAGACGCAAGTAGGCAGGAAGAGAGAGGAGGAAGAAGCATTTTATTTATTTCATTAGGTTGTTCATCTTGGTTTTTCTCTTGGCCGTAAGTCTCGAATCCGGGTCCTCAGGATGTGCATGGGCGACACCGGCGGAAGGCAGTTGACTCAACCACTACTCTACCAGGGCACAATCTGTTTTCTTTCTTTCTTTCTTTCTTTTTTTTAAGGAAAGGTGCAGGCAGAAATGAAGGTGAGTAGAAAGGCAGGAAGAGAGAAGAAGAAGCACTTTATTTTTACTTAGTTGTACATCTTGGTTGCAGCCCTGTGCCCTTTTCTCCCTTGGGGCCACTGGAGGTGAACCCGGGTTCTTGGGATGTACATGAACTGCGCTCGGCCGGAGGCAACCGACTCACTCGCTGCTTCACCAGGGCGCACCTAGATCCTGTTCTCCAGGGGCTTACGGTCTAGGACCTGGCGAGGGGCGCTGATTGACTCCCGGTACTCTTGGACTTGAACCCCAGGTCTAGCTGGGTGACGCAGGCACCTGCGGTACTGTGCCCGTGACCCTGCGTGTGTGGGGCACAGGCCGTGGCTCCCGAGCGAGCTGGTCCGAAGGTGCCCACTCGGATACCGCTCACCAGGGCGGGCGCTGCACCGCGGTGCCTTCACTGGGCTGCACGTGCGGGACCATCCTTCGAATCCTGACGCAGCTGCAGTCACTTCGGAGCCCAGTTCAACCAAAGCAGAACTTGCAACACCGGGATGGCGGCGAGCCCCCTGGGTGGGGCTGAGGCTTTAGACCCCGCGGGCACCGGTGTTGTAGAGGGGTGGCAGGTGGGAGCTTTCTGACAAGCTTTCACTCCAGGAGTTTGCTCTCCATCTTCCCAGCTCTCTTCCCCGATGCTCCCATTTCTCAGGCCCCAGTCCCTGACTCCCCGCTCCCTGTCCCAGTGCCGCAGGTGCTCCGGAGCTGTGCGGAGTTCGTGGAGGAGCACGGCGTGGTGGACGGCATCTACCGCCTCTCGGGGGTCTCCTCCAACATCCAGAAGCTCCGGTGAGTCAGCAGCACGGGGCAGCGGGGTCTGGGGTCAGGAGGCCAGGGAGCCGGAGGCGGGTCGGGGAGACAGGCGTGAGGTCCTGCCTGAGGGGGCGCCCTAGACCAGTCCCCTCAAGAAAGCTGAGACTGTGTACACCCCGCCCCAGGATGGCGTGCCAAACCCTCTCCCACACACACTCACCAGCTTTAAGAGTCTGTATCTTGCAAACCGGAAAACCCACCATTTAAAAAGGTGCAATTCAGTGGTTCTTAATTAATTACAAGATTGTGCAGCCACCAGACTACCTAATTCCAGAGCATTCATCACCCCAAAGAAAGCCTGGACCCTCTCCTGAAACACCTCCTTTCTTCTTTCCCAGCTGCTGCAGCCGCGAGCTTACTTTCTGTCTATGGGGTGGCCTCTTCTGGGCATTTTCCACTCAGGGAGTCACTATGTGTCCTCACCAGTGTCTGCTCTTTTCCTCGGCCTGTGTGCAGGCTCATGGAGCTTGCAGGTGGCAACTCCTGGCTTCTCTGTACGGCTGACAATATCCCACTGTGCGGGGACACCACATTCGGGTATCCACTCCTCTGCGGATGGAGAGTTGGGTGGTTTCCATCTTTCGCTCTGGTGAATAACACTACCGTGAACGTCCACACACAAGTGTTTGTGAGGACATGTGGTTTCAGTTCTCGTCAGTGGATACCTGGGAGGGCATTTGCTGAGTCAGATGGGAGCGCTTTCTTGAACTTTTTAAGGAACTGCCAAAGCTGTGTGCCATGGTGACTGGATGGGTCTCCATTCCTGCCACCCATGTTTAAGTCCTGGTTTCTCCACTTCCAGCCAACACACGTCACTGTGTCTTCTTCATTATAGCAGTCCCAGTGGGTGTGGGTGAGCGCTCGTCTGTATCCATCTTTCCCTCATACCTAAGGACATTGACTATCTTCTTGTGTGCTTGTCAGCCATTCGTGTATGTTCTTTGGAGAAATGTCTATTCAAACCTGTTGCTCATTTTTATTTATTTATATATTTTTTTAATGAAAACATGAAAAGTTTACATGTAATTGTGAATGACATCGGGGCACTAACTATAAAAGGTCTGAGTGTTCTAAAATGTACCCGGGAATGAGAGCTGAGTATCGAAGGAAGAAACATGTTGACAAGATGAAACCTCTCCCTAAGGTTGAGATTCTTGTTGTCTGGAGAAGGTGTAGTTGTTGTCCACTGGTGGTGAAGAAAGTCATGGTGTTGTTTTGTGTCATGAAAAGTACACTTGCAGCTGGCAGGCAAGAAAGGGACACTTCCCCTGGGTTGTTGATGAGTTGTACTGATGAACAAGGACTGGAAGCCGGAAACTGCTGGAGGTTTTAATTTGATCAAGGCTGGCAGACAACACCCACTCTGGTGTATTCGCTGTCTTACTGTTTTTCTGTGTAGTTTCTTTATGCTTTTTAGAGCAGCCTTTAATATTTTTTGCAAAGCTGGTTCTGTGGTGATAAACTCCTTTAACTTTTGTTGTCAGAAAAGGTTTTTTATCATTCTTTCAGTTCTGAATGATAATCTTGCCAGATAGAGTATCCTAGGTTAAAACTCCTTTTCTTTCAGCGCTTTGAACATATTACGCCATTCTCTTCTGGCCTGTAGAGTTTCATTTGAGAAGTTCACTGACAATCTTATGGGGGCTGCTCTGTATGTGACATGTTTTTTATCTGGCTGCTTTTAATCATCTTTCTTTATCTTGTATTTTTGACATTTTTATGACAATGTGTCTAGGTGTATTTCTATTTGGGTTTCTTTTATTAGGAACTCTTTGAGCTTCCTGGATCTGGAGGCTTGTTTCATTCTTCATATTGGGGAAGTTCTCATCTATGATTTCTTCAAATATGGTTTCTGCCCCCTCTTCTCTCTCTTCCTCTGGAACCCCTATGATGTGAATGTTGTTTCTTTTGATGTTATCACAGAGATCTCTAATGCTGTCTTCGATTCTGTGAATTTTTTTCTATCTCTTTGCTGGTTTGCTTGAGTTCCTTTGTCCTATCTTCCCGATCACTGACTCTGTTAGAAGCTTCATCCATCCTATTGTTGAGTCCCTCTATTGAGTTCTTTAATTCAGTCATCGTGCCTCTTACCTGTTTGGTGTCTTGTTTTAATTCTTCTCTTTGCTTTCTGACATTCTCCTTTACTCCCTCTACTGATTTCTGGATTCCCATGAGTACGTTAATCACCATTACCCTAAATTCCTCTTCAGGTAATTTACATAGTTGGCTATATTCAGATTTTCTCCTGGATTTTTATTGTATTCATCATTTCACATATATTTCTCTGTGCCTTTGCTCTATTTGGCATTCTGTTTATATTTCTGAAGGTTCAGTTTCCCTAGCGTAGTGTAGGTTTGACTTGCCCTGGATTGGCAATCAGGCTGCAGTTTCATCTCTACCCACAAGGTGGTGCTAGCTGGTAACATTGAGGCTTGGGACGGCCTTCTCACTGTAGTCCAGTGGGTGGGGCACCCGATGGGCAGGATTTCCCCTGGGCGGATATGTGGTAGGTGGGACTTTCACTCAGTGGACCCCAGGCTCTGGCATGAAATCGTTGTGGGAGGGGTCTGAGCTCTTTGACTGATTTCCAGTTATGGCTGTGCCCACTGCAATTTCACTGTGCGGGCTCCAGCTCAGCTCCCGGTGTGCTGGCTCTCCTTTCACCCCCGCCCAAGTCAGCCCTAGGTGGCTCCGTGTCTCAGCCCCACTGGGTCCACCTCTTCCTGCCTTTGCTCCTTGTCCCGAAATCCCTAGCCTCTGCCCCACTGCGCATCTGGAGACCCCCCCCCATCCCAAATCCAAATCTGCGGCTTAGCTAAGAACCACGCTGGGTGCCCTCACCCACTGTTAGTCTTCAGCTGTTCTGTCTCCAGCTGAAATGCCAATTGTTTCTTGGTGTTTGTCTCAGGAAAATAGGTGTTTCTTTTTGTTTTTTTCGGTGTCTGTGGGGAGCGACCTGAAAATGTGTCCTATCAAGTCACCATCTGGAAGTTCTACTTTATTTATTTTTAAAGGAAAGATTCAGGTAGGCGTGAAGGCAAATAGGCAGGCAGGAAGAGAAAAGGAAGAAGTACTTTATTTTTCACTTGTTCACACTGCCTGTTTTCTCCCTTGACTTGGGACTCGAACCCGGGAGTATGTAGACTGTGCTCCTTCGGAGGCAATTGACTTAACTGCTACTGCACCAGGACGCACCCATGTTGCTCATTTTAAAATCAGATTCTTTTCTCTTGTAAGTTGTCAAAGTGCTTTCTCTCTTTTGCATATGAAGCCCTTAGTAGATCTGTGATTTGCAAATATTTTCTCTCCTGTACATTGTCTTCACCTTCTTAGTAGTATCCTTTGGGAGAGAAAAATTTGTAGTTTTGATGTTCAATGTATCTCTTTTTCTTTGGCTGCTGGTACTGTGGTGTCATAATTAAGAAATAGTTGCCTACTCCTAGGCCAGCAAGATTTACATTTCTATTTCCTCTGGGAGCTGCACCCAGGACACACATTCGGACTCAGACCCCACTTCTGCAGAGCCTCACACCTGCGGGTGCGTCCCTGGCTCACAGGTCACTTCCTCAGACTTGCTGTGTCAGGGTGTCCATGCCTTGGGCCTGCTGCCTCACGTGCATGTGTGTCCACCATCCTTCCAAGTCTGACATCCCTGGAACCCACCTCTATAAACCGTCCTGTGGGTGCCCCGCACTCCTGACCACACTGCACTCCCCAGGCAGGAGTTTGAGGCAGAGCGGAAGCCAGACCTGCGGAAGGATGTCTATCTCCAGGACATTCATTGCGTGTCCTCCCTGTGCAAGGCCTATTTCCGAGAGCTTCCGGACCCGTTGCTCACCTACCGGCTCTATGACAAGTTCGCTGTGAGTTACAAGGCGCGTGCATATGTGTGAGTGTGCACGTGTGTGCGAGAGCCCAGGAGTGACCACTCTGGGCTTTTGTTTGTTTTACTTTTAGAAAGGAAGGGAGAGGAAGAAGCATTTATTTTTTATTTTTCATTTTAAGGAAGGAAGGAAGGAAGAGGAGGAAGAAGCATCTTTAGTCATTCATTTTGATTTTTCACCTGGACCTGGGTCTTAAATTCAGGTCCGTGGGATGTATGTAGTTTGCACAGCAGTCTCAGCTGCCTAAGTCCAGAATTATTTTTTCTTTTTAAGGCTAGGTGAAGGCAGGAATGAAAGTGAGTAGGCAGGCAAGTAGGGCAAGAGAGGAGGAAGAAACACTTTATTTTCATTTTTAGTTGTTCACACTGGTTGCTTTCCCCCTGACCTGGTACTTGAACCCAGGGGTATGTGGCTTGCATCCTTTGGAGATGACTGAACTAGCTGCTGCTTCACCAGGGTGTTCCCAGAAGCATATATATTTTTTTTACGGGAGAAAGGAAGAGGAAGCATTTTCATTAATATATTTTGGTTGTTCCCTGGCTCCAGGTTTCAAACCCTGGTCCTTGGGCTTTACGTGGTCCATGCCCCAGCCGCCGGCTTAGTGCCTGAGCCACCAGACCAGTGTCCTGTCTGCCTAGCACCAGAGTGCACAATTCCTGGGACCAGACCCCTGCCCCCAATCACTGTCCTCCTGACCCTCTTCTTTTTGTCCTCCTTGGGCCGGGGCCTGCAGTCCACATGCAGCTGGGGGTGGGGGGAGAGCAGAGGCAGGTGGCAGAGCTCTAGTCTGCAAGGAGAGCTGCCTTACACTTGAGGACTCTTTAGAAGTTGAAGCTTTTCCAACTGCGCACCCCTGTGAACTCTGAGTGCTTGCACAGTGATAAAAGCACTGCCCTGAAGCAGGTGGCAATGTACACCAGTGCCTTCTACCCAGCAAAGCCTGTGGTCACCCTGCCTGCCCAGCACTTGATAACTGTGGTGCAGGGGACCCCCCCAGTGGGCCTCAAGTGGCCCCCACTGTGTCCCATGAAGACGCTAAGGCAGAGAGTGGCAGTGAGCTGCTCGAGGCTACAAAGCTTCCAAGGAGCCAACATTCAGCTGCAGTTCCCTGGTGCTGTGGATGCCGAGGGGGCCGCAGGGCCACACAGACGCTTGTTCCTTAGAGTTTGGCATGCAGCTTGGGCAACGAGTGGGACAGGGTCAACTACTCCTGCTTCTGAACCTTTGTCCCTGCTCAGGAGGCCGTGGCGGTGCAACTGGAGCCCGAGCGCCTGGTCAAGATCCTTGAGGTGCTTCGAGAACTCCCCGCCCCAAACTACAGGTGTGTGTGGCTCCCCTGGACCTGGCCTGGACTGTCCCCGCTCTCCTGCTCCCAGGTCCCACTCCAGCTCCTGGCCCGGATGTCCCCTTGTGACCCCGTCCCTGTCTGTGCCCTTCCTGCAGGACCCTGGAGTTCCTCATGCGGCATCTAGTGCACATGGCGTCCTTCAGTGCCCAGACCAACATGCACGCCCGCAACCTGGCCATCGTGTGGGCCCCCAACCTGCTGAGGTGGGTGCCCGTGGAGCCTGTGCAGGGGCCTGGCCCAGAGGCTGCCCCAGTCGGGCTGTGGCCACATGATGGGTGCACTGGAGAGAGGGGCATGGGTCTCCCGGAGCCCAGTGAGAGGCAGGAAGGTTTAGGATTTTATTGATAGGGTGGGCTTCACCCCTGGAGCCCCTTCTCTGAGCTGGAGGGAAGTCCCTCAGCAGAGCCTTTGTGTTTTCTCACATCGTATCACCGAGCTCAGAGACTGTTTCCTTACATTGCCTCAGGGCTCCACTGCCCCGTGAAGTTTGTCGAGGGAACATGGTGCAGTTTATTGGCCAATGGGCCGCATGTCTCTCCCTGTGGCGTGGGCGGACTCTGAGAAGTCCTGACGCTCCACAGAACGAGGCACCTGGGTATGACAAGGAGGGAGACCTGAATCCTGCGGAGGGGGGCCAGGAAAGCTTCCTGGGAGAAGGGCCTTAGACATGCGAGTTGTGCATCCAGTGTGTGGCAGAGACAGGGAAGGGCCTGCAGGGAATCAGGTGTCAGGTGTTTTAGCGAGAACTGAGAGGGAGTGTGGTGGCAGAATGACTCCTCTCCTCCTCAGGTCTAAGGACATTGAGGCCTCAGGCTTCAACGGGACGGCGGCCTTCATGGAGGTGCGCGTGCAGTCCATTGTTGTGGAGTTCATCCTCACGCACGTGCGGCAGCTCTTCGGGGGCGATGCCCTCTCTGGTCAGTCTTGTCCTGCCCCTGCTAGGGGTCCTGCTGGTCACCAAAGGCCTTGGAGACTCAAGCTTACCTCCTGCTTTGCAGACGAGCTCTCTGGTCTCCTAGAAAGGTGTTGCTTACGGACCCTGGAGGTGTCCCAAGGAGGCAACAGGCCTTCAGTGGCCTCTTCTGTTCTCAGCCCAGGGCACAGCTTGACCTCTGTCACCATCCTATCTCTCAAGGCTCCTACTGGTCCATCCTACCATGTTCCTGGCCTTCCTGCCCCCTTGTTCATGAGACTCCCTCTTGAAGAGCTGGGCATGGAGGGTGTGTCTCCAGCGCTCTGCAGAGCCCAGCTGGGTGGCTGGGGAGAGTACCTGAGGGCCCTCTCTTTCCCCAGGTGGTGAGATGGTAGGTGGATGGCGCTCGCTTTCAGGAGTCCGTGCGTCAGGCAGCCCTGATGACCTCATGCCCAGGTCCATGCCCTACCACTTGCCTAGCGTCCTGCAGGCTGGCGATGGGCCCCCACAGATGCGGCCCTACCACACCATCATCGAGATCGCAGAGCACAAGTAAGGCCCCGGCCCTGGGCGCTCCTCCCTGCACTGGTCACCCAGCCTGACCACGATGTCCCCATCCCCTCCAGGAGGAAGGGCTCTTTGAAGGTCAGGAAGTGGAGATCTATCTTCAACCTGGGCCGCTCGGGCAATGAGACCAAGCGCAAACTTCCGCGGGGGGCTGAGGACAGGGGTGAGTCTGGGCAGGTGTTGGGGAGCCTTGGCAGGGAGGCTGGGCCTGCCTCCATGCACACCCCTGTCCTGCAGAGGACCGACCAGACAAGGGGACACTGCGGCCGGCCAAGAGCATGGACTCACTGAGCGCTGCAGCTGGGATCAGCGATGGTGAGTGTGCGTGCCCTCCTCTGGGGGTGCCCATTACTGAGGGTGCCCAGCGAGCTCAGAGACATCTAAGAGCGCTGCTCTAAACAGCCAGGGTACAGCTCACAGCAGGAGCTTCTCCTCCAACCTAGGAGCCTGTGCCTGTGTGCAAGGGGGTGAGGGCAGATGGCCATGCAGGTCTGCAGGGAGGGAGGGGCTTCCTTAGGCATGCAGGTGGGGCCTTGACCTGATGGCTGTGGAGGATTCACAGGAGTGGCCAAGGGAGATGGACCTGTGTCTTCCGGCTGTCCTGTCTCCCAGGCTAGAGAAAGTAGAGCGCATTCTGCAGGCCCCTAAACCCTCTAACAAGCAGCATTCTTCATCCCACTCCATCCCTCAGCACCCCAGCAGGAAGCACTCTCTAGCCCCACACCACCCCCTGCAGGGAGCATTCTCCAGGACACCACCCCACCAACCCGCCCAAGAGAGGACCCCAGCAGGGACTGTCTCCAGCCCCCTAGGCGTGCCAGCAGCTGGCTCCATGCCTGCCGTCTCCTCCACAGAGCCTGAAGAACTAGCGGAGCCGAGCAGCCCTCGGTCAGGCCCGTTGCAGCCTGAGAGCCTGGAAACTGAGTCTGCGCAGGCAGCAGCGGGCGAACAGGAGCCTGAGCCCGAGGGGCTGGGTGGCACCCACTCTGAGCCAGGCACACCGAGGGCAGGGCGCTCAGCCGTCCGCCCCGGGGGCAGCAGCCGTGCGGAGCGCTGTGCTGGTGTCCACATCTCCGACCCCTACAACGTCAACCTCCCTCTGCACATCACCTCCATCCTCAACGTGCCCCCACACATTATCTCCAACATCTCCTTGGCCCGGCTAACCCGTGGCCTCGAGTGCCCTGCCTTACAGCCCCGGCCCAGCCTGACCACTGGTCCTGGTTCCAGCCCCCCAGGTGAGGACCGGGGGCAAGACTAGGTGGGTGAGGGGACAGACTCTTGGGGAGCTCTGGGATTGGGGCCCCACCTGGAAGGGCAGAGGTTTGGCCTTTGGGTGGTCCCTGCCATCCTCACCGGACTCTAGGTTCAAGGGGTCACCATGGGTTGTGTGAAGTTCACAGAGAGGACCTCTGCAGCCCTCCGTCACTGACAGAGCCAAGGATGGGGTCTTGTCAGCAGGGGTGGCTAGCACAGGTGTGGACATACGACATATGACAACACACTAACACTGACACGGGCCGTGCTGGCGGGCATCTGCCTGTTATTTTCTCATAATCCTGTGACACAGGTGGTGGTACCCTTGTGTCAAGCAGACATACCTGAGACTCAGCAACTCGCTGTTGATTCAGGTCGTGGGTGGCAGAGTGGGGACGCGCTCTTTGCTCCAATTTCAGTTCCTGACAGTCACTGATGAGAAAAGCTGAGGTGGCAGGGTGGGGCAGGGGGACTGGCGCAGAGTTAAGTAGACTTCAGTTTACATGGTGACTATGCCGCTGTTCGTGGCAACTCGGACAAACTGTCCGGCTTCCCAAGTCTGACTCCTGTTGGGAGACAGGGATGAGAAGCTCACACGGCCAGCGGCACCGGACCTGTAGCAATTGGAGATGGGGTGAGAGGGCAAGTCAGGAGCTGGGATAGTTGGGGGGTGGGAGTTTGGCTCTGGCTCCTGGGAATACCCCCTCCCCACAGGTGAGATGTCAGAGGCAAGCCCAGCCCCAGACCCCCTGGCTGACTCCGGCCCAGCAGTCACAGCCCCTGCTCTGGAGGACCACCTGTCCCAGGAGGTGCAGGACTCCTTCTCCTTCCTGGAGGATTCAAGCAGCTCAGAGCCAGAGTGGGGGGCAATGGAGGGCGGGGAGGGGGCTGCCACAGGAGCAGCCTTCTCCCCTGGGGATGACGACCCTGTGACGGGCTACCTGGAGGAGCTCCTGGGAGTGGGGCCTCAGGTAAGGAGGGTGCTGGTTTGGGGATGGAGAGATGTCCTGAGTATGGACAGGCCCTGGTCCTGAGTCCCGCTCGGTGCCCATAGGTGGAGGAGTTCTCTGTGGAGCCGCCCCTGGACGACCTATCCCTGGATGAGGCGCAGTTTGTCCTGGCCCCTAGCTGCTGTTCCCCGGACTCTGCTGGCCCCAGGCCTGAAGCAGAGGAGGAGAATGGGGAGGAAGTCTTCCTGAGTGCCTACGATGACCTAAGTCCCCTGATGGGGGCCAAAGCCCTGACATGGGAGCGTCCAGGGAGCCTGGAGGCATCGGCAGGGAATGGGAGACAGGATCCAGGACTAGCTGGGGAGGAGCAGGCAGGCCAGACAGGGGGTGAGGACATGGAGGCTGAGCCTGGAAGCAGATGGGACATCAGGGAGGAGGCGGAGGGGAGCCTGGAGACTGTGGTGGAGGCTGGAGAGGCTGGTGAGGAAGGTGGGGAGCCAAAGAGAAGCCAAGAGACAATGGTCAGTTTGAGAGAAGGGAGTGTTGGAGAGATGGAGGCAGAAGGTCAGCAGGAGGGTGAGAGTGGGGAGGAAGCTAAGGGTATGGAGGAAGCAGGGGGAGAACAGGGTGGAGATGAGGAGAGGGAAAGACAGACTGGGAGTGAGGAAGAGGCTGAGGAAGAAGAGGCCCAGACTGACCCTGGAAGGGATCCAGGGCAGGCGGCCCAGGAAAGCCAAGTTGCTGAGGAGCGCTGGGAAGTTGTGTGCAAACAGGAGGCTGAGGGGGACAGAGAGAAGGACAAAGGACAGAGGGAGAGTGGGGACCAAGAGGTAAGAGAAGACCAAGGAGATGAAGATGGCAGAAGGGCAGAAGCAGTGCCTGAAGAAGAGGTCAGCACGGAACGGGAGAGCGGGGATGGAGAGGCTGAGGAAGACCAGAGCATGGGAAGGGACTATCTAGAAGAGGAGTCTCTCCCTGAAGGGTCACGTGTAGAGTCCCTGGAGGTTGACAGTGCCAAACTGGGTGACGCGCAGTCCTCTGAGGAAGACCAGGCAACCCTCCAGTCACTCCAGCCAGAGGGGACGGAGCCTGGGGGGCAGCCCAGTCCAGAGGGCTGCAGTCTATGCCCCTGCCCACTTGGCTCAGCTGGAGGTGTGAGCATGCGCCTGGCATCCACCCTGGTGCAGGTCCAGCAAGTCCGCTCTGTGCCTGTAGTCCCTCCTAAACCACAGTTTGCCAAGATGCCCAGTACAATGTGTTGCAAGATTCATGTGGCACCTGCAAACCCATGCCCCAGGCCTGGTCGGCTTGATGGGACTCCCGGGGAGAGGGCAGCGGCCTGGGGGTCCCGAACTTCCCGCTCCTCTTGGAGGAATGGGGGCAGTCTTTCCTTTGATGCTGCTGTGGCCCTGGCCCGGGACCGCCAGCGGACTGAGGCTCAAGGCATTCGGGGCACTCAGACCTGTATGGGTGGTGGGGACTGCAGCCACACTCCCAAAAACTCCCCCTGTGGCACGATCCCTGCCCATTCTCCTCGCCCCCTTAGCTGCCTGGAGCTCCCATCTGAAGGCACAGAAGGGTCTGGACCCTGGAGTCGGCTTAGTCTGCCCCCCAGAGAACCTCAGCTCCCTGATCCCTTTAGGTGCCCCCAGCGCCGATCATTTGCGTTTGAAACACAGCCTAGTCCTGGGAGAGGTGAGGAACTGTGATTAGGATCAGATCACAGGGCAAAGGGGCCAGTAAGCTGGCTTAGATCTCTGGGGTCCCTGACTAAACATCTCTGCAGCCTGAGCAGCTGTCATGCCCAACTCTACAGGCTGTGGTTCTCCAGCTTCTCTGCTAGGCTGCTGGAGGCAAGACCTTGATTGGTTTACCTGAGCTTGTCTCAGATACAAAGCACTTATCCCTATGGAGGTGCCCAAGAAAATCATCAATATTCCATTGCCCAGGAGTAGGGCTGCTGGCCAAATGAACAAACAATAGGCAGACAACACAAGAGGTTTCTCAAAGTGAAGAATGAAGAGGGAACTCTTGTCAGGCTCATGCCCTTCTTGAAGGCTGTGAATCGCTTTTCATGGAAGCCTAGGGTGGAAAGGAGGATCAGGCCAGCACACAGCTTATCACAAACACTTACAGTGATGCCATCCTTGATCTGTTCTTGGACCCTTGGATACCTCATGACACTCTTAGCTTCAGATTAGGAGGAACATTTCCAAGAGGCTCTTTGAAGGAATCAGTGTTTGTTGGCGGGGTCCTAGGTCCCCCACCACCTGCTTCCAGTCACCTTAAAGAAGTGAGGTCCTTTACAGATCTCTCTGGTTGGTCTCTCTTTAGGATAATTTCCAATTTCACGGAAGGGGAATGGTGTTATTCTGGAGCTGTGCCTCCAGAAAGATGGGGGCTACAGGTCCCATTTTAATAAACCACGTTGTCTTAGAATAAAAGTTGTATTTTTACATGTAAATAGTGTGGCGTTTCATTATTCATATTGAAGTCTTGGATAATAGGTGTCATACATTTGGCCAAACATTGCTTTTTGTTGTAGTTTAGGTACTAGTCCCGGGCTGTTGCCATGGAGACCTGTGGTTCAAGAAACTAGAGCTGGGTTCACAGTGGTCAGGAAAGGGGGAAGAGAAACTTGCATTTACATACTGCTCCTTATGTGCCAGTAAAGACTGTGCAAAGAATTCATGTACCTGATTTTATGAATTCCCTGAACGATTCTGTAAGGCTGGTACTGGTATCTCTATTTTACAGATGATAAAATTGAGGCTATTAAGTCATAAGGCTTGTCAAAGATCTTAGCAGTAAGAACCGGTACAAGATTTGAGACGCAGGTTTGTTTGGCCCAGACTCAACTCTTCATTACGCCACTCCTCCAAATCCACCAAGGGCAGGTCCTGACCCAGAAGACTGGGAACCAAGTTCCCTCCACAAAACGGGTGCCCCACGCAAGGTGAAGGCCTTGGGGAACCTTCAGGTGAGCGGTCGCTGAGCTGGTCCAAGGCGCAAGTCGTACATGCTGCGCTGCCTAGGGGACACCTCGGCGTGCGGCTCCAAGTTGGCCTCCCAATGGCCCTCCTTAAAGATGGCGTCTGCTGCCCACGTCCCTGCCCGACGGAAGCAGGCCTCGCCCACTCTTTTCCTGGAACGTCTTAAGCCCTGTCTCGCAGAAGGACGGCAGCACAAGTTAGTCGTCCTTCTCCCGTTCTCGTCGTTCTTGTGGGGTCTGGGGTGCGTTCCTGGCGGCCCCACCCACGCATCCTAATACCCGCGCCAAGATGGCGCTAGCGGAAGGGGCGGCTCGGAGGGCGAGAGACGGGAGGGCGGGACTTCCGCCCCTCTCCAACATGGCCGCTGCGTGTGGCGCGCATGCGCGTCTGTCCATGGCGAGTCCCGGGTGCGGAGAGCTAGAGCAGCATCGGGGGAAGTCGGCGGCGCTGGCGGCCGGGTTGGTGAGTGCGGGCCCGGGCTGGGCCTGGAGACGGGGCAGCGGGCTGCCGTCTGTACTTTTGTCCCTACCTTGTAGGCCGGGAGCTCACGGGGAAGAAAGCTTTGTTTTGAGGAAGGGGACCTGCGAGAGCCTTTCTCCTTCCCCTTTGTGAGCCGAACTCGCCCCCCACGTACTCCTGCGGGCCGCGCCCCGCGTCCTCCTTTTGCGGGCCGGCCCCACGCCCCTGCCGCCGCCTCCTGCTGGCCGGGCCCCGCGCCCCCCGCATCCCGGTCTCCTCCTGCGGGCCCCGCGTCCCCGGAACCCCTGCCTCCTACGTCCAGGCCCTGCCCTCGCATCCCTCCTCCTGCTGCTGACCGCGTCCCCGAACCCCCGCACTCTGCCTACTGTGGTCCGCGATTCCTGTTCCCCGCCGGCCAGATCCCCGCACCTCCTGCGGGCGGGACTGGGCTACTCCAGCCACGGGCTGGGGGCCCCGGGGCTTGGCTCGGACATCGGGGCCTGTGCCTGGGGAGCCTGCGGGGCAACCCCACATTCCCCGCGAGGTCTCGGCGCCCGACTTCTGTCGGGGCTTGGATTCCCTTTGTGTCCTCCTGCCTGAGCGCGCACGGTCTGCCCTAGCGCGCTTCGCAGAGCCTAGTGCTCGGGGCGGCTCCAGCTGCTGATGGCTGTGGGCGCTGGGACGTCTCCGGCGGCGCGCCACTGCTGTCCAGGTTTTGAGGGTGTGGAGGTGGGTGGTCCAGAGATACTGGCCACTTCCCCTTAGGGCCTGAGACCTTCTGGCGTTTCCACTTCCTCCCGCAGTTTCACTTTCAGTTCCTTTTTTTTTTTTTTTTTTGTTTTTGAGGAGTGGGTAACACTTTCCTTGGATCTTGCTGAAGATTTTCCTTGGATAGGAAAAGGTCCTTACGAAAGGCTCTTACCACTTCAGTATGGGGATTATTTCGTTGCTTTGTTCTAGCTGCCTGGCACTTAGCTTTTCTTGCCTCTGGCTGGGTGTCAGGGCCTGAGGACAGGCACCCTGTAGATGGATTCCTCCTGGTATGTCTCGTTCCTCAGCATTCTGAAGCAGGACTTTCCCCCTTCTTGCCAAGGCCCAGTTGATTGGGAGTTGTCATGGCAACCCTTCAGCGCTTCTGTAGGAGGCTTGGGGAATCCCATAGAAGCAACTTGGAGATGACAGCTTCTGCTTTAGGGTCTTTAACAAATGGCATCCCAAAACAAGAGCCCTGACTATAGAAGGGGCCCTAGGGGCCAGTTGGGTGAGTTTCCACAGCCTGAGTTTCCAGCTCCCCCTTCCTAGATTTGGAAACATAACTTTCTCGGTCCGTAGCTGTTTTTGATAGTGGCGTTTTAAGCATGACCCTCCTAATCCCCTTGCATGGCAGATCAAAATAGCTTTAAGAATAATCCATCCAGAAATCCAAAAAGTCTTCCTGTAATTACCCTGTATCCACCGGAGGGGTGCTGGTGAGGCTCTCCATAGAGTTGTTGTCAGCCTCTGTGCTCAGTTCTCTCACATCAGAATGGAGGAGGTGGGCTGTCCCTTGTGGAGGCAGATCCATCTTCCTGTCACCGTGGAGCCCCAGTTCGGTAGATTCACCTGATTTCTGCCAGGACTCAAAACTTGGGCCTGTGAGGCTGAGGATCTGAAGACTTCCAAGGAGGGACCGGCTCCTCGGATGTGCCCCTCACAGAGAGATGAAGGGGTGAGTATGGAAGAGTGGGTCTGGAATGGAGGTGCAGCATGGGAGAATGCAGACAGCTTGGAGCGCTGTCTCTAGGCCAGGTGGTGAGGGCCAGGCCCCACTCCCTTGCCTGGAGCCCCTCTTCTGCCCCACCTGTGCGGGCTCCTCTCATGGTGCTGCTCTTGGGGTTGAACAGCTCTGGGCTCAGCTCAGGGCCCCTGTCATAATGAGGACTTGCTGTCCTATTCCCACCTGACCTGCGTCTGTTGGGAATGCCACCGAGTGTGAGGACCAGTGGGCTTTTATCCATACTCCCCTTAATCTTTTGTCCCTTCCCAAACAGGCAGCAGAAAACAGCTGAAACGGAAGAGGGGACAGTGCAGATTCAGGAAGGTGAGTGCAGAGACAGAACTGAGACCAAACCCCTAGGGAGCTCTCTTGGCAGGAGCTCACAGACTTTCCTCTGTGCTCTTGTGTGTCAGGTGCAGTGGCAACTGGGGAGGACCCCACCAGTGTGGCTATTGCCAGCATCCAGTCTGCAGCCACCTTCCCCGACCCCAACGTCAAGTACGTCTTCCGAACTGAGAATGGGGGCCAGGTAAGGGAGGGGGCTGCAGGTGTTACCTTGGGTTGGGACTGTGGGAGGCATTGAACCTGTCACGGGGAGATGTGGTGGAGGATGAGGTGAAGATGTGGACTCTGTGGGGAGGGGGTGGAGTAGAGACTGGTCTGGAGGTGGGGCTATGCCCAGTCAGTCCTCTGTGTGGGGAAAGGGAGGAGGGCTGAATCTATATCTGGGGACCCTGGGATTCCTGCTCATGCTCTCATTCTCTGCCCCCTGCCCTAGGTGATGTACAGAGTGATCCAGGTGTCTGAGGGGCAGCTGGATGGCCAGACAGAGGGCTCTGGCGCCATCAGTGGTTACCCTGCCACTCAATCTATGACCCAGGTATGGGTGTAGTGAGATGCAGAAGGGGAGGGAGGGATGGGGCAGCTGGGGCTGCCTATCCCACAGCACGGGCTCCCTTTCTGGAAGCCACCCCCCACCCATGGGGTAGAGCGAGTGCAGTGTAGGCTGACCGTACATGCCTCTTTAAATGGAACAGTACTTTATTATTTTTCCTTCATATTTCTGGATTGTCCTGTCATTTTAATGTAAATGGTAATTTTGTCCCATTTTTAATAAACCAGGGCCGACTTTAACACGGGACAAAAGGGCCAGTTGAGTTGCTCCAAGGCCCAATCTGGAGGGACCCTAAAAGAAGCTGCCCCTTGTGCCCCGTGTTAAAGATGGCTCTTGCCAGCACTGCTGTTCCTGCCCCTGTGAGGAAACAGGAGCCGCAGGGGAAGAGGATTTCCACCTACCCCGTGCGCACCTGTTTCTTCAAAGGGAGCAGGGCACTGTACCATGGTTGAGCTGCAGGTAAGCACTGTGGGGGGTTATTGGTCATTTCTGGTACTGTGATAGTTAAAGTGGCATGCATTTTGGGCATTTGCAACAAGGCTTGTAGGGGCACCAAATTAGGTTTCTGCCTAAGGTGCCAAAATTCCTTGCACCAGCCCGGCCATTTGTACGAAGTCCTCTGGGACCACACGTCGTAACGACACAATCATCAGCCTGCATCACATAGTACTTGTTGCTGGGCTGGGTACTCTGCTCCACCTCACCCCTTCTCAGTTGCCAGCACATAACCCCGTCCCATTTTTGCCATCCCAATGTCCCTTTTTTGGCTCAAGGACATGGTCAGCCTATTCAGTAGGAAGTGTCTGGCGTCATGGCTCTGTCTTCTTGCCTGTCGCAGGCGGTGATCCAGGGTGCGTTCACCAGTGAGGATGCTGTGGACTCGGAGGGGACTGCTGGTGAGACGCACTACACCTACTTCCCCAGCACGGCGGTGGGAGATGGGGCCGGCGGCACCACGTCAGGGAGCACAGCAGCTGTGGTCACCACCCAGGGCTCAGAGGCACTGCTGGGGCAGGCGACCCCTCCCGGCACTGGTAAGAGGGGCTAGAGGGCGAGATGGGCCGTCCTGCAGAAGGAGACATGCCGTTTAGAGGAGGCTCCCTGGGCCTGAGGGCCATGGCCTGCATTTTCGTAGGTCAGTTCTTTGTCATGATGTCACCACAAGAAGTGTTGCAAGGTGGGAGCCAGCGCTCCATCGCCCCCAGGACACACCCCTATTCCCCGTAAGTGAACCGCCTTCTCCTCCGTGGCTCTGCCTGACGCATGTCCTGCCGACCCTGTGCTCAGTCTTGTCTCTGCTCCTGCCTCACTTTGACCACTTGGCTCTGTTGTCAGGAAGTCAGAGGCTCCCAGGACAACGCGGGATGAGAAGCGCAGGGCTCAGCACAACGAGGGTAGGTGGGTGGGCGTGAGGCAGAAGGGCAGCAGTGAGGTCTGGGGGAGGCTGTTGTACCGGGCCTGGCCCTCACCGGTCCCGTTGCTACCTTCCCCACAGTGGAGCGCCGCCGCCGAGACAAGATCAACAACTGGATCGTGCAGCTATCCAAGATCATCCCCGACTGCTCCATGGAGAGCACCAAGTCTGGCCAGGTGTGCCACAGGCGGGGCTCCGCCTGTCTCTGGGCGTTGCTTCCAGAAGTGATGGAATGGGTCCCGCTGGCAGCGTCTGGCGTCTGTCTTTATATTTCTGAACCCCTGGGAGCTGGCATGTCATCACCCAGGGGGCGATGTGCCCACAGCTGGGGGAGTGGTCGCTGGTGCGTCCTCACTGTGACTTCTCCTTCCAGAGCAAAGGCGGCATTCTCTCCAAGGCCTGTGACTACATCCAGGAGCTCCGGCAGAGCAACCACCGCCTGTCCGAGGAACTGCAAGGGCTGGACCAGCTGCAGCTGGACAACGACGTGCTCCGACAGCAGGTCAGTCCTCACTGGCCCCCCTCACTGGGGTCCCCGCTTGTTCTCCGCTGTCAGTGCTATCTGAGCAAGCTCAGAGCTGGGCCATGACGTTCTCCCGCTCGCTGCCTCCCTCCCACGGCAGGTGGAAGATCTTAAGAACAAGAACTTGCTTCTGCGAGCGCAGCTGCGGCACCACGGGGTTGAGGTCGTCATCAAGAATGACAGCAACTAGCAGGCTGCACAGCCCTTTCTGAGAACTGCAGGTGTCCGGGAGTTACTGGCGGACCCTCCGCCCCTGCCCCTCATGCCACTGCTGGCACTGGGCCGGGGGGCTAGGAAGACGTGTCTGAATGGAGGCCTGGAGGCTGGGGCCTGCAGTGGTGACACTGGGCATGATGGACAGCCGCCCATGCACCAGCAGCCCCCCGGGGCCTGGGCCCTGCTTGCACAGAGCATGTGCTGTCTCCTTGCTGGGCTGCAGACTCCCACTGGCGCCCTGTGCTTGCTTGCAGCACCAGCAGGCTGCTGACCAGCCATGCCTGGCCTGCCTTGGACTTGGGCACTTCTGGTTCTTCCTGTCCCTGGAGCAAGAAGACACCCAAGCACCCTGGGTAGCAGGCTTTATTGAGCAGGAAGTGGGACAGGATGCTTTGTTGGCAGCTGCCCCAGGAAGCGAGGCCCCAGCAGCTAGAGTGGGGGCCATGCCAGAACATGACAGGGGTCCACTGGGGCTCCCTCCCCTGGGGATCCCCCTTGTGGGTGATTTTTCCTTTTTTTTTCCTTTTTCTTTTTTTTTTTTTTTTTTTTTTTTTTTTAAAGATAAAATGTTCAGAGCCACAGTTGTCTGGTTTTTCTTTTTTGTGGGTCTAGTGTGTACGGGCGGGCACACTGCTCTGACCAGGAGGAGCTGGATCAAACTTAGGGTGGGGACTGCTCTGGGCTCACCTCCACGACAGGACCTGGCCGAGCCAGCCCTCTGCAGATTTCTCCCCGCCCCGCGGCAGGTGCTGCGGGGCGGGGTGGGAGGCGGGGCTTAGCTTCCGGTTCCGGTGGGGGAGTTGCTGCCGGCGCCTGTTGGGCGGGCAGCGGCCGCCCTGCAGCGACTCGCGGTCTCCGCGCGCACTATGACTGCAGGTATCTGCGGGGATGCGTCGTGCGTGTGTGGCGGGACGGGAGGCGGCAAGTGCGGGGAGCTGCAGGGCGCTGGTTGCTCGTCCTGTCAGGCTTCTGCGGGAGACGGGGCCGGGCCTGGGGAGTACCCAGGCTCGGTTGTACTGCGATGCGGGCACACCGGAGCGGGTGAGGGCGTGGCTGTGAGGTCCCGCCCACCCCCAGGGGCCGAGGTGTTCCTGGTGAGGGGGCGTCTCCCCTCAAGGTCCCTGTGCCCTTCATGCCCGTTCGTAGTGCCCACGGTCTCCCTACCTGAGCTGCAATCGCTCCTGGCTTCGGGCCGGGCCCGGCTCATCGACGTGAGGTCTCGGGAGGAGGCGGCTGCGGGGACCATCCCCGGGGCCCTCAACATCCCGGGTAAGAGCACTAGGGGACGCCCTGAGCGGCTGAACCTTCCAGGAGGTCTTAGCGACGTCTCCTCTGAAGGCGCGGGAAGGCGCATGCTCCGCGGACTGCATACCCTGCAGGGTCGTTGGAGGTGGTCCTGGCTGTGGAACTGACCCTCTGGTCGGAGGAGCGACCGGTGGGAGGGGACAGAGCAGCCTGAAAGGACCTCCCTGAGGCAGACGAGCCCCTGGGAAAGTCCAGTGGAAGTGTGCGACCCGCAGGTGCAGCTGTGTCTTATCCTCGAGGTTGGGGGATGGTGGCCACTGTGTGTGGGGCCCTGGAGATTTGCTTGACCTCCCCCCCAGGACCCTGTCTTGAGTCCCACCCTCAGGCCCTCTGACTCCACAGTGTCGGAGCTGGAAAGCGCCCTGCAGATGGAGCCCACTGCCTTCCGGGCAGCCTACTCCGCAGAGAAGCCAGGGCTGGAGGAGGAGAACCTTATTTTCTTCTGTCAGATAGGCAAGCGGGGCCTCCAGGCCACGCAACTGGCCCAGGACCTCGGATTTGCAGGGTATGGGGAAAGGTGTGTGTGTGGGGGGGGCGGTCTCCTCCTCTGGGGAGAGAGTGGGCTGTCTCCACGTCCTTTCCTCACTCCTTTGTCTCTACAGGGCTCGAAATTACGCAGGTGCCTACAGAGAATGGCTTCAGAAGTAGCTGGAGGGGGTGCCTTTCTTGTCCTTCCCCTGGATGGTGATGGCTGTACTGGGTCTCTCCTCCTTGCTGTGTGCACGGCATCAAATAAAGAGGTTTAATCAGAGAATTTGCAGCACTGACTTTGTTGGGGGCCTGAAAAAGTTCTGACCTTCATCTGACCTTCATTCAGTCCAGATCTCTCTCTCTCAGCCCCACCATGACCTCAATTCCAGCAGTTTCCTGAGAGACTATGAGTCTCTTTCTGTGATTTCAGCCCAGGAAATCCATCATAATCACCTGAAAACTTACATAAGAAGGTTGGGCCCATCTCAGACTTGAAGTTGGGGGTGGGACCTGGTCAGTGCTTCCCATGGGACTCAGAAGCTGGGCCACTGTGCTCAAGGCCACAGGTCAGCAAGTGGTGGCCTTGCCTGGCCTTGCTGCTCTGCCACTTCACACACCATCTATGACTGCTCTGCAAACCAAGACAGAATGGTGGATCAGGCGTTAAGCCTGCAGTTCTGGCATAGTCCACATTAAAGCCCAAGGACCTGGGACCTGGGGCCAGGGAAACAACCAGCGATAACGTGAAAGTGCTGCTTCCTCCTCTCTTCCTGCCTGCCTGCCTCCTTGCCTTCATTCCTGCCTGCCTCTTTCCTTTAAAAACCAAACCAAAACAAAACAAAAAAACAGAATATTTGCAACAGAGATTTCTTCAGAAACTTGTCTGGTTTTTGTGGAAAGTTTGCTTCTCCTTGCTCTAGCCGTCAGGTCAGAGCTCCACCCTCACTGCCCTGGGACTCTGTCCCAGCTGCTGGGTGAAGGACTGGAGGCTCAGATGTGTCAGAGGCTCATGACAGGTGTAAGGAATCACTCCTGTGTCACCAAAAACAGCTCCTGATCTTCCTCCACACTCTTCTCTGATCCTGTGCTGAGTGTAACAACATTTAATTGGCAAGAAAAAGCACGTGCTTACGGGAGGACAATCCAACACGACAGCCGGTGGACGAGCCTAGGCTGCACAGTACCGAGATGCTCCCAGTTTCTCACATCTGAGTTAACAGTTTTTCTCCTTTGTTTGTGGAAGAGAAGGTCGGTTAGAGATGGACCCAATTTGGAGATGTTCCAAGCTTCTGAAAAAATTCCTTCAGACATTCCCTGTACTCTTTACCTTGGCCGCACGCCCCCCCACGCCCACCACCCCCCTTCCCTTTAACCTGCGTTCTGCGCGCTCTCGCGCTCCAGCCCCCGCCGGCGCTCCAGCCCCCGCCGGCCCGCCGGCCGGGGCGCCCCACTCTGGAACGCGCTCGCTCGCCCTCTGCTGGCGCGCACTGGCATTGCCGTCAGCGCGCAAGCAGCTGGAGGCCGTGCTGACGGGAGTCCAGCCCTAGGAGGAGTCACTTACTTTCTCCAAATCCTTTTGGTTCACCCACTGGTTGAGAAATTTATCCTGCGGTCTAGCTGCTCTTCCCCCCACCACCTCCACCCATGTCGAACCGGGGTCTGTGGGTTCTCATGGTCTGCACCTTAGCCCCTGAGCTGCAAGGGTGAGTCTCTTACGGCTCTTGAGTCTTAACTGTTCAGCGGTTTTTGCTCTCTTCAGGTGTTCGGCATAATTCAGTGATAGCACTTCCTTCCATTCATTCATTCATTCATTCATTCATTCATTCATTCATTCTAAAGGAAAGATGCAGGCAGGAACGAAGGCAAGTAGGCAGGCAGGCAGGAAAAGAGAGAGGAGGAAGAAGCACTTTTTTATTTAGCTGTTTACACTGGTTGTGTCCCCCTCTCCCCCGCCCCCGCCACTCAAACCAAGGGTGTGTGTGGTCTGTGCTCCTTCAGAGGTGATTGATCTAACCTCTACTATACCAGGGCACACTTTTTTTTTTTGAGAGAGGAAGTATTGAAGGACAGAAGACAGGTCTTTATTTGTTTAGTTGTTGATTTCTGGTTTTCCATCCCGGCCTGGGTCATGAACCCGGTTCCTTGGACTGTGCATTTCACAAACCGGTGTCTCAGCCTCCTGATCACAAGGACCTGCCTAAAGCACTTCTTTTTTAAATCGAGGCGTGACTTACAGTAAAATGCACAATTCTTAAGTGCTCAGCTGGGATCATGTGTGCTCACTGGCAACGCTTCCACACGAGATACAGAACGGAGGGTGCCCGGCGGGCGCAGTGATGGTTGGGTTGCCTCCTTTGGCGGGCACAAGCCTTGCACAGCCCATGGGAACTGGCGGGCACCCTGGGGAAAGGGGAGCGATAAGATGAACAATCACATAAAATAAATGCTTCTTCCTCTTCCTGGATGCTTGCCTACTTGCCTTCATTCCAGCCTGTACCCCTCCTGTAAAAAAATAAAAGATATAGAACACAGGGACCTGAGAACTTCTCTAGGGCCCTTTTCCAGTCAGTCCCACCCCTAATGCCCTTCTAGGCAACCATGCCTTTTCGTGTCTATAATGAAGTGATTTATTATTTATGTTTATTATTATTTTTGAACAGTTTTGTTGAAGGAACATTACACTGTAGCATTATATCGGTTTAAGATGAGCATCCTCCTACACCAACAAATGAACACAGGTCTATACTCTGGAATTTCACCAACAGCCCAGCTCTGGCCTTCAGGGAACATTGACCCATCTACCCAGCTGGCCTATCTCTCCTTTCCCTCCTCATAACCACTAATTTGGTCCCACGGAACGAAGTCTATTTCTGTTTGGGTACACTTGTTGAGCATATACCTTGTATTACTAGCAACTCATTTCTAGCTCCCTTTCTGGTCTGCCCACCTATTCAGGGCTGAGGGTCCACTAGGTTGCTTTCTTCAGCGGAGCTGAGGGTGGAGAGGCTCCTGGAAGGAAGCCTCGAGGGGCCGCTGCCCTCTGGCTGATCTGGCTGAGAGAACATTCCTCTTTCTCCCTCATTAACTGTTTGGTCATAACGTGGCTTTTCCAACCCACTGCCCTTCCTTCTGTTCTGTGGCATCTCATCTACCCAGTGGTGCCAGCCTTGTGCCTCACCCATTACCTGCATTTGATTTTTTAAGGCGAGTGCAGGCAGGACTGCAGGAGAGCAGAGGCAAGCAGGAAGAGAGAGAAGGAAAACAGCTCATTTATTTTTAGTTGTTCATCTTGGTTGTTTCCCTGGCCCAAATCTTGAAAACGGGGGCTTTGAGATGTATGTGGACTGTGCCACAGTGGACCAACCCACTAGACCACCAGGGCGCGCCAACTACCTGCGTTTCTGTGGCTTCTTTCCCACCTGCGGGTGGCTCCAACAGCACCCTGGACCCAGTTTTCAGAGGCTGTTTGTGGAGCCAGGCTCACATCTTTAGAATCTTCCAACTGCAGCCTTTCTGAAACCTGCTGCCGGAATGCCCTAGAGATGACCATTCAGTCTGCCCTGCTGCCCGTGGCTCAGGCGCAGGTCGGTCTCACTGTGAGTGATCTGGACTCTTGATCTGGAGGCGCCCTTCCCTTCTCCACTCATCGACTCATTGTTTAGCGCTGCTCCCTGGGGGCCAGGCTCTCTCCTGGCCTGAGCAGACCCGCCTCCCCCGGGATCCTCGCCCTTTCTCACATTTCCCCTGTAGGGGAAGTTTCCAGCCTCGTGTGCTGTCTGAATTTCACAAGAATCAGAAGAATGTACTTGGCAGAATGCTTGTTGTCCATATCCAGAGGATGTTTAAACCTGAGACTGGAGAAGGCGTACCAGATAAAACTACATAACTGAATTCCACGAAGAATACAGGGCAGAACTGGGATTCGGTGCCCTTACCGCGCTGTAGACAACTCACGTGATCTCCCCTGGACACTGAGCTCTTCATTTTATCTTTGGTCAACAATTGAACCCCAACCTGGCATGTAGGAGAAGCTTGGTAGGTGCTGGCTTTTTACTGAAGTGTTTACAATCCTCAGGGAAACAAGGCAAGGGAGGATTTCAGAATCCTCACAGAAAGGTGGCGTGTTGTTAGGTAAAGTACAAAGGTTTGAGTTACAGTCCTGACAGCCTACTTAGTGTCCCTGCACTGATGTCCAAGTGAAAATAAGAGTTGTGGGTTTCAGTTTGCTGCAGATCGACTCTTAAAACGTCGGATGGGTGTACCCTGGTGGAATAGTAGTTGGGGTCACTGCCTTTGCTGGTGCAACCCACATACATCTTCAGGATCCAGTTTCACATCCAGTTTTGGGGTCAACAACCTAGATGAACAACTCAATGAAATAAATAAAGAACTTCTTCCTTCTCGCTCTTCCCACTGCCTGCCTCTGCTCACCTTCATTCCTGACTGTACCTTTCCTTAAAAAAAAATTAAAAAATATATATATATATATGTGTGTGTGTGTGTGTGTGTGTGTGTGTGTGTGTGTATGATGACAGAATTCATATGAATATTATATTTGTGAATGCATTGTTAGACTGTAAATAAGGGTGATGAAAATAGCTGCCATTTTGGTGCTTACAATGTTAACCAGCTCCTGTGCTAAGCATGTGACATGACATGTGAGCCATTAGAGTCTCATGTAGTGGGTACTGCTATCACCGTGACTACCCTCCAATGCAGAAAGTTTCAGGGAGTTGTGAGGTGACCAAGGACAGATAGATGGACAGATAGATGGACTTGGATGATCCCTGTCCACTCCATGGAGCCATGTTTTCTCTGGTGCTGTCTTAGTCCCCGTACTGGAGCAAACAAGGGGCTATCTGGAGGGAGACTCACAGGGGGCTAATGACACAGTGCCATGTGAAGATTATTTGAAAGATATGAAGCTGTTTAGCTTGGTGAAGGGAAGACTTAGGGACCCACGTATCATAAACATTTGAAGGAAGGGCTGCAGTTGGCAAAGACTGCTGGGACACACACCCCCCTCCTTTTACCACCCCAGCTCCAGGTTTCTGAACACTGGTCCATGGCTTTCATAGCCTGTGCCTTAACCAGCTGAGCTACAGAGAAGGGCTAAACAGATATTTTAACAATAAAGAGTTGTATAGAAAATAGAAGATCATCTTGAGAATTTTGGGAAGAATTTAAGCAGAGGACGTGTGAGCTCAGTGGATGTCTGAGCCTTCCTGTGAATTAAGAAGATGACTTAAGTGACCTTAGGATAACCCTTCTCCCTGAGGGTCTTAGAATAAGTTCCTCTAAAGCCCTGCTCATTGGTTCCCATCCTGAAGTGCCCTGATAATCACAGCCCAAGTGATGGGTTCCTTCTACTCTTCCACCCTCTGCACTCCAGCACTCAGCTTCATTATATGTGCCTCTTGGAGACAGTAATTCCTATGAGAGTAAAGAGTAGAGCTCTGCTCAGGGATGCACCAAATGTCAGTCTTGATTCTGTCCTAAGATTCCTTGTAGCATGCTGTCCTGTCTGGGCCCTCTATTGGGGTGCAGAGTGTAAGCATCCAGCTAGGATTGTGGTTTACGCTGACTTGTCCTTCACCCAGCACCCAGTGGGGGCGGGGTGAACAGTGAAATTGGGTGAAACTGGAAGTGAACTTTTGGCTGAAGAGGCCAAAAGAATGAGAGCAAAGAGCCAGGAGGCAGGCCCAGGGTGGCTCAGGTGTTAAGAGTGTGCCTGGGGAATGGTCCACATACAGCCCAGGGACCAAGGTCCGTGACCCAAGCCTGGTAGAACAACTGAAATGAACAATTAGATAAATGAAATGCTTCTTCCTCCTTCCCTCTCTTCCTCTGTAAAAAATAAGTTGAAAGAAGCAAACAGTCAATGAATACCACCGTTTCGGATCAAAATATGGACTTTCTACCGATAATGAGTTAATGTTCAGTAAGTTTCCCTAAAGGTAACTTGAGTAGTCTTAGCTCAGTTAAAATTAAATCACTAGGCATGCCCTGGTGGAGTGGCAATTGGGTCAATTGCCTCTGAAGGAAGTAGGCTATGTTCCCCTTGGTTGGAGTCCTGGGTTTGAGTCCTGGGTTGGGGTCGGGTCGGGGCAGAACAACCAGTGGGAACAACTAAAGTAGAAATAAAATAAAATGCTTCCTCCTCTCTCTTCCTGCCTGTCTGCCTGCCTATTTGCCTTTATTTCTGCCTGCACCTTTCCTTAAAAAAAAGAAAAATTAAATCACTTGATGTATCCTGGTGGCTTAGTGGTTAAGTCCTCCAGAACCTGGTTTACATCCCAGCGCTGGGAAGAACAGCCAAGATAAACAACTAAATAAAATGAGTACATGCTTCCTTTTCCTCTATCTTCCTGCCTCTTTATTTCCTTAACAAACAAACAAAAAAACCACTGTGAACTAGAAACTGAAGAGAGGATATAATGTCATAAGCCGATGTTACTCCAATTAAAAAAGGCGATGTGACAACATGAGCACGGACAGTAAGCTTGAGTATTGTGGTTGAGATAAAGAAGGACTACTGGCAGCAGTGAGAAGATAATGGACTCTGAAAAGCAGGGCTTTGCCGACAGACCAAACGTGTACAGGACAAGTTCAGTCACACAGTGATGTCACCAGAGCATCCACAGATCAGTTTGCATGATCTGGGTGTGTTTGGTGGAAGCATGTTTACAGTTCTTGAGATGATGCAGTCTGATTTCCCGCTTTGAACTGAGTGTTCCCCTTTCTCTTTCCCTTTGGCTTCCCTTCCTCCATGTCTGAGCTTCTGTCCTGGGTCCTGGACCCAATTCCAATGTAAGTGTGTAGAGGCTTCCCACACCAAGGACATTGCCTCTTAATTCTGAGGACACCTGAGACAGCATCGGATTCCACCAGCTAAGGGTGCAGTCTCCCAACGCCGCCCTCCTCTTCAGATGCCAGCAGCAAGTACAGGCTTCCGACTGGCTACAGATCAGAGGTTCCCAGGACCCCTCCTCAGGTTGGGGTGATTTGCTGAAAGGGCTCACAGAATTCAGGAAACACATCTACTCACAAGACCACCAATTTACTCCACAGAACATAACTCAGAACAGTCAGAGAGGGACATGCAGCAAGGTGTGGGGAAGGTGCAGGGTTCCCATGCCCTCTGCACTCTATCCAAACCTCCATGTCTTCACCAACCTGGAAGCTTCCATACTTCTATTGGGCTTCTGTGGAGCCTTCATTATGGAGGTTTGGTGAATTAAATCACTGGTCTTTGGCATCCAGTTCAACCTCCAGTCCCCTCCAATCTTGGAGACTAGGGGTGGGACAGGAAGTTCAACCTTTAAAGTGGTTTCCTTGGCAACCAACTGCCACCCAAAGGCGCTTCCAAAAGTCACCTCCTTAGCATAACAAGAAACACCTTTAGCACCCTCAACTCTTAGAGAATTCCAAGGTTTTGGGAAACTGTTGGCCAGGAACTGTGGCTGGAGATTATATTCATCGGAATGACCAAATATATATCATCTAAAGAATCTGAATTTTGAGATGCGCCGTGGTAGCTCAGGTGCTAAGCGGAGCGTGGCCCCTGTCAAGCACAGGGACCTGGGTTCTTGACCCAGGACTGGGTTGAACACCCAACTATAAACAAATAAAAGTACTTCCTCCTCTTCCCTCCTTCCTTCCCTCCCGCCAAAGCTTCTTCCTGCTTGAAAGTCATTATTCTAAAAATAGATGGAATTTTGATAACTTTGCCGCATTTTCCACTAAATTCTTCATTGCTACGGTATCAAAGAAATAAAAGATATACATTTC
>RJWH01002183.1:210009-259363 GCA_004363575.1 Solenodon paradoxus
AGGCATTTATTTGTTATTTTTTTTGGGAATGCAGTCCGGGAGATACTGGCTTAAGAAAACCTTGACTTGTGATCTCTCACTGTATTTCTTTAAGTCACAACACCCGGCATCTCATCTCCGAGTCAATGGGGGGACACAGGGACAGGATGCGGCCCCACAAGCCCGCCTCCAGGCCCAGTCCCCTTACCCTCACAGATCAGCAGTGCTTTTCACTTGCTAATGAAGAGAGCCACCGGCAATGACACTCCCCAGACAAACTAACCAGACCCTGCTGGTCAATGCAGGTCCACTCCCTCCCGCCCGCCTCCAGGGAGCGCTCCCATCTAGCTGCAGTTCGGCGGGGACGCCCCCTCCGCGGTCCTCACCTGCAGAAGGTGCGAGTGGTCTCAGGACCGGCAGATCCCGACGCCAATCAGGGCTGCCCGGTCTCGGGAGACCCGGCGCCAGAGCCGCTCGGGAGAGGTGGGCGGAGTCGCACCTGTCGGCGGTGAGTCATCAGCGGAGTGGCGATCGCCTCCGCCAATCGGGACGCGGAGGGCGAGCCGCCGGCCACTCTGGCGCGGGGGCGGGGGCGGGCTCAGGGCCGGGCGGGGCCCAACCTGGCGGCCGCCGCACTGGGCGCTGCTGCGGGCGAGGAGCGTCCGTCCGGCTCGCCGCCCGTCGGAGTCCCATCGCCATGCGGTCCGAGGCGAAAGCCCGGAGCAGGCACGTGCTGCTCTTCACTTCGGTGGTCCTGGGTGAGTCCCGAGTTCCGGGAGGAATCGGCGGTTCGGGTGGGAGGCTGGGACAGACGCCCCCACGTCCCGGGCCGGCTGGAGGGCGGTCGGGCACCGCCGCCATTCCTCGCCCTGTCCCAGCCCGCGCGACCCTCTTCCCTCCCCTCGCGTCCTTCGGCTGTGCCTGGCTCCCCTCCCCTTACACCTCCGGGAGGAGCTGCCCCCTCCGCACACCTCCAAAAAGAAAGAACTGGGGGGGTTGGTTCCCCCTCCGTCCTCGCCTTCTGGAGGGGGCTGGTGGGCGCGAGGACCCCACAGCCCCTGCTACTTGCGCCTCCTACTCGGACACCCGAAGGGTCTCCCCAGAGGGCGTGATGGGCGTGGTGTGGCTGGAAATTTCCACCCCTGGCTTTGCCGAAGGGGGTCCGTCTTTTAGGGCAAAAGTGCCCGGGGCAGAGTCTGGAGAGAAAATAGTTGGGATCAAGGTTCCCCAGGCGCGGCACTCCAAGTTCCTTTCTGGAACGACGGCCTTCGGAGTCCTCACTGAACGTTGTTGATCGGGTGGCTATTGCCAGGGGCAGGGCCTGCGAGGTGGTTGGCTGGGTCCCTCTGGGAGCCAGAACTCCAAACGCCCCTGGCCTGTAGGAGAGTTTTGTTTCCTTTGTAAACGCCCTTTCCTGTGGAACAATGAGGCTCTCTTGCTGGGACTTGCCTGTCTGTAGATACGGTGGTGCCTCCGTCAGCCCTGAGTCAGCACCTGCTCGTGGGTCCCCTTCCCGAGTGTCTGTGCCCGCCGACCGTTGTGTCAGTCTGTGTTCCGTGGGAATCGTCGTCTGTCGGTGTCCGTCCGTGTCCTTCCCTCGGGTCTGGCGTCCCCCCCCACTCCCAGAAGGTTTTTTCAGGAAATGGAAAAGAAATGTACATTTGCCATCAGGATTCATTCGTTTTGCTCACTTATGCGGGGGTGGGTGGTTGGTGGGGACGAAATCTGTGCTCCTAGACAGGGAGCAGTGACCTCTTTGCTGTCCCTTATCACCAAAACAAATCTTGGGGTGGGCTGGACCAGAGGCCAGTCTAATTCTCACCCTATTGTGCAGATAAGGAAACAGGTCCAGAGAAGGGAAATGACATTTCCAGATGACAAAGGACCTGGGTGTCATTTTAAGTCTCCTGTTGACCTCCCCCAACCCCAGCCAGCACCTGAGTCCACTGTCTAACTTACCCTTTTCAGTTTTCCTTTCCCATTAGATTCCTCTCTCACCTTCCCCTTCTGTCTCCATCTCCTAATCTCCTATTCTTCCAAGTTCCATTCTCCTCACCTCCCATTTACTTACTTCTGCCTGCATCTTTTTGTTTTTTTTCCCATTAAGGAGAGGTGCAGGCAGGGAGAGGACGAGAAAGGATTTTTATTTTTATTCAGTTGTTCACACTGGTTGTTACCACCCTTATTTCAGGACTTGAACCCAAGGTTTGTGGCTTGCGCTTCTTCGGAGACGATTGACCTAACTGCTACTCCACCAGGGTGCGCCTCTGCTGCATCTTTGAAATGACAGTGTTGTGACACCCATGGCATTTTTGGGTCTTATGTGGTAGTCAGTACTAAAGACTTCGTCAGCCCTCTTCTCTACCTTATTGACAATCTCAGTCTGGCCAGTTGGTCTTTTCCTCTGTAAACCTTGTCCTGAGGATGAGTAGAGTAATAGCTATGTCACAAACACATAGAAGGATGGCGATCAGGCAGCTCTTAACCCCTTTGAATATGGTGAGGTGAAAAGCTGCTGTGGGTAGGTCAGAGGAAGCAGGGGTTCCTGCTGGATCCAAATGCAGCGGGGACAGGTGGGGCTCTTCTGGGGCATCCCGTCCTCTGCCGCTGGGAGGTGGAAGCAGTTAGAAGATGCCCTCTGTCGTCTAGGAGTGCCTGTCTTTGTGGACACTGCCATTAGGGAGAAGGAAGAATGAGCAAGAGATGATTGACAGGGCCAGTGGGGCCAACCCCAGTTCAGACCTGCAGGCATTGATGGAGGCCAAACGTTGTTGAGTGCTGAGTTTGGGGAAAGCGAGCCTGGGAAGCCCAGCAGAGTGCATCTTCCTCTCTGTGAGGAAGTGTCCAAGAGGAGGGTTCAGCTGTCTCCCAGCCAGGGAGAGGCCTGTCTGCTCATGAGGGTGGTCTGTGGGCAGGAAGACTTGTATAACCTTAGGGAGAAAGGAGAACCTAGGCTGAGACTTCCCATCTGCTCTAAGGGGTGAAGGGGGTGGACTTAACCCTGTGCTCCCCTTCTGTTCCTGGCCTGCTCCCAGCTTGGTTGTTCAGGGTTAGACTTACCTCAGAGCTGGAGGGGTGAGTCGCCACCCCCCACCCCGCAGTTGTTGCATTTATTCCTCAAAGAGTTTCCTCGAAACCAGAAACATGAAGCTGGTGAGTGGCAGGGCTGGAACGAGGAAATGCTGGCATTCCAGGCCTGGTCCTTCCCTCCTGACTGAGAGCACTTTCAGTTTATGTTTCTACCAGTTTCTCTGGGTTGAGCCTTGTCCAGGTCTCCAGTCTAGTGTTGGTGTGGATGTGGCAGCTGTAATTTTTTGAAAAGCCCTTTGGTCATTTTTCTTTCGTTGTTCACACTGGTTGCTTCCCCCAGATCCAGGACTTGAACTCAGGGGTATAGCAGGGATATGTGGCCTTGTGCTCATTGGGAGGTGACTGACCTAACCTACTCCACCAGGATGCACCCAGCTTTTTCTTATTAAAGGAAAAGTGCAGTCAGGAATGAAGGCGAGCAGAGGTAGGAAGGCAGAAAGAGAAAGGAGGAAGAAACATTTTTATTTGTTCATCTGGATTGTTCCCAGTGGCCCTGGGACATGAACCTTGGGATGTCTGTGGACTGTGCCCAACCCCTACTTCACTAGGGTGTGCCCTTTGTGTGTGTGTGTGTGTGTGTGTGTGTGTGTGTGTGTTTTGTTTTGTTTTGTTTTTTTGAATGAAGATGAGCAGAGGCAGGTTGGTAGGAAGAAGCCCTTTATTTTATTGGGTTGTTCCCCACTGCCCTGCAACCCCTCTGCTAATTCCCTTTCCCCCTTACCTGCCCTCTTCCCATCCCATTGTGATCATTTTTTTAAAAAAGATAAGGTTCAGGCAGGAATGAAAGCAAGTAGGCAGGCAGACAGAAAGAGAAAGGAGGAAGTAGCATTTTATTTTATTTTATTTTTTGTTCATCTTGGCTTTTTCCCCGGCCCCAGGAAGCAAACCCAGTTTTTGTATGTGGACTGTGCTGGGCTAGAGGAGGCCAACTTAACCACTAAACTAGCAAGGTGCACCAGCATTTTTAACATTCATTTATTTGGACTAGATTCGTACATTGGTGTGGTTGGAGAATCAAATGATCTGAAATAGGTGAGGTCTCACCTGGTGGCCCCTTCCCCTTCGCTAATGATCTGGCCAGTGTTTGGAATGCAGAGACGGTATGTGTAAATATGTATTTGCATCTCCCTGCTTTCAGACAAGAGAAGAGGCACACTCTAGACTCAGGGTCTTCTATTTCTCCTGCCCTTGTTTGCTTCACTAGAGCTTGTCAGGTTGGATGACAGGTGTGACCTTGACTGTCAGGATCTTCCTGCCCCCACACACAAGTCAGGGGGTCCAGGGGTACCTGTTCTGTGGACCCAGATGCTGACACCCCTCGCAGATGAACTGAAAGGCTGCCTATTTGTGGAGGGTTAGGAAAGAAGAACTGGTTTTTCACACTGGAGGGGAGCTTGGCTCTCTCACCAGACCTGCTTTCCTGAGGAGGCCACCAGCTCAATGGGAAGGGAGTCAGCCTTGGCCCCAGTGCTGCTGCGTGGTGCCGTGTGTGGGGAGCGCTGAGGGTTCCAGGCTCCAAAGGCCATCTGCCTGGGGCTCCCTGATAAGCAGGGTTTCTGTCCAAAGTCCACTGGTGTCATTTGCTTCACTATGTGGGGCAGGACAGGAGGAAGCAGCTGGCTGGCAGGAAGCTTGGTGCCAGGTCCCAGTGAGCCTGTGGCCACCCACTCCCTGGTCTTGGGGAGTGAGGCGGGGGATGCCCAGCAGGTAGAACTGGAAATTCTGCTATGAGAGTGGGAGGGGCCTGGAGGAGTGTCTCTGCCCCCACGCTTTCTGCCTCTGTCCTCAGAGGGTGGGCCAGAGTGAGACTGGACAGCACTGGGTAACTCCCTGCCCTGGGCAGCCAAACCCTCCTCTTGTCCCGCATTTCTCACTGTCCCTCCCCAACCTCCAGGAGGACCTTAAGGAAAGGGCATGGGAGCCGTGGGTCTAGGCTCTCATCGTATTGCAATGTTGAATGCCTCTCTTACCACCATGTTCTTACTGTGTCCAAGGCTGTGCTAGATATTAGGGACAAAAATGGCTAACATCTGTGGTCAGGAGATGGAGCAGATATGGGGCCGGGCTTAGCTGCTCTAGGTGAGCTGACTTGGCCTGCTCCGGTGGCGGGGCTGGCAGGCTCCCACCACAGGGCAAGTCCTCTGACTGGCGGGCTGGCTTCCCTCCTTTTCTTCCCTTTTCTTAATTCAGGAATTCAAACAAACTCCTGGCGTGAATTTCCTAAGGGAAATTCTAGTTATTAACAGGATGCTTCAAGAAAACAAAGGTTTCTTAATAAAGCAGCAGAAGGAAGTAGCTTTCTGTGTGTGGCTTTGTGTGGCTTTTCTCTGGGTGGCTGTTGGTGGGGGGCACCCTCTGCCCACCTCTCCACACTGCTGCCTCCAGTGCTGCATGGTCTTCCCCAGGCACCTTCTCAGCCTGGCCCAGCTGGCAGCTGGAAGGACACATGAATCTTGGTTTCTCGGACGCTGGGACACAGTAAGCAGAGCAGTGCCTGCCAGGGACTGTCATCAAAATACAAGTGTCTGGGGACCATAGAGGAGAGAGTTACTTCTTCTTTTTTTTTTTTTAGGGAAGTTGAGGTAGGAATGAAGGTCAGTAGGCAGACAGGAAGGAGGAGAAAGGAGGAAGCACTTTATTTTATTTACTTGTTCATCTTGGTTGTTCTCTCGGACCTGGGACACGAGCCTGGGTTCTTGGAATATATGTGGCCTGCGCTTTGGCTGGAGGCCACTGACACAACTGCTACTCCACCAGGGTGTGCTGAGGGTTACTTTTATAAAGAGTAAACTTTTAAATTAAGAAATGATGCATGCTTAGTGTAGTTTAAAAGGGTGAAGACCAGAGGAATACAGAAAAGTCTCACGTGCAACCTCATCACCTAGAGATAAACACACTGGTGTTTCCTGTCTTTCCTGTGAATAGTTTTATATATATTTTAAGTAAAATATGCTTTAAACAGAACCCACTTTGTAGTATTCAGCTGCATGATATCATTTATTGGGCATTTAAGGTGTTTTTTCTTTGCTCCACTAAATAGCATTAAATTGTCCCGTGCACTAATATTTTACTTTTCCTTTGATTTTATTTTTTCTTTTTAAGGAAAAGTACAGGAAGGAATGCAGGCGATAGGCAGACAGGAAGAGACAGAAGGGAGAAGCATTTTATTTTATTCCCATTTAGTTGTTCATATTGGTTGTTTCTCCCCTGGATCAGGGACTTGAACCCAGAAGTATGTGGCCTGCACTCCTTTGGAGGCAATTGACCTAACTTCTACTCCACCAGGTCGTGTTGTCCTTTGATTATTAGGCTGCCTTCCTTGGAGTTGGGGGAGTTTTACCTGGGGTTGGCATAATGGATAAAGGGACATGTGAATAATGAAGGATGGGTGGGAATTCCTTACCTGAGGGACAGGAGCTGCTGTGACTGTCCACACCTGTACTGCTGTAGAGAGTAGGGGCCCTGGACAGCCTTGGGTCAAGGGTCTCAGCTTTATTATGTGAAGTCGTTGTTCTAAACCTGTGTGTGTCTTGTCTATGAAGTGGGGTGATAGTAGTAGTATCTGTCTCAGAGTTTTGGGGGGAATTTAATGAGAAAATGCATAGAAAGTACTGACCTTAACACGAGGACTCGACCATATCACGTCTGTAGTCCGTCCTTTACCAGGTTCACAAGACCTTGCCCAGACTCCAGAGGAGGAGCCTTGGACTCTGCCTGGGTCACAGTGTGGGGCAAGCTGAATACACGTTCGGGTGTGTCCACTTCGGGAAATATAGTTTGCCAGGGTTGTTTGGTTACCTGTGACTGCATCCTCAGCCCTAGAGATTTCTGCACCACCAGCGGGAGCGGGGTGGGGGGCGGTGGTGGCTTAGGAGCCGCCCCTTCTCCTCCGGGCTCCCACTTCCCCCGCCCCTCCTCCTCGGTCACCCTTTTTCCCTTTTTCTCCTTGAATTTGTCACTCACATCAGCGCCAGGATCCGATGGCACTGCCATCTCATTCTTACTCACCTGCACGTCCGTCTCACCTTGAACATTTGAATCATTCTTTGCTTCCGTTGGGGCCACTATCTGGATATTTCCTGTCATTCTTCATCACCCTTCCTGCCCTTTTTTATTTCCTATTTCCCTTTTGTCTCTCCCCTTTCTGGCTTCATTTTGTTTTTCTCCCATTCTTCAGATCCGTATTTTCCCCTTGCACATCTCCTTTCCTGCACCCACTTCTCTAAATTAAAGCTCCTTATTCACTTGGTTGAGAAAGCAGGACATGGACACGGGGGCTCCTGAGGGCGCATCTCAGCGAGTTCCTCGAGGTACCTGTCATGTCCTCCTGCCTTTCCAACTCTGCATCTAGTTCTAGGCCAGTACAAGTTGGCCTCCTCACCTTGGGAGCTGCAGGGCACTTCCTCACGCTTGGGTCGGGCTCCAGGCACAGAACTGATTTCCTGGGCTGGGACCCTGGCTGCCACCACCTAGCTCTGTGTCCTTGAAGGAGCTGCCCACTCCTGTGCCCCAGTGGCCGCAGGTGTAAAGGGCCACGGCAGTGTTAGCCTCACAGCAGTCCTGCCAGGACGAGCTGCGTGAGTGGTGACAGGCAGGCGCATGGGAGGAGCATGCAGGAAATGCTGTTTCATGAGGTCGTTTTCTCAGTCATGCTCAGGAAGGAGTTTCTGGAATTCAGATAATGATGAATGAAAAGAATAAGACCAGCCTTTAAAACTCTTTAAGATGATGTAGATTCATTGGGCAGAGAGGTCAAGGCTGCGGTCAGTGTGACTCTCAAAGGAAACATAGGACGAACCTTCCTGAGGCAGCTTTCTGCTCACAAGAGCGTGGCCAGCCTTCTGACCCCAAACACTTCTGATCTTCAGCAGTCACTGTCTTTGTCATTCCTTCATTTTCCAGCCTGCTGGTTCTGGCTCAGGGTCGCAGGTGGCCAGAGCTCAAGGTCAAGGTGGGACCCCCATCCTGGACAGGATGTCCTCCTACACAGGGCACATCATACCCACACTCACTCCCCTGGGACCACCGAGGCACTGCCTGTGAACCCCATGGCACATCTGGGGATGTGAGAGGACCCACCAGGCGAGGGAGAACTTGCTGACCCCATGCGGCACAGTTGCAGTGGGTTTCAGGGATGGAGACTTGGTCCCTTCTGACTCCTCTTTCCCCAGGGTCCCTCGTCGTCTCTGTTGGGAGCTTGGTGTCTCTCTGAGCATGCGGTCAGGTTAAGTAGGCCATGTCCCAAGAGCCTCCCTTTAACTGGATCCCCTCTTTAAAGGCCTGTCTCCAAGGGTGGTCACTGGAAAAGAGGGCAGAGTGACTGCTGGAGGGAGGCAGGAGGCCTTCTGATACCAAGCCAAGACCCTAACCCAGAGGGTTAGGACTCAACTGTGGGACTGGAGGGAGCACTGCAGCCCTGACAGTCACAGACTTTTTTCTTCTTCTTTTTGTTGTTAAATAAAGGAAAGTTGCAGGCAGAAATGAAGGCAGGTAGGAAGAGCAAGGAAGAAGAGTCATTTTATTTATTTATTTATTTACTTTAGATGTACATCTTCATTGTTCCCCACGGCCCCCAGGTCCTTGGGATGTGTGTGGACCGCACTCAGTCAGAGGCAGGGGACCTAACCACTACTCTACCAGGTTGCACCATCCACAGGCCATTTTGAAGGCACCTCGGAAAGTGAGCCAGACTGCATGAGTCTGACCCAACATCCCTGTGCCTTCCTGGTTATTGGTGCCGGAAAGACTGCGATGCTTTAAAAGGACTCACATTGCCCCCACCTTTTGCTGCTGTTCTTGGCTTGGTATCAGAAGGCCTCCTGCCTCCCTCCAGCAGTCACTCTGCCCTCTCTTCCAGTGCAGGTGCTGCCTCTGCCTTCGTGACGGCAAAAGTCAGCCCTGAGGCGGAGTGGCAGGTGGAAAAGTAGGCAGGAAGCAGGCAGGAATGAAGGAGAGTAGGGGGCCCGCAGGAAGACAGAGGAGGAAGAAATTTTTTTTTCATGTAGTTGCTCATTTTATTTGCCCTCCCCCACCCCCTCCAGTCACGAATCCATGAATTCATGGACTATGTTGGAACCACCAAGGTGCACTGTCTAATTCTTGTTGAGGTAACTTTGATTTATAAAGTAATATAAGCCCCTATGTGCAGGTCCACCATCCCTCAAATATATGAGCACATTCCTGCCCCCCCCACCAGATTAGCAAAAGTCACCTCGCCCATCAGGCCCAACACCCTTTGCCACCGCTCGCCTTAGTCCTGTCAGTGTCAGGGTTGGAGTTTTTGGTGTCTGTTTGCTGTTTTTTATAGTCCATGTATGAGTGAGATCTGATATTTTTCTTTCTCCTTCTGACTTATCTCACTGAGCACAGTTCCATCCATGTTGTCACAAATGACAAGATTTCATCTATTTTTATGTGGAGTAGTATTCCGTTGTTTACACAGACCACATCTTTATCCAGTCATTTGATGATGGACACGTAGATCATTTCCAGCTCTTGACTATTCCAAACACTGCAGTAAAGATGAGGGTGCACATACCTCTGCAAATGAGATGAGCATGCATTTCTACAATTGGAAGCTAAATTTTTAAAAAGATAAATATGGCATTCATTGTTTTCTGAGAACTGAGCAGTTAAAAATGAAACTCGACCTCTATGAACACTTTTTAAATGATGGACTTGAAACCAAGTTTGTTGTTTCTTCTCCCCATAATTTTGTTTGTTTTTTCTTTCCCTGAGTGTGCCCCACTTTGAAAGATGGACCTATCTGCTGGTAAATGGTAACCGCAGTGACTGGCCTGCTGGCCCCGCAGGGACACACATCCCTGCTCCAGGACTCATGTCCTGCGCAGGCGCTGCCATGGTGGGAAGTGTACTGACCTGTTCTGCAGCGTGAAGTGGAGGGTGGATGCCTCAGAAAGAGGTCTCAGTCTGGCGCTCGAGAAGCCTGGGTTGGGTTGTCATTTGCAGAAAACACTGTGCATGAAGAATGAGGGAAGGGTGTCAGGGAGGACGGGTGAGCACAGGCAGGGTGTGCATTGTGAGCAGAGAGGGTAATGAAGATTGTCTGGTAGTCAGGAATTTTTGCCTTGCATCAGAACTTGGATTTCATCTTGAAGGCGGTGTGGAATCATGAAGGTTTCAAGCAAGTGTCAAATTTGCATCTTAGGAAGGACTGTAAAGGGTGCTGTCGTAGAACTTCTGGAATCCACTGCACCTTCACTTACCTGCCCTGGGCCTCAGCTTTTCTGTTAGAAAATAGAGGTGATGATAACAGTATCATAGATGAAAAAGTTATAGAGGTTCCGTATGCTGCTGGAGTAGCATGTGGGTCCATTGCCTCTGGCTGAATGTAATCCACATATATCCCAAGGACCTGGGTTTGCATCCTGTGGTGGGGGGATGGAATGGGGGACAGCCAAGATGAATCACAGTAAAATAAAGGGCTTCTTCCTCATCCTTGACCACCTGCCTTCATTCCAGCCTGCACCTTTCCTTTTGAAAAAAAGAAAAAAGTAACGATTGAACAGTGATTCATGTGACGTGCTCACAGAAAAGCCAAGCATGCAGTAAGTGCTCAGTAAATGCTAGCCCTTCCTGTGGCAGTGGGGCAGAGGGTGGACTTGACTGGGTCAAGGTTAAACAAGGCAGAGAGCCCAACTGCGTTTGTTCAGGTGGTGACAGTACTGGAGCGGAGCTGTGAGTATGGTCAGGAGGGACCGCCTTCCAGGGTCATGTGGGAACTGGGTTTGATTGACTCCAGGGAAGGAGAGTTGTGATGCCCGAAGTCTTCAGGCCTGAGGGACCAGGTGCTTGGTGATATCACCTGGAGAGGGGCTGATGGGAGGCTGTGGAGCTCTGAGCCATGGGAGGTGACAGGAGGGTGTGTGAGGTCCACGTTTTGTGTCACTCGAGGGCCTGCAGGGCTGGATGTAGGTGACTGCGGATGGCTGTGGGCAAAGTCTGAGGTTCCTGGAGAGACTGGGGAGAAGAAAGGCCCCAGGATGGGACCCTGCTATGGGCGGAGGAGGAAAAGTTCAAGAAAGACAGAGCTTAGGGAGCCGGGGACCGGAGGCTGGACACAGGAACCACACAGGAACCCCGGGCCAGCTGACTGCTGAGGAGGCAGTGGTCAGTGGAGTCACATGTGTCACAGAGGTTCCAAAGCGGGTGGAAAAGCAGCACTGGGCATCCTGATTGATTGATTTATTTGTTGTAAAGGAAAGGTGCAGGCAGGAATGTAGTCTCCCAGGCAGGCAGGCAGGAGGAGAGAGGAGGGAGAAGCACTTTATTTTATTCATCATGGGTTTTAGTTTGTTCATCACGGGTTGTTTCCTTGGCCCTCGGTCTTGAACCCAGGGCCTTGGGATGAATGTGGACCATGCCTGGTTTACACTGCGAGCCATCAGGGTGTGCCTGTACCTGGACGTCGTGATTTTAAAACCACCGTAATGCTTTGGAAATTGGGATGTGATTTATAGCCTGTGTCTATACATTGAATGTCATTTTCCCCCAAGAAGATATTTATTAAATGAGTGTTTTTTATTCTAAAATTGAAGAACATGGCAACTGGTGACATTATAAAAGCAGTTTTTAAAAATTGTGTAACACTGGTTTACAGCACTGTGTAAGTTTCGGGTTGTAGCTTTACACCTCAGTGTCTGTGTGCTCCACGCCGTGCCCACCACCGCGGTCTGGTTTCCATCCACCACCGTGGACGCCTGCTGGTTCCTCCCACCTCGTAACCCCTGGTAACCACCATTCTGCTCTCAGAATCTAAGGGGATGTTTTTGTTTTGTTTCGTTTCTTCCTTTTCTTTGATTCTTTTCCTTCCATCTGGGAGTGAAATCATCTGGTATTTGTCTTGCTCTGACTTTTTTCACTGAGCATAATTCCCTCATTCGATCCTTCTACTACATCTTTATCTAGATATCTGTTGATGGCCACCTAGGGAGTTTCCGTGTCCTGGTTATTATAAATAATACTGCAATGAACATGGGGGTCCAGATATCTTTTCGAATGAGTGTTTTTATATATTTTTCAAATGAGTAGCCAGAATGGTACTCAGTGTTTTCCAAAATGGCCGCACCAATTTGCATTCTCGCCATCAGTGTTCAAGGATTCCTCCTTCTCCACACCCTGGCCAGTGCTTGTTGTTTCTTGTCTTTTGATGATAGTCATTCTCACAGATATGAGGTGATCTTTCATTGTGGTTTTGAGTAAAAGCAACTTTAATTCTAAGGTGAGAGCCCGGCCGGCTGCTGTCGATGCAGGGGTGAGTGGGGCTGTGGGGCTGGAGGAAGAGGGGTGTGGAGGCTGCTAGGAAAGGTTGGAGAGAAGGAGCGCGGATTCAGCAGGAGAGGAGTGCAAGATTCAGGGAAGGTTTTCTGTACATCAGAGTGCCAGAATCTTAACTGCTGCCCTTTTCTTGTGGCCTTAGAGTAAATGCAGCGCCACAGTGGGCAGGGTGGACTTTTTGCGTGGGTTCACTGCCTGCATTAACGGAACGTCTGTGTGCGCGCGCGTGCATGCGCTGTGCCACGTGTAGGTCTCAGGTAAGTACAAAAGGGAGTCAGGATGAGGCCAGGGAAACGGGTCCTCACCTGTACATGGTGAGGGAGACGGCTCTGCGGCATGTCTGGAGTTCCCAGAACATTCCCATGAGGTGGGAGACGCTGTGAGGGTTGTGTAGAGGCCTATGAGCAGACGTGATGAGGGTCTGAGACAGGACGCCCTCGGTGCTTCCTGCGGGTCAGACTCTGTTATAAGTACCTGTGCTTGCTTAACTGGCAACAACAGTCCTTTGATGTAGAAACTGTCATTATCCCCAGTTGACAGATGCACAGAGGTTCAAAGTGGCTGAGTGTGCCCCGTGGCACAGCCCCGAGTGACCGAGCTGGGGTTTGGGTACAGACAAGAAGGTGTGGTGGTGAGGCGGATGGGACCCGGCTCTAAGAGGACTGAGAGGATGGTGCCTGCAGCCCGCTGCGCGAGCCTCGTGCCTCTGTGTGCGTGTGCGTGACGTCATTCCTCAGAGTCCTGCAAATCTGATGGTCCGAGAGGACTCAGAAGAGAACTTTAAGCTCAAGGCAGAAGGATGCAGAAATAACCTCATTCAGAGGTGGTAACTTTTTTTTTTTTAAATGGTTCTTCATTTCAAAGGCTAGTTTTTAGTTTAATTAGGACCTGCTCTTTATTTGGATGCTGTCATAGGTTGGGTTCTGGGAAGCGGATGCTGAGATTTCAGGATTGTCTCAGATGTGTATAAGGGAGTGTTCTTGAGTTCCATTCTCTCCCTGGAGTCCTGGGGCTGGGAGCAGGCCCGCCCCGCCTCCCGCTTGGGGAGGGCTGACTGCTCTCCCAGCCAGCTCTCCAGGGACGAGTTTCTGTCTCCTGAAGGGAATTTGATCAGAGCACCAGTGCACATTCCAGGCAGCAAATGTGAGAATCTTAGAAAATCAAGGCTCCTGGTGTAAAGCAGAGCTGGCAAACTGGAGCTGAAAGCCGGGCGTGTTTTCATCTCTGCTTTCTGGATGAGGGCTGTGTCCTTGGCTTGGTTTAATGTCTGTGTGTTGTTGCATTTGATTATAGACTTGACATTAATGTGCCATGCCAGAAATACAGATGCAAGTTCATGCTGTTAGAAAGCAGGGTCAGATAAATGGGCCTGGTTTTATAAAGGACGTTTTATTGCGCAGTGTGCCTCCTTTGAACTGGTGACTTTGCTGAGAAGCAACGTTGTTTATAGAAGCACCATTCAGTAAGGGGCTGAGGGTGTGGAGCCTCAGCTTTGAGAACGGGAAGGCTACCTAACCTGGTAGATGCTTGATTTCCTTATCTTCAGAGGTGGGGAGAGAATAGTTATCCAGATGAATTCCCAGTGGTGTTGCCTTGAATTTAAATAAATGCTTGTACAAGTTGTCTCCAAAATCCATTGTCAAAAAAGTCAAAGAACTCTAGAAAATACCTAGCTCAAACCCTTCACGTCCAATCCTTTTCAGTTATGAGGATTAAAAGAAGAGAAACTTCCTTGATTTCTTAAAGCAAGACAGGCCTGCTATGTCTTGAGTTTACAGACGTCTTGAGTCTGACTTTCAAAACACCGTGAAGGTGAGGGTGACCGGGTACAGGCTGTGACAGCTGCTGCTTTGCAGAGTCCTCTGTCCCTGTGGCTCCTGTGTGGCCCCGAGTTATTCAGCTGACTCCATCTTTCCTTGACTTTGTCCTTTCCTTCCTCTGGGCAGGGTGATCGAATGAGTTTGGGCTCCGCTCTGAAGGAGCCATGCCATCAGTACCACAAAGCCCCTCCTAGAACACTGGGTAATGCGTCAGCCCTGCTGAGCTGTGTGCTTGCTTCGAGGGTCAAAGATGTGGTGTGTGGGAGAAGACTTTAAAGCACAAAATGCTGATCACACTTGGGGATTAGCGATGGTGATCCCCCCTTAGGGTCTCTTCTCTCCTCCTCTTTCTCCTTCTCTGCCTCCTTCTCCCTCCTCCCCTTTTCTTTCTCTTCCTCCTCCTCCCCTCCTCCTCTCCTCCCCTCTGCTGGCCTCCTACCAAGTCTGACAAGTGGCTACAGGATTTGCCCGAGATACTTTCACACATGAAATGCCATTTGAGAGCTCTCTCGAACTAGCAGGGATCTAGAGTATGGCGAGTGACGGGGAAATTTCAAAATGAAAGAAATGATATTTGCAAGAAACATTTTATTGCTACTGATAAAAAGAAGCATTGACTTGCAATTGTAGCAAAAAACATTTCAAGAAGCTACTCAGGCTCTTGTGAGAAGGCGTGTGAGCCTGGAGTCCCTCCACCGTGGAGGCACCAGAAGAGGTCCCCTCTACTTCTCGGCCACCCCTGATGCCTCTCTCCATGCAGGCTCACTGGTCCTGGGCAGGGCCGCTGTGTACACTTCAGAGGCAGAAGTCCGAGTTGCCGAGAATAAACGTGAGTTGGGAGGGGCCTGAGCAGACCCCGGGAACCTGGGTCCCCATCTTGTGCCGCTCCCCTCACTGCACCCCTGTCTGCAGCTGCCAAGCTGTCCTGCTCGTACTCGGGCTTCTCCTCGCCCCGTGTGGAGTGGAAGTTTGTGCACGGCGACACCACCAGCCTCGTCTGCTACAACAACAAGATCACCGGTGAGTCACGTCCGTTCGCCGGGGCACTGACGGCGCCCAGGCTGCCTCCCGCTCATGTCTGTCCCTGCCCGCAGCTTCCTACGAGAACCGCGTCACCTTCTCCAACACCGGCATCACCTTCCACTCCGTGACCCGCACAGACTCGGGGATATACACGTGCATGGTCTCTGAACCGGGTGGCAACAACTACGGGGAGGTCAGCGTCCAGCTCCTCGTGCTGGGTACGTGACTCTGCGGCTCCCCCCTCCACGCCCCTCTGGACAACATGGGGCTCAGTCCCAGTGCTCCCTGGAGGGGCTGAGGGGGCGAGAGCTGTGGGGAAAGCCTTGACGTGGACGCCTCTCCCCAGTGCCTCCATCCAAGCCCACCGTCAGTGTCCCCTCCTCGGCCACCATCGGGAGCCGGGCTGTGCTGACCTGCTCAGAGCCTGATGGCTCCCCGCCCTCGGAGTACTACTGGTTCAAGGACGGGGTGCTGATCCCCCCGGAGCCCAAGAGCCACCGTGCTTTCAGCAACTCATCCTACAGCCTGAACCACAAGACAGGGGACCTGGTACGGATGTGGAGCGGGGGGCCTGAGGTGGGCGTAGAGCAAGGCACAGGCGACCTGCCCTGGGGTCTGGAGGTGCTTCAGGTGGGTAGCTGGCATCTTCTGCCCATAGGTGTTTGACCCGGTGTCGGCCTCCGACTCGGGTGAGTACATGTGTCAGGCACAGAACGGGTTCGGGAACCCTGAGCGGTCGGAGGCCGTGCGTATGGAAGCAGGTGAGCGGGCTGTGGCAGGGCTGCGGGCTGGGGCCTGGGAGCGGGGGCCGCTCTTGCCTGGCTGACTGTGCTGGTGTCTCACAGTGGAGCTGAATGTAGGGGGCATTGTGGCGGCTGTGCTGGTGACGCTCCTGCTCCTGGGACTCCTGATCTTTGGCATCTGGTTTGCCCACAGCCGAGGGTACTTTGACAGTGAGTATCTGGCCTTGCCATCCCCACCTCAGGGCACAGGTCCCAGGTGTGAACCGTGAGCCTGACGCTGATGCTGTGTCGTGGGTGCAGGGTGACCTGGAGAGCCTGCTGACACTCGTGGTCCCATTTCTTCTCTTTCAGGAGCAAAGAAGGGGTGAGTGTGGTCGGAGCTGGCCCTGGATGGCAAGGATGCTGATGAGTGTACTTTGAATCTGAGAGGGACCCAGGGAGGGGTTGGGGGGATGCTGGACCCTGCCTGCTCCTTCATTCCTCCACCCCCTTGCCTGGTCTGCTTGGCCAGGCTTTCTGAGTGGCCTGGTTGGCAGCAGAGGGGGCTGGAAGCTGCGGGGTGACGTCTGTCTTCTGGCTTGTCTGCAGGATCTCAAGTAAGAAGGTGATTTATAGCCAGCCCACCCCTCGCAGTGAAGTGAGTATGCCCCCCAATTTGTGGCCCCCCCAGAGCAAGAGCTTAAGCTGTTCTTCTGTGTTGGGGTTATTGGCTGCAGGAGAACTGACTGGACATTTTGTTTCCCAGGGGGAGTTCAGACAAACCTCTTCATTCCTGGTATGATGGGCTCATGCCAGCCTGGCCCGGGCCTGCTCATCAGGACTCGACTTTGACTGGGGGACCTGTGCACTCACAAGATGCCTTATTCATCCTCTAGCCCCATGGGACCTTCTCTCTTAGTTAGGATGTGTTTTGAATACTGTTAGCCCTTCCTTCTCATTCCCATCCCCACGAGGGACCAGGCAGGAGTCCTGCTGGTGTCTGGGGCCTTCCCTTCCCAGTGGACAGTGGATGAGGGGCCTGACCCAGTTCCTGGCGTCTTCCACCCATACCGAGGACAAGCTGGTTGTCCGAGTAGGTGCTGGAGGCTGGAGCAGCAGCAATGGATGTCTGGCGACATCAAGTCTCTTCTGCCTCTGAAGACCACTCCTGTCATCTCCTGGAAGTGCCACTGGGCCCTGGGGACACAGGGCAGACAAACTTGGGACAAGAGAAGGGAGCTGTCATCTGCCTGTGGCTAGAACAACTGGACAGGCCCTGACGTGTGTAGGGCTGAGGGGACGAGTGGGTCCCCACCTTGTGCCAGCTGTTGTGAGCAAGTGACCGCAGCTCTGTGCTGAGTGCCAGGGCCTCTCGGCTCTTTGACCAGAGTACGTGTGTGTTTGTGTGTAGCTGGAAATAAAAGCTTGGTTTGTCAGAGCTGCTCACCTGGGAGTGGGGAGGAAGGTCCTGACCTTTCTTTGCAACACAACAGGAGAAGCCTAAAGTGCTGCCCCACCTCCGTGGAAGTGGGGCTTTCACACCCTGGACCCCTTTCCTCTCCTGTCAGAGGTGCTGGGTGGAGCCCCTGTGCAGTTTCCAAGTAACCTGTCCCCCAGAATTGAGGTGCAGAGTCCTCCATCACGGATCTGAGAGGAAAAACCCAAATCAAGCCATCAGTTAAGCATCACACACCAATAAAAAAATAAAATTTCCAGCTTGAACTCCTATCTACTTAAATAATAAAAATAGAGATTACGAGACGGTTCAGTAAGAATCAGGTTTTTAAAGTATGCTTCAGTTCTGGTTGGCGGTTGGGAGATGGTGGAGGGGTGTGGGGAAGAGGCGGGAGGGGTGAGGGGCGATGATTCACCAAATGCGTTGGACTAGACGGCTTCTCCCTGGGTCATCGTGTGAGTCAGTGTTTTCAGCCTTGACTTCACCTCCAACTACAACAGCCCTTGAGTCGGCAAATACCTTGTCTGCTTTCACTTTAGAATGTCAAATGAAGTTTTGTAATAAACATTTATTTTTCACATTGAGTTTGTTTAAATCCAGAAGTTCTGCATTAAAAGAACTGGGGCGCACCCCTGTGGCTTAGTGGCTCAGGTGCAGGCCATGTCAAATCAAGGATCCAGTTTCCAGACCCTGGGCCAGGGGGAGAAAAGAGTCGGAACACCCAGAGTGACTTGGACGTTCAAATCTCTGCAGAGGCTTGTTGGTTAAGAGATAAACAGCACCTTTCACAAAGCTTGGAGACATGATTTACTTTACATTTACCCTTGCTTGAATGGGAATGAGTCAAGGGGACATTTCCTACTTTCCAGGTAGATAAGTATGGTGATCCTGTAGGGACTGGAGTTTGAGACATGAACCCACCAAGATCTGATCATGATGGGTAAAAGGACTGGGTATCTGGACTGACAGTACAGATCGAGGTGGGCAGGAAGCAGAGGGAAGTAGTCCCTTTCTGAATGTGTGGGACAAATGTCTTGTTACTCCTTTCTGAATGCAGTCACGGAGGTTTTTTTTTTTTTTTTTTTTTTTAACCCCTCCTTTGGTACCAGCTGTAAAAATCCAGTGTGAAACAGGGACATAACCTGTTCCATAAGCTTCCCGGTACTGTCCCTATTTCACAGGGTAAAGGACCACTGTTGTAACAAACATGTCCAAGTTCACAGCCAGCACTGGTGAGGGCAGCTGCGGTTTGAGACGGGACGGTGGGCAGCCGACGTCCCATTCAGGGGCCCTGGTTGGAGAGGGGAACTTTCTCTGTGGAGGTGGTATGTGGGTTCGGAGAGCTGACGTTGAAGTGACTTCCACTTGGGGTTTCCTGTGAGCCGGTGAGTACTGCTGCATCTGCTTCGACTGGACAGAGATGCAAGTCTGAAAGTTCGTGTCAAGGGCCTGTCAGTGCCACCTTCTGGATGGAGGGTAAATGCCTCTGTGCACCTGCCAGGGGCCCACACGTCTGGGTCATGGAAGGCAGCAACCAGGAGCTTCTGTGACCTCGTGGCCTCCCATGCAGACGTCCAAGGAGGCCTCTATAGGCAGATGCAGAAACTGCCGCTTGCAAAGTGAGGCCGAGAGAAATCGTGCGATTCTGCCTTGGGGTCTGAAGTCAACCCTGGTGAGTCAGAAAGAGGACGGCAGATGCCCCGTGTGGAGTTCTGTGTTGGGGCCCCGCCCTAAGGTGCTCCAAACACACTGGGTTATGTTCAGAGGACGCCATCTAGGTGGTGACGGGACATGAAACTGCCACGTAGGGCAAATCATGCGTGCCTGAAACTAACAAAAGGACCTATGTCGGTTATCCCTCAATTAAAGAACGTGCAGAGAGCCAGGGACAATAGTAGGCCATAGAGAGACTTCTGGGAGAATCATTAAGCCCAGAGAATTAAGGACTCAGAATAGACAACACGGCAGTCTTTGGACCTTTGTAGGTCACTCGTGGAGAGAAATTCGGACCCTTGAATGGAGGTGCACAGGAGATGTTAGGGTGCAGCACACTCCCTTTGGAGGGACTCAGGCCAAGTCTGCTGGGTTCCAGCCTCTCCTGTGACCTGGGCCAAGCTTTCCCGTCAGCTTTGTCATCTGAAAACGGTGATAATACCTACAGATGTTGTGATACAAGCGAGGCGATCTCTGGAGCATGTCCAGGCCTCCCAGGATTCACTGCCTAACCCTGGCGTTGGACCAGCCATAGGCAAACTTTCGGGAATGGTCCAGCTAGCACACTTTTTTAAATAATTTCTTGAGTAATTATTCTACACATTAAAAAACTTGCTGCGTATAGGTTCCCCATTCTTAGACATATGTCAACACACCATGCCCTTCACCAAGTCACCAAGTACTCTTTCCCATTGTGAAGTGGGCTCTGCCACCATGTACCCCACCCCCCCATTCCCTTTTGGTCACCTCAGTTCGGTTGCCAGTGTTTCAGGGTTGGTTTTGTTTCATCTGTTTCTTTGTTTTGTCTGTTCACGTTCCATCTGTGAGTGAGATTATCTGGCATTTATCTTCCTTCTTTTAACTTATTTCACAGCATAATTTCCTCTAGATCCCTACATATTGATTCAAGTGACAGGGTTTCATCCCTTCTCAGGGCTGTGTAGTGTCCATTGTGCATATGCACCACATCTTCTTTATCCATCATCTGATGTTGGGCACTTAGGTAGTTTCCGGTTCTCAGCTATTGTGAACAGGGCTGCAGTAAACATGGGGGTGCAGACATCTCTGAGGATGGGGGTTTTGTATCTATTGGTTATATGCCCAGAAGTGGGATGGTGGGATCCCATGGGATTTCCATCTTTAACTTTTTGAGGAATCTCCAAACTGTTCTCCACAGGGGTGGCACCAATTTGCATTCCCACCAACAGAGCAGAAGTGTTTCCTTTTCAGAGAGTAAACTTTTTAGACTGAAGGCCATATATCTCTCTACACAACTTTGCAGTTGTGACGAGACAGTGTCAGTGGGCGGGTGAATGTGCTGCTCACGACACTTGGACACTGAGAGGTGAGTTTCGCTTCCTTTCCACAGGTTGTGATATCGTTAACGTGGGAGTTGATTGTGTAAAAACATAAAACCTGCTACATCCCAGGCTACACAAAATAGGCCAGGGACTGGCAAGTGGTGTTTTATCCGCAGCTGGGGCACCGAGAAGACAGCTGAGCTCATTTGTTCTTGATGCAGACGGGGCTGACTTTGGTCCAGCCCTGTCCTCCCTGGGAGAAAGGAACTCCACCCTGAGGCTGTCAGCACAGGGACAAGAATGAGGGCCGGGTCATCTGTGCAGGAGTGTGGGTCGGAAGCCAGAGGTGATCGGGAGGAGGTGTCAGGGGAGACACATTTGTCTGGTCATCATAGGTCAATGTGAGTCCCCTTTCTGCCTCCACTTGATTCTTTGTGAGACACGTGGAAACAGCAGCTTCCAGCACTAAGTCTGCCATGGCTTCTGTCTCCTCCACTGGTGTCTCAGCTTCTTGGAGGGTAGGGCGCTTGTACCCGCTGTCTAGCAAGTGAGTGAGCATCCATCTACTCCGCTGGCTGTCACCACAATGTCACCTCTTGTCACCTGTGTGCAAGCCAAATGAGACTGAGCAGAAGGGAGCTGGGAGACAGAGGATCCCAGGCTCTGAATTTTTAAACGTTGGCACCACAAGCATTGGGTGGTGGCATGGGGCAGTGCGACAGGCATACGGCCAAGAAGAGAGTGAAGCTGCCTCTTGTCTCTGGCAGGGGCTGGCCTGCCTCTGAGCCCAGTGTACCCTGAAGGTAAGGCAGCCTGATAGGAGCACAGAATCCTCCTCCAGAGAGGCCATCCTGGTTGCAAGGCTGAATGTGAGAGTCAGGCCCTCTGAGCCTGGGGAGCCTGCTGAGGCCCTCCCTTCCCCTCCCCTCCCTTGCCCACCGGGTGTGACAACCTTTTCTACAGGGTGACTTCTAAAGCTGTGTGCACAAAGGACACCTGAAGTCATATCTACGTTCTGTGGGAGGAAAAGTCTTTTCCTTCTGCCCCCCCAAGGTTCTCCAACTGGGGTCTTGTAAACTGGCCCAATGGGGACAGATCAGCTACAGATGAAACCATGGTGATTAGTGTGCAGAGGGTGCACGCAGAGTGCCCCCAAGGGCCCGGAACTTGGTCTTACAAAGCATCTTAGAGAAGAATCAGGAACGTCCTAGTGGAATAGCATTTAGGTTAGCTGCCCGCTGCTGGTGCAGTTCACATACATCCCAAGGACCTGGGTTCATGTCCAGGGGCTGGAAGAGCAACCAAGAGGAAAAACTGAACAAAATAAATAAAAATGCTTTCTCCTCTCTCTTCCTGCCTGCCTATTCACCTTCATTCCAGCCTGCACCTTTCCTTTGAAAAAGAAAAGAAAAAAAAAATCAATTTTTAGAGATGTGACAAGAAGGAAAAAGGCTTGGAGTTTTTAAGATGGAAAGTGTGGAATGTAACTCTGGGGACAGGTGAAGATGAGGGCTAGTGGAAGGACTGTGAGTGGACTCCTCTGATAGCATCTCTGGCTGAGGGTGCAGAGTGGTTTCTGGTGGCTGACTTCTGTCCTTCCTGAAGGCAAAGGGAGGGCACATTTTACAGGTCTGAAATTCAGGCAAATAGAGGAGGGCAGAGAGCTTTTCTGGTGTGCCACGTTGTTTTCTGTTCCTGCAGCTCAATAATTCATGTGGGCTGGCATATTCTGCTCCCCTTCAATGCCTTCTTTTGGAGGGGTTCCCTTGGAAGCAAGATGGAAAAAGATGTCCTGGCTGACATCATTCATGTCACCAGTGCTGAGTAAACCATCACAGATAAGTTGGGCAGAAGAGGCATCCTTTAGACTTTGAGATAAGCAGATTTAGGTTAAAAAAAGCCTCTTGGAGCTACAGACCAGGGAACCACAGGAACTGGGGGAACTGAAGTTTTTCCTTGGGAGTATGAGACCCTCAGTCCGGTTGGAAGGCAGGACTGAAAGCTGGCCCTCTTTCCATGCTGCTCTGCAACCCAGAAGTAGTAAAAGACAGGGATCGGGACAGATAACAGACATCACGTGTCTCTGAGTGCACTGTTTGTCCAGACCACTTGGGAATCCGGGTTTGTGTCACAGGACTGGGGGAAACAACCAATGTCAACAACTAAATAAAAATAAGTGGAATGCTTCTTCTGCCTCTCTCTTCCTGTCTGCCTGCCTGCTCACCTTCAATCCTGCCTGCACCTTTCCTTAAAAAAAAAAAAAAAAAAAAAAAAAAAAATGCTTTAAAATGTGAGCAAGGGCTCTGCATTGTTTCCAGGCTGTTATCAAGCAGTAAGCTTCCCACAGGGCTGAGCTTTTGGAGATGTGCAAAAGGGAGCGTCCTAGAGGCTGAACTTGAAGCTGTGTGGACACGTGTGTGTACCTGTTTCCTTCGTTGTTGTGGGAACTTGTGTCTCTGGAAGAAAATTTTTCCAGAGCATGGCCGGATGGCGCATAAAAGGAAGGAGAGTTGAAAAAAAGCACAGGCATGAAACAATAGAGTTTTTATTTAGAGAGAGGGGCAAGGCACTCCCAGACAGCAGATCTTCCAGAGGGGGAGCGACCTCAATGGGGCAGGGAGCTCTGTTTTAAGGGGTGTAGCACCTGGCTTTCCGTCCTCAGCCTGTCGTTAAGCCATTGAGGTGGGACCAATTTTCTTACTGGATCATTGGTTGTCTCTCCTTGAATTGACTGGAAGATTTCGTATTTGCTCCATTATGATTGATTTCCTTCCAGTAGCCTTGGCATGCAGGCTTGGAGTGGGTGATTTACCTGTATTTTAAACTTAACTGTAGTGGTTTCCTAGTCTGTTAAATGTGGCTGGCGTCACTACAGCACTGTGCTGATGGCTGCTGGGTGAAATCAGTCACATTGATCTATTGCTTTCTGGCTCTGCATCTCCCTGTTCCTGCATTCTGCTTGTATCTGGCTAGCTGCCTGTCAGCTTTAGATTGCTGGAAGCCACACTGGCGTTTGTTGAAGGAGTGTCTTCTCACTTGGCGATTCCCAGTAATGATGTCTCACTCTCAGGTTGTGGTGGAGGACAGTTATCAGGGTCCATCATTTGCATCAGCTACTAGCCCAATACAACCTTGGGAAGAATTTCCAGTTTTAGCTGTCTGCAAACCAGGAAGGGGCTTGCAGGGGGGCTCAGGGAAATTAGGCACATAAGAAAGAACGATTTGTGACTTCTTGCTAGTTAACTTTCTGCTGCTAGTTAAAAAAATGGTGAAAGATTTTGAAAATGATCAACTATTGAGCATCTCTTCAAAGGAATTCTAGGGCCCGCGAGACTAGAGGATCTTCTGGAGTTTCTGATTCTTTAGGTGTCTGCCTCCTTCATTGTCTGGCTTATTTGCCACAGAGAAGAATGTCAGCTTCTGGATGCAAAAGATTCCTCTTCACAGAAATGCAAATTAGCTTTGTGTGGTAGAGACAGAATTGATTTCCTCTCTGTAGAAAGTAAGATGATGGTGACATTGCAATTTTGCTCATCGGGTTAATGAGTCAGCTAATTAATCGCTCGCATGTGTTCATTTTTATATTTCTATGGAAGTCATGATTTTACCTTAAAAATTTTTTTCAACTCCCTAATGGAGGCAGAAAGAGCTGGCCATTGGGACAAGGGTGGGTATAAGAGTAGGGGGTGATCTGAAGTTTATGCAATTTGGAGGTTTCTCTAAGAAAAATGAACATTAGGCACAGAGCTTGGAAAATGCCTTGAAATGTGAGCTTTAGCATCACAGTGACACTGTCTCTAGTCATGGTTAAGGATGACTTTCCTGTAAGATCATGACTTATACAGGTCTCAAATGATCCCAAGGTCAAAGTTTTACTCATATAGGAAACTTGGGCAGATAGGAGAATCAGTTCAAATGAGGGGAGAAAAACCACATTTTATACGGAGAGTAAGAGAATGTTGAAATGAGTTGTAAATTAGAGCGAGAGCTTTTTTTTTTTTTTTTTTTTTTGGAAAGCAAGTCATAACATTCACTTAAGCTGCAGGCTGTAATTCTATTAGTCACTTCTAATTTAAGAACCTCAAAGAAACTAAGGCTGGAATCTGATAATCTGGAAACGCTAGACAGACATCAGCTGCAGGCCTTCTGTGGATGCGTGTCCTGGAGAGACGCTGCGAACCGCGCACCCACATGCGAGGTCCCACGGGTGGGTTCCAGGGACTTCCCGGCGCCCACCGAGGTCGCTGCGGGCTGGGTTTGAGAACCGCGTTCCTTAATTTGCTTCGGCTGAGCCCGAGCGGGCCCTCGGAGCTTGTTGCCTGGAGTTCGCCCTGGGGATGGATGAACAGGGAGCTTTGGAGTTAGCCAGCGCTTTGCGGGGGATGTGACAACGGGGCCCTCTAGTGGCGGCTCGCCTTCCTGTCCCCTCGGAGGCCTGGACAACAAAGTCGGAGGGGCGAGTGCGTAGGCTTGTGACTCCTTGGCAGGTGCAATTCCCGGCTCGGCGCGGGGAGTGCGGGCGGGACGGTCGCTGGGGAGGCGAGGGAGGCGCGGGGCGAACGGGGGCGCGTGGGGAGCGCGCGGGGAGCCCGGGGACCTCGGCAACTCCGCCAGCCCGGGAGGATCGCAGAGGCGGGGTGAGGCCGGGGCGTGAGTACCACTCTCACCTGCAGCCACCCAGCGGGGCGGAGAGCTCCGGCGGCGTTTCCGACTCCTGGTCGCGCCTCGGCCCTCCCCGGGGGCCGCGGAAATCCCGTCGGACCGGTCGGAACGGTGCGCCCTGGCATTCCCATTGGAGGTGCGCTGAGTCTGCACTACCGAGGGGGCGCCGGGCAGCGCCGGGAACCTGGGGCGCGGGCGGCTTCGTGTGGGTTGGGAGCAGATAGGGCATTAGGAAAAGTGCTGCTGAGTTTAAGGATCTATCCCCTTTCTTTGACCTTTGGGGACAATGTAAAGAGGGATTTCTTTTTTCTAATTATGTTGCTATTGGAATTGTGATTTTTTCTTTTGTCTGAAAGAGGAAGGAAGGCCGGCAAGAATGAAGGCAGGCACCCCCCACGCCTCCTCCCAACCTCAACACGATCATTGGCTGCGTGTGGACTGTGCCCCAGGTATGGGCTTAACCCCTGAGCCATCAGGGCGCGCCAGAATTGTGATTTTCTAAACAGGGTCTCTCCAAGGGCCCTCAGGCAGCAATATTTACATTTTGATGACTGCAGATTTGTAACAAATATTGCTAGTGTTGTGATGGGCTGCATTGTGTGCACCCTCCATCCAGTTAATGAATTGACTTTCTAACTTCCCCTGCCCTTGGATAATGACTATTTGGAGACTATATTGGGTCTTTAAAGAGGTAATTGAGGTTAAATGAGGTCCTCAGGGTTGACCCTCATTCAGCACTGGCACCTTAGAGATTAGGGCACGAATACGGGGCGGGGGGGGGGGGGCGTGTGATGACCATGTGAGTATGTAGCAAGAAGGCGACTGTTTGCAGCCCAGGGAAGAGGCCTCAGGAGTGGGCAACCTCAGCAACCCCTCCTGATCCTTGCCCACCTCCAGATCTGTGCCACTTCGCTCCTGTAATGGGCAGGCGCACTTCTCAGCTCGGTGGGGACAGTCGGGAGCAGGACCTGATCTGGGGATGGGGGCTCCGTGTAGTAACCTTGGCAAGTAGATACCACCTTTAAGGACAGCCTCCCGACCCCTCTGGGCATAGGCTGACCAGTAGTGCCATTTTTAATGGACAGCAGCTTTTGTTTTCAGATTTCCTGACTGTCAGTTTTGTCCCATTTTTAATACACTGGGTCATCTGTAATGAGGGGCAGCAGAGGCAGTTGAATTGCCCTGGGCCCCGTCTGTTGAGGTGGCCAAAATGCCCTGTCCTATTTTTGTCCCATTTTTAAATATGGTCAGCCTATTCTCTCAGGAAACACAAGCTAAACTCATGCCTGTTCATCCTCTTCCTTTGGGCTCCTCTCTTGTCTGGCCCAGGAACTCCGGGTGGTGGGGCCCTCAGTGTGTCCTGAGTCTTGTATGGCGTCAAACCCTGTGGGCACAGTTCTCTGCATTGATCAGACTTCCTTTCCTGTCAGTCTCTGACTCACTGTCCTGCTAGTGTGGCCTCACAGTGAGGGGCTGAGGGGAGGTGGCTTGAAATGGTAATGGAATCCCAGATAACCTTTTTCCCTTGGGCCCAAACAGAAGGAAAACAGGAATTGCAAGCAGTCATTTAAATGAGGACCTTTTTTTTTTTTTTTTTCCATCTGTTACTTTATAGCAAAGCATGCAAAATAGGCAAACATCCACTCTTACTCAGGCAGGGACCTTCTGGGAATCAGGCTTGTGAACAGACTCTTGGAGGAATATAAATGATTACAGCTTTCGGGGCTGCATGACAGCAGTGTAAAAGTGGACACACCCTGAAGATCATTAATCCCGCTCATGGGAATCCACCCTAAGGAACTAATTAAACAGAAGCAAAAGTCATATACAAATATATGTGAAAGATGTTCATTGTAGCCTGACCTGAAAGAGAAAAAATTTGGAAAGCAACCAAATTCTCCACAATAAGCAAATTGTTCCACTTGGGCACAGAGGCCAATGGAATATTATGCAGCTATTAAAATGATAATTATGAAGAACATGTAGAAATATGACAAATGTTTGTGATTTTCGCACACTTACCTCTGAAGAGTGGAGTGCCAAATATCTACTTTCTAATGACATCTGTTTGACACAATCTCATAGGCAAGAACTGAGAAAAGATAAGAATGAATAAGAACAACTTCCGTAGGGTAGCAAAGTCATGGATTGCTTTTTCTTTTAAAATTTTACTTGAAGTGATAGTATATGATGCTCCATTTTTCGTATTAAAGAAGTGATCTGATTATGCAGGACCATCCAAGTTAAAAACTTGACTCACACAGCCATCACAGAGAACTCTGTCAAAGATTTATTTAACTTGTGGAGGAGGCGGATAGGAGAGCTGATTCAGTGAGCATTTGTGGCTGGGGGTTCTAGAATCAGGAAGATCTTGCTGGAAGACCTCAAGTAAGTTAGAGCAAACCAAGCAATACAATTTGGGGGGTGGTCTTCAATCATTTGTGTTTCCATGGGGCAAAAATTCACCAGTTTAACCCTAACTACAGAGTTTATGCCCTAATTTAATAATAAATAACAAGTCAAACAGGATCTGTGCCATAGAGCACGCTGCCCACCGGAGACCCAATACGAGCCATCTGTGTAATCTTCATGTTTCTATTAACCTTACTTACAAAAGGAAAAAATGAAACACGTGAAATTAACTTTAATCTATGTGTGTGTGTGTGTGTGTGTGTGTGTTTAACCAAAATATTATCATTTCAACATGGAGTTAGTGGAAGATTAGGCCTCTCCAATATGTTCAGAGCAAGTCTCCCCAAGACCTGTCCCTTATACATGTAGATTATTTCCAACTGAGGTCAATCAAGGCCCTGCAGCCTCAGGAGAAACTTCTACCACTCCCTCAACTCCCTAGAAGTATGAAAATTGGGGGTATTACACAGATTTAGGGTTATTGCCAGAAACAACTTTTCTATCGGAGAACCTGTCTCTATGGAAAGGCAAACATCTAATCACAGAACATCTGGTCTTGATCCTGTGAGTCACCTTTTCCTCGCCCTGCAGTCCCGCCTCTGTCCTTGAAGCCCAGGCCTGAGCCGATTCCTCAGCTCAGGATATATGGCCCCACTTTGCCCCCCTTTACTTTAGAATCGACATCCTTGTAGATTTTCAATACACATTAAAGTTGTTCTTTTCTCCTACTAATCTGTCTGAAGTGAGTTTGATTACTTGACAAGCCCGAGGGGCGGGGAATTTCCTCTCTGCCCTACATAGTCAGTGTGAAACATTTCTTTTTTTTTCCTGCTAAGGCTTCACAATCCCATGTGTTTTTCACACTACTAACACAGCTTTGTTTGTATGCTGTTGTATGCTGTTTTCATCAGAAATTGTTGATCTGCATTTAGAGTTCATAAAATGTACAGTCGAACTCTGTACATGGAGTCCCAGAGAACCTGTTTTTCTTTGGGCTTGAACAGAAGGAAAACAGGAAATTGCAAGCAGCATTTAAATGAAATTTAAATTTTTACATCTGTTAGTTTATCGCAAAACCCAGATATCAAATGTTCCCAAAACGGACATCAGATGTTCCCAAAAGAGTATCAGCTTTTAAATTTCTAAGAATCGAGTTAAGGCCGCTCTCTGGTGGAGTAGTGGTTGGGTCAGCAGCCTTTGGTCAAAGCGTAGTCCACATACATCCCAGGGTCTCCAGTTTGTGTCCCGGATTGGGGAGAACAACCAAGATGGATAGCTAAAGAAAAATAAATAAAATCTTCTTTCTCCTCTCTTCTTATCTGTACCTTTTCTTTAAAAAAAAAATAATAAAATCTAGTTAAAATAAAATATAACATTCAGTTTCAGGAGGTCAGATGGCACCCATAACCTGTGCTTCCAGTGATGGGAGCCCCAGAGAGCTAGGTAATCTTTGGGCGAACATCCCGTGCCATGTTTCAGTGTGATTTTGTGAGGACATGCCTTTGGCTTTATTTCCAAGTTTTAAATAATTTTGTTAAGAGTTGAGGGGATATCAATTACTTTGATTAAAAAAAAAACTTTTTTGAGATACAATTCACATGTTACACACTTCACCCATTTAAAGTGTGCAATTGAATAAATGTTTGTAGTGTCTTCACAGAGGTGAGGAACCACACTATAATCAATTTTAGAACATCTTCATGACCCCCAAAGAAACTGCGTGTCCATTTACCTCCCCCATATCCATCATAGTCACGACCCCTAGTCTTCAACCCCAGCCTCCAGACAATGTTAATCTACTTTCTGTCTCTGTAGATTAGTCCGTTCTGGACATTTTGTGTAAATGGTTCATCCATTAAAAAAAATTTTTTTTTAAGGAAAGATACAGGCGGGAATGAAGGCGAGTAGACAGGCAGACTGCTTGCCTCCCTGCCCCCGACCTGAGACTGGACTGGAACCCAGGGGTAGGTGGCCTGGGCTCTTTGGAGGCCATTGACTCAACTGCTACTCCACCAGGGCATGTCTATTTTCTTTTTAAAGGAAGAGTGCAGGCAGGAATGAAGGCAAACAGGTAGGCAGGCAGGAAGAGAGAGGAAGAAGCATTTTATTTCCTTTACTTGTCATTGTGGTTGTTCCTGCCTAGCCCCAGGACACGAACCTGGATCCTTGGGATGTATGTAAACTGCATCCAACTGCTACCCCACCGGCCGGCTCATTTTGTAGCTGTCTCACTGCTCGATTCCTCTTTATCAAGAAATACATTTCCACTTTGTGGATTTGCTCTATTTTGTTTACTCCTTCATCAGCGGATCCTGTGATCAGTTCTGGATTCTGTGGGGGGACTGAGTGTCACGTGTTGTCAGGGAGGCACTTTGGGCCTGCCTGCAGCTGAGGGTTGATGGGGATCCCTCCCTTGGTCTCATACAGAGCCTCCTCCAGAAGGAGAGCTTGGACTTCCTGGAGATGGAGGTGGGCTTCAAGGAGTAAGCAGAAGGTGTCGCTTCCTAGGGTCGGGCTATCCCTCTGTCAGTTCTGCCGTGTTCGATTAGTCCAAGGTCGCCACGCTGGGATCCAGTAACTGGAATGCAAACGTCTTAGAAATTGTGAATGTAATAGTTTATTAATCTTTCTTTCTTTCTTTTTTTAAGAGGAAAGAAGCAGGCAGGAATGTGGCAGGAAAGCAAGAAGCATTTATTTTTTTATTATTCATTTTGGTTGTTCCCCCTGACCCAGAGGTTGAGAACCCAGGTCCTTGGGATATGTGTGGACTGTGCCCAATCTCTGCTCCACAGGATGAGCCTATTTTTATTTATTTACTTATTTTCCTTTTTCCTTTTTTAAGCGAGAGAGGAAGGAAACGAGAAGAGGAAGAAGCATCTTTATTTAGTTGTTCATTTTTGATTTTCACACTGGCCTCGGGTCTTGAACCAGGGTTTTGGACTTTATGCGTTCTGCACGCCAGCATCTCAGCCCTCTGAGCCATGAAGGCACGCCCTAAAGAGTTTGCTGGTTAATCAACCTGAGGAGTCATCCTGGGAACCATCTGACTGGCAGCTCTGTGCAGGCTCACCACTGCCGTCATCCGGAGCTGAGCTTTTGTGCATATTCTCCAGGCTGGGGTGTCTGCAGAGAAGGAGGTGGTCACTCACTGTCACATTGATCACTGTCCATCTAAACAAAGCCCTAGGTGCCTCGGCCACCTGGCTTTTGTCCATGTCACATAAGATGTTGAAACCCCTATCAGTCAATCTGATCAGATGTCTCTGCATATTATCTGGGATCAAGAGAAGTGAATACAGGGTGATTAAAAGTGATCTAAACCTCCAGGAATGCTGAAGGACCTTTGGGAAGACTCAGAGTGACTCTGTCCCACAGCATCTGTCTGCAGATGGGGGAATAGTACCTCTATCTTGACTCCTATCTCCCCCTTTATTTTTAAGAAAAGGTGCAGGTGGGAATGAGGGTGAGTAGGCAGGCAGGCAGGAAGAGAGAGGAGGAAGAAGCACTTTATTTTATTTTTATTTGATTGCTTACTCTGGATCTGGAATATGAACCCAGGTCCTTGGGATGTATGTAGACTGTGCTCCTTTGGAGGGAGCCGACTTAACTGCTACTCTACCAAGGCACACCTCACCCTTCTTTTTAAACCTGAGAGCCAATTCAAGACTAGTTTGCAAAATAAATTGAGTTTCATAAGCTTGGCCTGATTATTTATGCTAAGTACAGCAAGAACAGTGGTTATTCATAGTCTTTTTCTTTTGAATCTGTCTTGTTGGAACTTTTCATAAGGACTTGTGGATTGTGCTCTTAAAGCCTTTCCAGGCTTGGAAGCCTGTCAAGTTCTCACCTATAGCACATTCACTTTTAGGTTAATTCCTCTGTTGTTGAGGTCCCCAAGATAAACTGAGGTTTCTGAGCCTACCAGGAAGTTACTCTTTCCTCGCCTGAGGAGACGGTTGGTATCCCTGTGATCAGGATGCCAGGTCCATTCTCCGAAGGGCTTTCTGGCGCCATAAAATCAGTATAAAACCCTAAAGTTGTCTGGTCATAGCTGAGGTTATGCACACCCTTCAACAGAATATTCTAGCCAAAGCCTTGGTGATAAAAACATATTGCCAAGTGTTTTATGTTATAAGGAGAGTGCAATCATATTGAACTTATATATATATATATATTTATACATATATATTTTCCATGAAAATAAGAATACTTACTAAGTCCCCAAACTCTGGAGAGTATTAAGGAGAAACAGTAAAATTTCACAGTAAAAGTTTCACTGACTTGTTTTTAACTTAAAATGAAGACTTAAAAAAAAAAAAAGAAATGGTATGGGCAGGAATAAAGGTGAGCAGAGGCAGGCAGGCAGGAGGAGAGAGAAGGTAGAAGCATTTTCTTTATTTTGTTTTATTACTTGATTAATTTGGTTGTTTCCATCGGTCCCGGGACACGAACCTGGGACCTGGGATAGATGTGTACTATGCCCAACTCCTTTTCCACCAGGGCGTGCCTACAGACATTTTAAGCTTTTTAAAATTCATATGAAGGTAGACATTCATTAATTGCTTCCAATTAGATTAAAACAAAATTAAAACTTTCCTATATAAATGACAAATGACGAAAGTCAGTCTTTTTGTTCATTTGTTTATTTACTTATTATTATTAAAACTTCATTTAAGAGAGGAAGGGAAGGAGACGAGGAAGAATTTTTTTAAGGAAAGAAGGAAGGAAGAGGAGATGGAAGCACTTTTATTTATTTATGTTGTTTTTGGTTGTTTCCTGCTGGCCCTGGGCTTTACATGGTCCGTGCCCAGCCAGCAATTTAGCACCTGAACCATGAGGGTTGCAAACTTTAGTCTCACACAATAGATGGCATTCCGTAGGAGCTGTTGGTTAATTCTGGTATTCTCAAAAAAAACACTTTTCTCTGCTACACAAGTAATTCAAATCTTAAAGTAAAACTTTTAACATAAAACGGTATTGCTCAACATGTACTGTGTACATATATACATGTACATGTGTGTATATATGTATTTTAAGTCCCAAACATATACTGTGTGTGAAAGTAGGATAAAGATATCTCCAAGTGATATGATATTCCTTAAGATAAATTTAAGCTAGGTTGTTATGATAGTTTAACAGCAAACAATATTTGCTTTAACATAGGGAATAAATGCATTCAAGTTTTAGTTTTTCATTACCCTCAAATTTTTAACTAAAAAACTGACAGCACAAATACTGTAAACCTTCATAATTCAAACAGCACGTAACTCAATATGAACAAAGCTGCTTTTAGACAGTCATGATTAAAAACATTCTAAAGAATCTCATTAAAATCTTACTTTGACTAATTTTTCTTTTCAAGGAAAGTGCGCACATGGGCACAGACTCATGGCGTGTGAATGTGTGCACACCTACTATGTGCACACAGATGAAAGCCCTGGAAGAGAGTCAGGTATTCTTTCAGATACACAGGTCACAAACTTCCAAGCTAAATTTCAACACCACTGGGGCTTCCCTCCTGTCACATTTCATGTTTCCCAACTCAAAAGCAAGTGAAACAATCCGTTTCAATCATGCCGCAAAGTGCACAGCTCCAGCGTCTCCTGGTCCTCAGGCTTGTGTGAGTCACGCACGGCGCTGCGACACGGGCTAGGGAGGGGCCGTGCTGTGAGCGGTGAATACAAGAAGCCGGAGACAGCCTCTGCGTGACAAGAACTCAGTCCAACAGGCAGTACCTGGTAAAACAATGATGACGACAGAGTTTGGGGAACCTGATGACAGAGGCATTTGAGGGTGAGCCCACTGCAGCCCGAGGGAGTAAGTTGTACTCACCATTCCTTTTCTTTCACAGAAAGAAGCATTTATTGGAGGTTTGACTTGAAATCATCTAAATAAAATGTGTACGAAGCAATGCTCATGGAGTCCTAACACGGACAGCAAAAGACGAAGTGAAAACAAAGAAATTGGCATCGATTCACAGAGGGCAGGCTGTGTCTTGTTATATTAGAATGTCTTGCACAAAATAATCACCTTGTATCAATAGACATCATTCTTCAATGTCATCCTGAAAGTTGGAAGTTTAGCCCACCTCCTGTTTGCTCCAGGCCCCTTTAGCAACACTGAAAGCGTTTGGGGATTGCCTCTGTAGATGAAGGACTTCCTTCCTTCCTTCCTTCCTTCCTTCCTCCCTCCTTCCCTCCCTTTCTTCCTTCCTTCCTTCCCTTCTCCCTTCTTCCCTCCCTACCTCCCTCTTTCCCTTTTTAAAGGAAAGGTACAGGCAGGAATGAAATTGAGCAGAGGCAGGTAGGCAGGAAGAGAGAGGAAGAAATACCATATTTACTTTGTTTTAGTTCATCTTGATTCTTCCCTGGGATGAAAACCTGGGTCTTTGGGATATATGTGAACTACACTCAGCCAGAGGCAGTGGCCCTAACCGCTGCTCCACTAGGGTGCGCCCTGCTTACAACACACAGAGGCCCAGAGTGGAGAGGGGAAGAGACGTTCCATGCAAGCAGAAACAAGAGAACAGGACACCTATGCTTAGACAAATAAGACTTGCAGCCAAAGCAGTAACAGGAGACAAAGAAGGTCATTATATACTGAGTGAGGTGTCACTCATCAAGAAGGTAAGACAATCATAAACACACATGTGGACATAAAGCAGGAAAAATAATGTTCTCTCTACCCCTCAGGTGTTGGGCTGAAACCCTCCTGGCAATAAAAGACCGATTAACCTAAGAAAAACAAACAGAAATTTAACATGTGCACCTCCATACACATGGGGAGATATACAGGAAAATGAATAGTCCCTGAAGAACCCACATTGTCTGGTGTGCCTTGGTGGAGCAGTGCTTCGATCAGCCACCTTTGGTGGCATCATCCGCATACATTCCAAGGACCTGGGTTTGCAAGGACCCAGGTTGAAGGATAAACAACTAAATAAAAATAAAGTGCTTTTCCCCCTCTTTCTTCCTGCCTGCCTGCTTACCTTCATTCCTGCTTGTACCTTTCCTTTTAAAAAAAAGGAACCCAAAACATCACCTTAAAAACCTTCTCCAGGTGCACCCCTGTGCCTCACTGCTAAGGTGCAGGCCATGTACCTGGGGCCACAGGAAGAAAGAAACACACGAACAAACACCAAAACAAACCCCCCAAACCACCTCTCACTAATGACTGACCGCAGGGGTTGGGCTGTGGCATCTCCAGCAGGGCTCTAGCACCAGCACTGGGGGTGGGTCGATGTGCCTGCCGGAGCCTCATTGATTGCTCGGCCCCCTGCTCGGCCCCCTGCTCGGCCCCCTGCGCGGCACATTTCCAGTGCAGAGCCTGTTCATGGCCTCCTGCTGTCTGACCCACCCAAAGGCAGCTCCTACATCTGGGCTGGGGCTTGACCCTGAGCGCGGTTGCTGCTCCCTGCCTGCCCAAGCGGGCACCTTGGGTCCATGGCCTTGCTCTCACTGTCTCTGCGACTCTGGGCAGCACACCTGGGCCTCCCTCCCCCTCAGGCCCATTGAATAGTATCTACTTTCCAGCAATGTCTTGACTGGCTCCTCCACGGTCCATGTGCTCAACAAATCCTCTTCTGCTTCTGTTTTTGTAGCCACCGGAAATGCCATGTTCTCAGCCTCCCCAAAGGCTCCCAAATCTTCTTTCATCGGTTCTTCTGAAGTATCTTGGCTCAGCCACCCACAACCTTCTTTCTGGAAGGTCCCTCTGCTTTGAGCTCAGGCCTCTGAGGGGCCTGTCAGGGGCCTTCCCATCTATGTTCCTCCGGTTCCCAAACCTGTCAACACCTGCAGCGTCTTTGAGGAAGTCAAATCCAAATGCTCTGCCGTCTGGTGTTTTCACTGTGCCGTTTGCAACTTTCCCTTCTGGGACAAGCACAGAACCCACTACTCCTACCTGTCACTGCGGGACAGCCATCAAGCTCATTCTTCAGTGTTATTTCCCAGAAACCTGAGAGACTAGAGAAGCAAGGTCTCCACACAGGCACACAGGCTGCAAGATGTGACCCATGAAACCCAATGGTGACAGGAGCTTAACTTCCCTGTAGGTGCACACTAGCCTCCCCATCACACGTTCAACCCTACGGACACGCGAGGTGCCACGCACAGGCACATACTTCCCAGTCACTGCCCGAGATGGCGGCCACCTCCGTGATCTGACAGCCAGCTCCAGGGCCAGCTGCGGCCACGAGCAGACCTGAGACATGGCTCTTGTCACCTGCCTGGCTTGCCTTCAATAAAGATCGTTCCCTTCTGCAAAAGTTGGTGTCAGCTTGTTTCACCAGACCTGAGACATGTACCGTATCGTCTTTATCTACTCATCTGATGTCGGGCACTTAGGTAATTTTCAGTTCTTAGCTATTGTGAACAGAACTGCAGTAAACATGGGGATGCAAACATCTCTGTGAATGGGAGCTTTTGTATTTTTTGGGTAGATGCCCAGAGGTGGCATGACAAGATCATATGGGATTTCCATCCTCAGTTTTTTTTTGAGGCACCTCCAAACTGTTTTACATAGAGGGCTGCACCAATTTGCACTCCCACCAGCAGTGCAAATGTGTTCCCTTTTCTCTGCATCCTCACCAGCATTTGGTGTTTCCAGATTTTGAGGTCAGTGAGGTGTAAGGTAATATCTCATTGTTGTTTTAATTTGTGTTTCCCTGATAGCCATTATGCTGACTTCTTTGAGAGCAGGTGCCAAAGAGGAGTTTTGGGTGTGCAAGATGTCTGGGGGCTCACCTGAGGAGAAAAAGAGTACAGCAGGGTGGTGGGGAGTGTAGTGTGTAAAGGCAGAAGGAGCAAGAGGACCCTGAACCTTCCACCCCAGCTGGACAGCGGTTCAGTGCTGTTCCAGGGTGCCTTAGTGGTCTCCCAGGGTCTGTGCATAGAGGCTGGCTCTGCTTTCCCCAGCTGTGCCCTCTGGTGAGTGAGGGGCCTCCATATGTACTTCCTCCCACAGGAGACAGCCTGTCTGCAGAGGTGGAGGAGGAGGGAAGAGTCGTGCAGGAGCTGGGGAGAGATGCTGACGACCTCATGGATGCTTGGTTGTGGGAACCGGCAGCTCCCCAAATGACCAGGTCACTTGAGGCTGGAGAAGGAGCAGGCACAGTCATGAGATAAGACAACAGTTTAGTGGGGTGACAGACACATAGGGTACCCGGGACCAGAGCTAGTGAACAGGCCTGCTGGCAAGAACTCTCCACGCCACCCTCAACTGAAGGGTCTTCTTCTCCCCTCCCCGAGGCTGTCTTTCCTCCTCACCAGTAAAAGGGGAGGTCAAGGGTCTTGGCCCTGTGTCCTGGTCATTGGCCTCAGGGCCTTTGTCCTAAAGGTCAGAGAGGATGATCAGTCTGGGGGTGTGGGGAGGAGTGAGTCACTAGTCCTGGGGGAGGAGAGAGAGGCCATCCCCGAAGGGCAGGGCTGTGTGGGTGCCAGGGGCAGGCTCTCCCTTAGGGCTCAGTTCTGAGGCTGCTATAAAACCATCTGTGGAGCCCGGTACCTGATGCCACCTGCAGGATCTACTCCTGGATCTGTGGGGCAGGAAAGAGAGTCTCCATGCAGGTGAAGAAGCGGTTCTGGATCCCAACATCCTCTGTGGGACCACAGAGGCATCTCAGGTCTGGTGGGAGGTGGGATTCTGAGAGGGTGGCAGTTTCAGAGGAAGGAGCCCGTGATATTAAGTATTTCTGGGGTTGGACAGGGGTGGGATATTCCAGGAGGTTCTGGAAGGCCCAGGTCCAATCAAGAGCATAGAACTCACCTAGTCGAGCATGAGGAGGAAGGAGGAGAGAGATGGTTCAGCCAGTGACCTTAATCCTCTGCTTCCTCCTAGAGGACACTGTCCTGGTTCTGCTTCCTGCTGCTCCTCACTGTGGCCACCAGGGGGTGAAGTGCAGGTGAGTCCCTGACCCAGCACCTTCAGCTCACCTGTGGGAACAGGGGAAGAGGGGCTGGGGCCTGAGAACTACTGATGGGGGTCGGGGTCACAGTGTCCCCAGTCCAGCCGTTGAGGGCTGTGTGCTGCTCCTGTAGGCTGTCCTGAGTCTGTCTGAGGACTAGGGTGACTGAGGCATGTCCTGGTCCACTGTCCTCTGTGGGCTGAGGTGACAAGGAATGGGATGAGAGGACCAGGTCTCCCCACTTCCCATGCCCCTGTTCCTGGGGTCCCGGGGTCTCAGGTAGCTGTGAGCCTGTGTGAGGAGACCTCCTCTGTCCCACCTCATGTAGACAGAGGATCTCATTGTCCGTACTTATTGAGTGAGGACACAGCGCTAAGTCTGTTCTAGTCGTGGTTACAGAGTCTAGAGGAAATTCCTGACCATGGGGCCTCCCAGCAACTGTGACAGGTGTCAGGGCTGGGAGCTGATGACCAGGACGGAAGTCACCTGCTTCGACTCGATGATGTTGTTCCTTCTCTCCAGTGGCTGCCCCGACTCTGGAGTGGTCCCGAGAAGGAGAAATCTGTGCCTCTGACCTGTCACCACTTCCCAGAAGCTGCAGGGAGAACAGAGATCGCTGTGCTGGGGCAGCAGGTGAGTGGGAACAGCGTTCGGGTATCCTGGGGTCACGTTGCTCTCAGAGCTGGTCCTGGAGCAGGAGCGGCAGCACTGTCCTTGGGTCCCTCAGGGACACCGAGGTGAGTCAGTGGGAAATGGGGCCTCAACGTCCCTCCCAGACTGCAGATAGGAGACTGACACAGGCACACAGTGTCCTGGGGACATGTAGGTGACACCGGGGCTCTGGGGAATGGCAGATCCCCTAAATGCACACAGAGGAGCTCTGTGTCCAGAAGAGCCGGGAGAGCCCGACCAGAAGGAAACTTCCCTCCACAGCAATTTCAGCCTCAGCACGTTCCTGGGCAGGTTCCCTGAGTCCACCCCAACTGGTCACAGGTGGGGTTGACCTGCTCAGCTGTGGGTCTGACCAGCAGGCTGACTTGGGTCAGACAGACATATAGCCCTTAATGTTTCAGCTCCATTATTACTCACAGAGCAGCCGGGGTGTCTGCCTCCCACCCACTGCCCTACAGGATGCCCCAGACACGCAGGCCCGTGCTCTCCCGGGGTCGGGGTACTGAGGGCCCTGCAGCTGGAGGAGGATCCTGCGGCTGTGTCCTGAAGAGCGCCGGGCACAAGGAAGATTCCTCAGACCCTCAGACCCTGGGGGAGACACGGAGGGGCTGAGACAGGTGGGGCAGCTCCCTGTCCCCAGGCTTCCTGGTTCAGGAGGATCCCAGTTCCGACAAGGCCACGGCTAGATGTGGGCGATCGTGTCTGGGGCCCCCTGAGGATGTCAGGAGGCCAGGCCCTCTAGGACCCCTCTGCCTAGGGCTGTGCTCAGGGAAGAGTGTGGGGTAGGGAGTCTGACCTGCATGAACAGGGACAGGGCCTGCTCTTTGTACGCTGATGTGACAGATGGGCAGGGGTGGTGTCTGTCCCTCCAGCAGAGGGAGACTCCGTGTCCATGTGCAGACTCAGAAATACAAGGTGGACAATGGTGGTCATCCTGTCACAGGTCCCAGAGACACACTCCTCCTCCATGTCCCTGTGCCTGGACTCCAGGTCACACGGGGACCCCAGGACTCTCTGCTTGAGGGGTGGGTCCCTGTGTCTCAGAAAGTGGCTCTGGGCCTTCTCTCTGCAAATGGCCTCTATTTCCTCCGCACTGAGAATGGTGTCATCTACCAGACCTTCTGCGACATGACCACAGCGGGCAGCGGCTGGACCCTGGTGGCCAGTGTGCACGAGAACAATATTTATGGGAAGTGCACAGTGGGCGACCGCTGGTCCAGTCAGCAGGGCAATAGGGCCGACTACCCAGAGGGAGATGGCAACTGGGCCAATTACAACACCTTCGGGACGGCAGAGGGTTGGTCCCCTCACCCTGGAGAGTCTGACGGAGGCAGCTGGACTCCCCACTAGGACAGGTGGTTGGTGAAGGGCTTGGAGAGGCTGGAAGGAGCAAGGAAATCCTTCCATGATTGACCACCGCTTCCTCCCCAGAGGCCCTGGGACCCATGATGCCGGGAGGGTGTCTGAGCCCTTGCTCCCGAGACCTGAGCGTCTCCCTGCACTGAGGGCCATGGGGCATTCGCTGTTGGATTTCAATTTGTAGACTCTTTCTCTGCAGAACCCCGGCTACTTTGACATCCAGGCCCAGGACCTGGGCATCTGCCTGTTCCCAATAAGACCTCCATGTATGCCTGGAGGGACAGCTCCCTGCTGAGGTACCGCACCAGCACAGGCTTCTTCAGGTCTCTGGAACACAATCTGTTTGGTGTCCACCAGGCACAAGAGCTGGGATGTGACATTGTCTTGACAACAGGTGTGAGCGTGAGGGAGTCTTTTGGAGGGAAGACAAGGAGAATTACAGTATTCTCTGGCATGAGGGGCATTCAAAGTCCTGGGGTGCCACTAGTAAGATTAAGATGACTCTGAATAGTGCTATGAGGGATTAATCCCAACATGGCGGCATCCCCATTATCACACAGTCTCTCTTTTGGTTCCCTGCAGAAATACCCAGTGATTTATGGGATGGGGCCATGTTTGACAATGGCCTGGCTGTTCCTATAGTCTATGACCCTGGTGATGCTCAGAAGACAGCTTCTTATTACTCTCCACATGGTCAACGTGAGTGTTGGCTCCCTACGCCCGGTCAACTGTCCCACCTGTGCCCTGGGGAGTGGACAGACCACGTGGACATTTACAGCATTTGCTGAACACATTCAATATGTCAGAGTCTCTCTAAGCTTGTGTGATGGTGTGTCACAGTTTGCATGTAATTTATCCTGAAAAAATGTATGAAGTCGGAATGACTTTTGAGTCTCCACTTTATAGGATACAAACCCCGTTCTTGCCCATCCTATAGCTCACTTGTAATTGTTCAGAAAAGCTGTACATGTTCTCAGGAGAGACATTAGCATGTTTTGAAAAAGTCATTTTTTTGATAAGGACCACATTTATTATTTTAAAAATACATTTTCTCACCATAATGACATCCACGAGGGAGGTCTTTGTTGTGATGGAAGCTTTTGTGTTTTCATTGTTGGTTGATGAGAGCAGGCCATGACTGATGGAACCTCAGCACAGCCACCTATGAGAACAGAATATTCCACACATCTAACAGTCACTTCTTCCTGCTGGGTCACAGGCCAGCTGTTGACCGGTGGAGTGTGGTTCTCTCAGTCTTGAGGCACACAGCGTCTTCCTGTGAACCAGCCCTGTCTTCTTGTCCCATGGAGAAATGTCACCCCAGACCCAGATCTGGGCCACTTTTTCTCAGCTACAGGCCACAGGGAACTTGCTACTCTGCAGTCCCACAGTTGTGGGATATGGGGTCTGTGGTTCCAGGGGTCCCTGGCTACTCAGGGAAAGTTGTTCTAACTCCTCTCTGAATACTTGTTTTTTTTTTTGGGGGGGGGGAGTCCTCTTTTTTTCAGAGGAACTTATTGCCAGATTTATCCAGTTGCAGGTGTTTAATAATGTTCATGCAGCCAATGTCTTATGTGCGGGGATGAAAGTGACAGGGTGTTACCCAGAGTTGGTGAGTGACAGGGACTAACTACCTGTGCTTATGTGTGTGTATGAGTGTGATTGTGTCCATGTGAGTGTGGTGCCTGTATGGCATGTAGATCATTCTTTCCTTGCTTTTCCTCTCTTGATCAAATCCTGTACACATGTTAATGATGTTCAGTTTATCAACACTTTTATGTAAAATCAGTACATGTAAAATATGTTGCTGAAGATGTCTTTCCAGATGTTGAGCTCATGAAGATGTTTTCCAGGTTCAAGTAACTTCTAGAAGCTACTCTGTCTTGTGTTTTAGTCTTGTAGTAGATAGCACCATGGCTTGTGATAGGACCTTGTCCTGAAGGACATCTGTGTCTGGGCAGGAGGAGAGGGGTCAGAGCCTGAGGTCACCGCCTCCATGGGGCATGTTCCCTCCACACTCACAGTCTGGGAAAGTGACCCTGATGTCACAGCTCCATCTTCTCCCCTTCAGCCACAGTCTGTCCATATCTCAGAGAATGGGAGGCAGCTGAGACTCAGGGAAGGTCCCCAGACTAGAGTCAGAGGAAGATACAGGTGTGGGCACAGGCATGTGTGCTGTGTCTCCTCCTTGACAACCATTTCCACACAGCTCCATGTTTATTCCTGCTCATTACACATATTTTCATATTCACTATTATGCAGAGATTCCTCTCACAACTTTCACAAACACCTGCACATACATACATGAGAGAAGAAGGGGACACAGTCCTCTAAGGAGTCAGACTGAATGGACAGTCAATGAAGAACTGCACCTCAGTTGGAAGGAAATTAATAGTACCATGGACAGGGGGATTCTGGGAACACAATGGAGGATCTTTGAATCTTATTGATAACAGATTTGAGTCTCCATGGAAGGTGATATTTTTCTGAGTCTCAATGATGACAGAGTTCTACAGTATCAGTACAAATAGTTCCTTATTAGCACAAATGACTCCGTGTTCAACATCACTGGTGTCTGAGAACATGGTGTCAGGTTGTTGAGTGGTTTTATAAATTTGGAGTATGGTGTTGTTTTAGGTAGAAGAGTAGCTGAATGTGGAAATGACTTACAGGAAAAAGGACCAGGAAGTACTCTTACATCACGTCAGAGTGGAGAGTTGTGTTGTGGATGACAAGCTTATAAGACACAGAACAGGGTAAGGACATGATTAGCTTTAGTTTTTCTAAGATGACTCAGAGCAAGTGGGGAATAACAGACTCCATGAAATTACAGCAAGGAAAATTTATGCAGGTCCAAAGATCCACATGTGAAATATGGAGACTCTGAGTGGTACTCTTGGTCAGGTTGTGAATGTGGGTGGATCCAGGGACATGGAGGTGATGATGCACAGCTTTGATACAAAGTGAATATGAAGGTAGATGGCAATGGAGGGGACTAAGAAGACTACAGAGGTTTACTCTGGGTGACTGGGCAGTGTCAGTTAAGACAGGGGACATTGGAGGAACTGGTTCAGGGGGAGGGGAGATGACTGACTTTTTCTTGCTGAGTAGTTGTAAAACCGGAGGGATATGGAGGTAAAATCATGTATTGTCATTTGGATATGGGCTGTCAAGCATAAAATACCCCTGGGTGTCTTAGAAAATAAGGAGTGGATGATGATTCAGGAGTGTTTGGATAACAGTAAATCCTGGAGGAGATCAGTATAGGGAGGGGAGATTAGACTAAGCTCTGAGAAATAGAGTTTAGGGGATGGCCGAAGAAGAAGAAAGGGCCCCAAGAATGGATGTTAGAAAGGTAGAAAAGACCACAGCAGATGTCAGAGTTCATGGAGGAAGAGGATTAATGGGAGGAGTCACAGTAAAAGGGGGACCAAAGATCCACTGAGAGCTCAGCAGGGTGGGAACACATCCTCATTGTGCCTCCTCTGCCATTCCCAGCACTGCACTGGTGGAGGAAGATACTTCCCATGATTGATGGACATGGCACTCACACTGGATACAGCAGCAGCCGGGAGATCACTGAGGCTGCGGTCCTCCTGTTCTACCGCTGGGAGACCTGGAGTCGGCTCGGCCCAGATACTCAAGACCAGAGAAATGAATCCTAATGTGAAGGGAGAATAAATCATATCAATTTGCTGCTCTAAGTATCCTTGAATTTGTTTTACACATTCACTGAGATTTTGAAGGATATTTTTATGTAATACCTATTATTCTGATGAATTCCACCTCTGGGATTCAGGTCTTGGCATTTTAGTCTTTGGTCTCCTAAGATACAAGTGTGGCCATTTTCCCCCATAGAACCCAGATTGATTTTTTGGGCAGGGAGGATAATTTCTTGTTAATTTCCCTCTACACAGTTACTAGGTTATCATAGCTCTCAGTGTAAACAGCATATTGAAGAACATATTAACTACATATGAACAACAGAGGAAACATGACTCTTTTTAAGATTTTTGTGGAAAAGTAAATCAAAATAATAAAAAGCAAAAGACGAAGAAAGAAAACCATTTAACCTAATTCATAGAAATTAAACACAGACTACCAAACAAAATGAAGAAAGAGAAAATTTACTCAATTGATTGATGAAAATAAAGAGAAATCCTTATGCAACATAATTCAGTAAATTCCTTGAAGAATACTTCAAAGCAACTGTCTTGATGATGCTCATTGAAATTAGGAGAATTGATGAAGTATGTAAGAGCTACAATAAAGACAGAGAAAATACAAGAGTTCCAAACAGAAATAATAGAGTTAAAGAACACAACAGCTGAACTATAAACACAGTAGAGGGACTCTAGAATAGACTGGAAGAAGTTTCCAATGAAACAAGTGAAATAGAAGATGGAGGAGTAGAAAGCATCCAAGGGGGCCAGAGAAGAGAAAAAAGGATCAAAAGAAACCAACATAGTATATGATATTTATGGCATAATATCAAGCAGAACAGTATTTGTATAATAAGGGGTCCAGAAGAAGGCTTTGAATTTGCTCCCTGATAGGGAAGACAAGTAGCTGGTACTAGCCACATCAGGACCCTATATCACCACTCAGGAAGAAATCTGAAGTAAAAGAAAAAGGGTGAAAGAAAGTCACAGTGTTCAATTTAAGGCAGAGAAGGAAGCTGTAGCAAAACCAGTCACTCAGAAAAATGTGACCCAAAGAGAGGAAGATGCCAGAACCTCCCCAGGGAAGAGCTCCATTGACATTGAATAGGATAACCTAACAGAGGAAGAGTTCCAAGTAATAGTTATAAAAAAGCTGAATGAGATGCAGGAGACACACACACAACCATCCAAGGGCATTGGAAGACCTCAAAAAAGAAGTGACAGATGAAAACAGACACTTTACTAAGGGGACTGAGGCCATGAAGAAAATCCTAGTAGAAATACTAGAGGTAAAAGACACAGTCAAGGAACTGAAGAAAAACATGGAAAATTACATAAACAAGCTCAATGTTTCAGAGGGACGAGTCTCAGAAATTGTAGACAAGATCACAGAGGAAACCTGTATGGAAGAGGACAGAGAAACAAGATTGAGCTAAAAATGAAGAAGTCCTATGAGAAATATCAGGCACTATGAGAAGAACAAATATAAGGATCACAGGTATCCCAGAGGAGAGGAAAGAGGAAAAGGAACAGGAAACCTACTCACAGAATAATAGAGAACTTCCTACATCTGTCACTAAAAGTAACCGTGGAGGTCCAAGAGGCAGATAGAACACCAAAATTCCTAAATATAAAAGTCCTACTCCTGAACTCACCATAGTAAAACTATTGAAAGTCAGTGACAAAGAAAAACTACTCAAGTCTACTAGAGAAAAGAGAAAACCCTACAAAGGCAGAGCCATCAGGCTATCATCAGACTTCTCAACAGAAACCCATTTAGAAATATCCCCCACACTGTTACCTGATATTCGGCCATCCATAAAACAATCATATCCCCAAATATCCTTACTCATACAATACTCCCAGCTACACTTGTCTACCTGAGAACAATTCATCAATCTCCCAGCTCTGTTTGCTTTTTGCCAAACAGTTAAACTAAATCTATGTCCCAGCGACACTTGTTCAACAGGGACTAGTCCATTGCATGATTAACCTAGATCATGTGATTGGTTAGAGACAGAATTAACAAAAAATGGGTGACTTTGACCATGGGAACAGACTTCCCTTTTCTGAAATATTCACCTGATCTGGGCATAAACCTTTGTTTCTAGAAATTTTTGCTCCTTTTTTCAAATCCTGTAGATATCAGAGGCCCATAGCACTGTCCCGAAATCTCCCCCTTCTCTAGAAAACCTATATATAACCTTCCTTTTCCCTTGACTGGGGTTGAGAAGGACTTTAGAACATGAGTTCCCTTCTCTTTCCTTTGACCAAGGAGTAAATTTCACTTCCTGCTTTCAATTCTGGTTTTGTTCTTATTTTACTGTGATGGGAAAATGTCTAAGCAGTGTTGGTACCAATATGAGGGACTTCCTGGGACAGGTTCAGCTAGACAACTGGGGACTTGTCCAGCTGATCATCAATGCCTTTCAGAGGAAAGATTTCAGTCAAAAAGGGAAAATGTCAAGGAATATAATAAAAAAGGAAAGCGAAAATGGAACCATCTTGAGACTGGGTGAAACCAGACTTGGGAAGCTGTAGAGGGTCAGGCCCAGGCCTGCCCAGGCACACTCACATGTTCACCCATGCCCAGAAGACGCAGTCACCTCCCAGAAGACTCTGAAACCGAACCGGCCTGCCAAAGTCTGCCCAGGACTGAAACTTGATCATTCCGTGCTTGACCGAGTCTTGCGCAGTCAGAATGTACTGATTCGAGACCCTGATGTACATGGCTGACCCGAGTGTACACAGTCCCAGCAATTTCTGTGGACGTGAGCTCTTCCCACCCCAGAGTAACTCGAAAATGCTACTCAAGTCCTGGTGTCTGTGTTTTCTGGGAATCAGTCTTAAAAGGCCCAAGTAAATACTTCCACTTTCTTGCACTTGACCAGGCTTTGTTTTATTACTTAGCAATCAGGTCCAGGCCACTATGATGTGTTACTATGTACTTGATAATGTGTGTGAATCTGCACACCTAAAACTTACATAGTGTGTAAAATAATGTTAGCTCAGTATGATGTATGACAAGTAAAATAAATTTTGTGTCATGGAAGCCATGAGGCTCTGGTCTTGGCAGCTGAAGGCAGTTGTGGGTAAAGTCAGCTTATTAAGGGCTGTTGATTTCCCAAGTTCCTTATCGTGGGCAGCCTCCTGACTAAGTAGACTGAACGGCTGCGATTAGCAGAGGCGATCATCACATCCCAGGACAAGACCATCTCTGTGCTTCATCTTGTAACGCTCCAGTCAAGGCTTTCTGAGACTGCGTACCCTGCAAGTCTGACTTAGAACTTTGTGCGGCCACCTCTTTCTGTGCGGGTCTAGATTTGAACTGGTCGCCGCCAGGTGCCTCTTCATGTGGATTCTTGCCAGAACGTTCCCTGCTGGTGCTCCTCTGTGAGTAAACGTGTCTCTATTCACTGGATCACTGGATGCCTTTTTTCAGCCTGGGAACAGTACACGCAGACCCTTAGAGATGTGGATCACTTGCGTGACAATCGGTGTAGCGGGTAGGATGCTGAAGAAAGCCTGGTTGCAGTGACTGTGAAGGAGACAGTGTGGGGGAGGAGAGGCTCTGCTGGGGAAATCCCAGGGCAGCTCCCCATCATGTGTGGCAGCTGCTGGCATCATGTGTTCATGCGGACAGCATTGTGAGCACGAAGATGCCCTGATTTGCTTCTGAAAGGCCAGCACGAAAAGTGAAAGGAGGCCAGTGGTGTGGTGGCCGCAGCAGCTGGGCACATGGGCTGCTCGGCTCGCCAGGGCGGTAAGCTGACAGTGGTTACCGAAAGAAAGGGCTTCAGAGAACTGCCCATCAAAAGGTCGAAGGTTGAGGTATTAGAATGAACTTCCTTTAAGCCAGGATGCCTGATCAGACTTGAGGCTTTATGATACCCATGCAGGGACTCACTGACCCAGTCACTGGCCCCTGCCCCGACAGGATAATGTGATCTGGTGTCTGGGGGAGGAAGACAATGGACATTCCTGGAATTGCCACAAGGTTATTTGCATAGGCCTGCCACGTGCCATTGTATGGTGGCCTAAGACCTCTCCAAATTCCAAGTGCCACCCTCAATTCAATTGTTCGTTGTATTGATGTTATCATGCCAGCCTCTGCTGGTTCAGACCAGATTGTTGCTCCATGACTGTTTAGGGGTCTTAAAGAGCTGGGCTGGGCCGTGAATGAGGAAAAGTTGCCAGACCTGCACAGTCTGTCAAATTCATGGCAGCCACTCGATTGGGTAAAACTGAAGTAATGCTGGTCGCCGTTATTGATAAAGTACAAACTTGCCCTCCTCCTATCTCTGTTAAAAGTTTGCAAGATTTTTTAGGGTTCTTGGAGTGTGATTATGCCAAATCTGGCACAAATATGCATCCCCTATACCAGCTTATCAAAGGGGGAGCACAGTGGCACTGGGCAGAGACACACCAAGGTGCACAGCATTGGCAGAACAAGTGATGCAGGCTTTAAGGGTTACTCACCCGAGCCCACTTGTGAACTGAATGTGACAGCTTCCCAGGAGGGACACGGATGGGGTTATGGTAGTGTTGGCTTCTGGTCGTCACCATGGAAGGAGACTGGAGAACAGTATAGCTTAAGAGAAACATAGGTTTCTTCCTTCTGTGTCGCTCAGCAAGCAACAGAACCCCACCCAACGTGCATCTGTCACAGTAAAGACCTCCCTACCCAGGGCAGGATGGGCACAATATCCGACTCGGAGACCTCAGTCAAGTGCTGCCCGACAGTCACCCTGGCTAAGTGGCATGCCTGTTTGCAGCAGAGAAGTGTGGTGTTCACCAGCCATGAATTAGAGCAATTCCTGGGACCCCTGCTTCCAGCAGAAGCAGGTCTTGTTCTGTGGGAAGTTGGCAAATGCTGGGGTCTTCCTCTATGCCAAAGTGACATTATAGAGGCATGCCAGGAATGCGTGGTTTATGCTGAAAGGTGCCCATACAAATTGCCCCAGATGCCTGCATATACACAGGAGGTGACGTCTGTGTTTGGTGAGATGGCACTATGGGTTCTCAGTGCCCTACCCTGACAAATACGGTCTTCCATTGTGATGTAGTTCTGTTCCCAGAGTGTTCTCAGTGCTGCCTTTTCCTTTGAAAGTCATTTCCAACTCACACTATTGGTCCCCTGGTCCTTGTAACTTTACCTGTATCTGTTACCAGAGGCTGAGAATTCCACAACATTGTGTGATTTTGTTTTCCCATTCAGACAACTCCAAACCAAGTCCTTTGCTGAAAATATCTCTGGCAGAATGGCTATGGTCAGCAAGTGAGGGAGGAACACAGACTGGACACACATGCCTCTGCTTGGAGGTCTGCATGGCAAGACCCGAGGAGGAGGTGACAGGCAGCTCCCGTTCATCCTCTGCTGAGGCCTTGCTGCTGCTCTGGCCCTGCTCAGCGGTCACAGCTGGAGGGCAAAGTGCAGCAAAAGTGCAGCACCACCGTGGTTGATCTTGGCTGCACTTCATTTAAATAGTACTTGGTCAGCTACTGCGGAGGAATTTCTTACGTGTCTTCTATTTTTTTCCCTCTTTCCTGAATAATCCTTTGTTCCTTATTAACTCATTCCTGCTTTTTCTTCCTACTCCTTTATTCTGTTTCTCTACTCACTTTTGCCACCTCTTACTCTTCCTCTCTTAATGTCAGTGCACTCAAAAGGGCAACGCAGCAGAGTTTAGCCGTCTAGTCCCAAAGGTGTAGGAGGACCCTGGGAAGCCAAGGGATGTGCAGTACCCAGTAGCAACAGCAGGCAGTTTGCTCAGGTGGGACTGAAGGATCAGGGGAGAAAGAAGTTACTGGAACCACAGGAGGGAATCGTTGCATATGTCTGCCACATAGGCATTTAGTCTTTGGCTCCAGGCAGGGAAGGAGATGGAGAATTGTGACTTTCCTCATCCTCTGCCCTGCTTCTCTTTTCTGTTCTCTCCTTGCTGGAATTCAACCGGAAGCCCATAAATAAATTCAATGACATCTGCCCTCTGAGCAGCAGAGAAGGAGAGATAAATGAGATATATCTAGGAATCTCCACTCCTTTCATCAATTAGCATCCATTTTTGTCATTGTTCAGATGAAAAATTGTTATCTCCAATGAGAAAACACACAATCATCCCATGAGCTCTGGTGTCACTGTAGAGTAGTTACTAACCCCAGGGGTGTGGGGCAGCTTCTTCAGGTTTATTGGACCCCTGAGCAAATAGAAATTGCACAGATTCCAAAACATTCCTCAGGCAAGGCATTGCTCACTGTAGAGATCAGATATAGGAGAGAGAG
>RJWH01002184.1:0-40343 GCA_004363575.1 Solenodon paradoxus
GTGCGCGTGATCAAGGCTCTGACTGGTTATTAACTGATTGGTTGCTAATATTCTTGGTTACTAATGTTTATGCTTTGTTTATGAAAATAGGGAGGCGACCGTTAGGCAAACAGGGCAGTGGCTGAGGTACCTCTGAGTGTAATTTTCTGTTGGATTGCATCAGCCTGGCTTTGTGGCCTGGCCCAAGCCCCCAACACTATGAGATAGCAGATACTCTAACTACCGTTATTTTACAAATGAGGAAATTGAGGCACAGAGAACTAAACATCAGAAAGACAATGAATTAATCTCATTTCATCAAAAAGGCAGCCTCTATTCTATGTCAAACCTTTTGCTATGTACTGGAGAGACAGATGAGTAAAATGTAGTCTCAGTCCAGTGGGTGCAACAGATACGCATACAGTGAGACAGATATATCCCAGGCCTTTTGCTGAAGTGATGAGTGAGACAGTTCTTCTCTCAAAGATCTCAAAGTGTAGTGGGGGATATGAATGTAGAAATGAAAATTAAATACTACTCTAATAAGTGTCATAAGAGAGATAGGGACAAAATGGGACAGAGATTATGTGACAAATTGATTAGATTAAATCAAAGCTCAAAAGAAAGATTGCTATATAATTTTATTCCAGCTTGGTCAATTGTTTTCCATTTTTCATTCTAAATGATCAGCATTTTTTTTCTCAACAGAGGGTAGCAAAATAGTGCAGGAGGCTGCACTGCAAGATAGTTAAAATATTTCATTATCCTACTGCATGCTTTGTTTCCTCCTTATTCATCTTTACTCAAGCTACTCCTTCTATCTCAAGTACTTTTACTCCATACTTCCATAGCTCTTAAGTCTTATCTTTTTTCAAGATCTTGCTCAAGTGCCTCATCTATAAAATATTCACCCCATCAAAAGGCACCCTACCCTATCCAGTACTCTTAAGGCACTTTAAGGTTGTCACTCTTGTGGTTCTTACTACTTCCATGCTTCATTTTACATTAACATATTTGTGCATCTTTTTTCTTCTGCTAGGTTGAACTCCCTAATGCTAGGTTACCTTTGCTGAAATCGTGATATTATTTTGAATGCTTTGGAGGCGTCTTTTGGATTGGATTGTACTTAGTGGGCTTCACTCTTCAATCTTAAATATTTGAAGTTGTATCACATGACTATCTGGATATTTATTTCTATGGCTTTTTCCAAGCCCATTGCCTCACAACATATGACTGCATTTTCTCTTCATTTCTTACCCTCAGCATGCAAAATATGGAGTTATTTTTCCCTCATGACTCGATTGTTGTACATGTATATTGTTTACATGTACTTAGGCTGTATTCATATACATTACTTTTTTTATTTTCTTAGAACCCATTTTTACCGGTGGAAATACTGCATCAAAACCAAGCATTCAAACTGGGAGTAAGTGTACCATAGACAACTAAAATAACGTTTTATGTTTTAAGAATGTACAAAAGTCCCCATTGCTTGAAAATTTCTTGGTATGCATGAGCTGTCACAGTGACTGAAACTCCTACCACACGTGGAACTGTTTTGGAAGACTTTCTTTCCTGGGACACATTCAGTTATTATCAGGAAATACTAATTGGAAATTATATTGTCGGTATGTCCTTTGGGAGAACTCTGGAGGATTGGAACATCAGTCATAAATTTTGGAAGGGACAGGAGATTCAGGATGAGTTCTTAACATAAGGTACTTATCTTTAATAGGAAGACTTAGACAGAAGATCAAAATAGTCAGTTCTCAGGAGCCCAAGGGTCAAATTATGTCAATGAACATCGGGTAGGATGAAAGATCAGGTGAGTGAAAAGGAAGCAGAGTGTAATAGCTATGAAGAAAGATGAATAGGTTTCATCTATTTTATAAAACTTTGATTTATGCTGGATTTATGTAGGTATATCAGATGCAGTGAGATCATTTTATACCAGGGAAAGATGAGTAAGTTCTGGGCAGCCAATAGTTGATTTTAGAGAGAATTGTAGGGGTCAAGGTCTGAGTTGGCATCCATGTCCAAGATAGATTCTATAGACATTAGAAAACTATGAGGCATTTAGATATCAGAAAATCAGTAGAGGTAGGACAATTCAGGGCAGCATAGAAAACTCAACACATGCAAGTAAGTTCACACCTATCATCTTACAGGATTAGGCTACTGATATGGGATAGAAGCCAGCTGCCACTGAGCTGTAAGATGGGCCTGTCTTTAGAAATAGGTGTATTTGAGAATTTGAAGGGAGGCAGTTTGATTTATTTACCTACTGGATTACTTTAGTGACATGGTGTGGCGGTTGTGGCTTCCTGATACTCAGCTTTATTGTTTAGGTGGAGACTGCAAGATATATTGTAGAAATGTAAATTATATATAGAAAAAACCCAAGCCTTCTTATGTTGAAACATGGAATCCTGTGGTGTTGAGGATAGAGTAGCTCTTTAAAATCTCAGACATTTCCCAGTTTTCTCCCTAAGGTTTTCCTGTCCCTCTTGGGACTCGGTTTTTCTTGTATTGGTTCAGAGTGCTGAAAATTCAGTGATTTTTGTTCTCTTCACCTAATTATAAATACAGGTAGCATGCCTTGATTTCCTAGCAAAAATAGAGATGAGTTCTCATTCCTTAAAATATGCATTAGTAAATACTGAAGGAGAAAAGACTGTAAATTCAGTATAGAAAATAAAAGTAGGATTCTATTCCTTATAATTCCAGATATAATAATTAAGAACTTTCTTTGGGTATTATACATCTTCCCATAAGGTGATGCTCTTTTATTCATGTCAGTTTGACCCAATCTGCGCTTAGAGACTCAGCCTCCTTGTTAGTTCATCCATTATGCTTCTACGGGGTTCTAGGGAAATGTCAAAAGTGTACACACATATTCAGTGAGTGGAAGGTCACTGTCTTTTGTGATGCTGTATTTGACACTCATGTTCCTAGGAACACTAGTAAGTTACATGATTCCTCCTTGGAGCAGAATGTGATTGATGTTTTACCTCAAGGAGAGCCTCACTGTTTTAGGAAATAATGGCTCTAGAGTTTCCTGACTCACATTAGGGTATATTTACTGAGATTAAATCCTGAATAGAAGTCTTCCTCTCACTAGCTGAAGAGTTTAAAGCTTTTTAAAGCTAGGGTGTGGTAGATTGAACCTTAGGAAATGTATTTGACCTCTCTAAGCCTTGGTTCCTTCATATGTAAAATGGAGATTAATATAGTGATTAAAAAGGCCAAAAGAATTTATGCTTCTGAAAACACTGTAGAAATTACAAAGTGTCATATGAGTTTTACTTTCTAGCTCTAGGGGATCTCCTTACCATCATTTAGGAAAATCATGGGTATTGTTAAATAAATACTTGTCTCTTACCACCCTGGAACCCTTTGCAAAGAGTTGTCTATAGGAGAACAGCTTTATTAGAAAATTACTCCATGTTTTTAATGTTTCTGTGTACATAGCTTATTAATACATAAGGTATATTTCCTCCAATATTGAATCATAACAGAATTTTTACCTTTTAGGTATCTCTCAGTGAATTTTATACACTCCCCAAAGAGTCTTTTTCAAAGATAAGCTCCAAGTTGATTGACAGTATATCCAACCATTTTTGCATAATGTAGGAATAGCAGATATTTTATTTATAAACATAATTATTGTTTCCCAGCAAGTGAACAGTAGCCAGAGAATGGTCAAGAGGCCATGAACAGTTTCTTTCCATCACAATTCCATTTTGGATCTTCATTCCAAGGTTACTAAAAAGTTGTGCAGATACATTGCAGTATTTATGAAAAAGTAAAAATTGCTTTAAGTGCATGGCCTTATTTCATTGCTTAGTGGTTTGTTAGTTTTGTTTTGTTTTTTGTCCTCAGCAGACATGACTTTGACCTGGCATTTGGCAACAGTAATATTCTAAGCTGCAGTATACAAAAAGAAGAGAGTTGATATTATTAGAATGAATTTATTTGTTGCAAGTTATAAATAAAAGAACTTTTTCAATTCTAGCTCCTTCAAAACATTGTTAGTTTTGCCCAATGAAAATACCTCTGCTTTTATTATTCATGCTTGAAACTCATGGACATTCTTGCCTGACTGATACATGAATCTTGTGAAATTGCTTCCAAGGCCATTTTCTTTGTTTTCTCTTGATGCTCAAGCTTTTCCGGGGCAATTAGCCATAGTGATGGGTTGGTAAAGAGGTGTCAACAAATGACCTTTTCCTCTGGCCTCCCTTGACCCTTTCTATTTGTCATCCAAAAGATTCTAATCCGGCATTCCAAAGATCAGCTTCATCAAACTCAGTAAGATGGAAGGGGAACCAAGACTTCAAGCAGCCATTATGAAGGGAAGGAATGAGACTTAGGGTTGTAAATCTATGGTGTTCTCTCTGCTTATTCTTTCCCTGCAGGCAGATACTGCTAGGAAGAGTGTAAATGCATACATGTAGTGTTGTCACCTTAGTCATATTAAGTCTTCAAATTCATGAAAACAAGATGTCTTTCTATTTATTTAGGTGTTTTTTATTACTTTCAAGTATTTTTCAATCTACAAGTGTTACAGTTGTTTTGTTAAATGTATTCCTAAGTATTTTTGATGCTTTTGTAAATGGAATTGTTAGCATCATTTTAGAGTACTCGTTGTACTAGTCTATAGGCACACAATTTATATTTGTATATTTATCTTCTATATTGTATTCCTGCTGAATTCATTAGCTGATAGTTATTTTACACATTTAATTTTTTTCATAAAGATGTCAACTATGAATAGAGATAGTTTTGCATCTTTCTTTTCAATCTTTATGCCTTTTATTTATTTTCCTTCTCTAATTGTCCTTGCTGCGACATCTAGTACAATGTTGAACAACAGTGGTGAGAGCTGATACTCTTGTCTTTTCCCTGACCTTAAGGGGAAAAACTTCCAGTCTTTCACCATTAAGTACAGTGTTAGTTTTAGGTTTTTTGCATATTTCCATGATTAGGTTGTGAAGGTTTCCTCCTAGTTCTGCTTTAAGCATTTTTAAATGAACTGCTGTTAAATTTTGTCAAATGCTTTTGTTTTCATCTACTCTGACAAAGCATTGTCTTTTATTCTGTTAAAATATACTAACTGATTTTTGTGTGTTGAGCTAGCCTTACATACTTGGAATAAATGTCACTTGGTTATAGGATAAATCCTTTTTTATATTGTTGGATTTGGTTTATTAGCATTTTGTTAAGATTTTGTCTCTATATTCATGAGATAGTGGTCTATAGTTTTCTTTTTGTACTGTCTTTGTCTTGTTTTGCTATCAGGAAAATGACACTTTCATAAAATTAATTGGAAAGTGGCCCTTCATCGTTTACTTTTTAGAAGTGTTTGAAAATAATTTATATTAGTTATTATTTGAACACTTATTAGAATTCTCCAATAAAGTTGTGTTTTCCTGGACTTTATTTTGTAGGAAACAGTAATAACAAGAGCAGCAGCAACTATTATTATTGTTACTACTAATTCAGTTTTATAGATCCATTGAGATTTTCTATTTGTATTTAGTCAACTTAGGTTGTTTTGTATCTTTCTAGGAGTTTCTGCATTTAATAAGTATAGTCAATTTTTTGGAATACATTTGTTCGTAGTGTTCCTTTATAATATTTACTTAAGTTAGATTTATTTCATTAAAGAGGATTCACTAAATAATCTTTATTATTTCTGTAGGCATTGTCTCTTTTTTCATTTCAGATTTTCATAAGTTTCTTCTTCCCTTTTTTTTTCATGGTCAGCCAATTTGTTGATCTTTCCAAAGAGTCAAAATTTGGTTTTGTTGATTTTCTCTTTTCTTTTCTATTCTCTATTACTTTTATTTCTATTCTGAACTTATTATTTATTTTCTCATTTTTTCCTTGTTTTAGTTTTCTCTCCTTTTTCTAGTGTAGTAAGGTAGATGGCTAGTTTATTTGAGATCTTTTTAATGCAGGCATTTATAGCTATTTGTTTCATCTTCATGCATCAATTTGATTGAATTCCATTCACTTCTTCTTAAAGCCTTTTCTTATTTCACTTGTTATTTTTTTCTTTTACCTGTTGCTTATTTATTGTGCTGTTGTTTAACTTTCACTTTCTGTCAGTTTTCAGACTCTTGTATTATTTATTTCTGATTTCATAACATTTTGATCAAAGAAAATTCTGTGTATGATTTCAATCCATTTAAGTTTATTGAGACTTTTTATGGCCTTAAATATGTTCTTTCCAAGATTATATTCCATGGGCACTTGAGAAGAATATATATTGTGGTGTTTTAGAGAGAATTGGTCTATAGACCTTCAGTAGGTCTAGTTTATTTTATATTGTTATGTCTTCTCTTTTCTTAGCATTTGCTTTCTTGTTCTAACTTTATTGAAAATTAGGTATTTAATCTCCAACTTTTATTGTTGAATCATCTTGTTTTCCATTCAATCCTGTTAATTAGTACTTTATTTTTTTTGAGACTGTAATTACATGCATATGATAATTGTATGTCTTATTAATTATATCAAATTTGTTAGCATTGTAAATGTTTGTTTTTGTTTGTAGCCATAATGTTTGTCTTGCCATCTATTTTGCCTGATATTACTATAGCTACTCTGGCACTCCATTGGTTAATTTTTGCCTAGAGTATCATTTTCTATCTTTTAACTTTCAGCCTATTTTGGGCTTTGAATCAAAAATATCTCTTGTATTCAGCATACAGTTGAAATTTTTTTTTCAATTCATTCTGTAAATCTGTGTCTTAATAGCAGTGTTTAATGTAATTGCATCTCATATAATTACTTAGGTAGGATTTATACCTGCCAGGCTTCATGGTTTGTTGTTGCTGTCTCTTGTTTGCTTGTTTCATGAGTTTTAAAAATTAATTTGAGATGCCTAAGAATACCATTGGAGCTTTTCAAAGCCTCCTCTGGACATCTCATTTCCCCAGGTCTTTTAACTTTCTTGGTTAGCTGACTGTTTCCCACCGTTTTTATCTACTAAGTCAACCAGCTTTGTTGTTCAACATTTGCCTCTATTTCTGGCAAACTCCCCCAGAGAAACAAGCTATTTACACTGGTTGATCTCTGAGTCAAGTTGAATAAGCACAGCCTTCAGAGTGGAATCTTTCTGATAACTCCCAGATAAGTCAAATGATAGTAGTTCCCTGAGAAAAGGGCTTTAAAAAGAGTTACAAATCCATTCTCTCTTTCATTTGTTACCAGGCTGCTGCTTTCCACCATCATTATAGATTGTTGGTTCTTCTGATTACTGTGGAGCTGAGAAGAGGAAATGGGCAATAGGGCAAGTTTAAACATCACAAAGCTTTGAATAAATGCTCCCCAGATTTCTACAAGCATTTTGTTAATTTCATGATCCTTCTGCTATAACTAAGATCACTTGTGTCAATGATTGTTTTTGCAAAGCCAAAAGAATGTTTTTGCATGTGATTCACATAAAAGTATAAGCCAGATCATATTCCTCCTCTACTCAAAATCTTTCAATTTCTCCCCATCTCACTCAGAATGAAACAGTTTGACCTATTAATTGATGATTTGCAAGGTCTCAGATGAACTGTAGTGCTGTTCTTAGACCTAACCTTCTACCACTTTCACTCTGCTGTAGATGTACTGACTTCTTTGCCAATCTTCCAACATAGTAGTTTATCACATTAGGGCCTTTACAACAACTGTTCGCTGCTGTACCTTGAATGCTTTTTACTGAGGTATCTGTATGTCTCACTCCCTCACTTCCCAATTAAGTTTACTTTCACTAGTCACCGTAAAGTCACTCTTCCCCAGCACTCTGCATCCCCCCTGTGATTATATCCATAGTCCTTGTTGCTTTCTAACATACTATTAGACTTTCAAATTTATTAGAATTATTGTTCATTGTGTACTTCCTCCCCCTTGCACCTCCCTGCACACATTAAAATTAGTATTAATTGGCATGCTTTGCTGGCCTTAGAAGATGAGTCTGCTACCTGACTGGTAAAGTCTGTATACATCTCAAGGACCTGGGTTTGCAACCTGGGGCTGGGTGAAAAACCATATGAATGCATATTATGCCTATGTCCAAATCTTATTTATCTAGTATGGTCAGGTACATTAAATATTCCAACTAAATGAACTTTCCCAGAAAATGGATTTCTATAAAGCCTAGTTTTTAATGTTTTTATGTATCTCTTAATGGAATAAGAGAAATGGTTTGAAATCCTCCCAGAACACAGCAGAATTACTGTAATTTAATGTTTTTGCTGATATTTCAAAAACTATGGAAAAATAACAGGAATGAGATTCCTAATACCTGGTTATAGCAATGAATGTCCTAACTGTGTGAGTATGGAAATTCTGTTAACCATTCTAAGCCTCACTTTCATCATTTTTAAAATGATAATATCTCCTTGAAGAGTTCAGAAATTATTGTGAAGTCCAAAGAAAATGATGAATGAAAACATGATATCTGAAAGTTGTAAACTTACATACAAATGTAAGATGGAAGTGAAATAAATGTCTGTGATTTGGGAAGATTTTGGATATATCTGAACTGATTCCTAGTAGTGGATGTAGGAAACAGAGGATGGACACATGCAAAGTATGCCTGAATAATATTGGCATTGCAGTCATTATTTAAAGATAGTTTTACATTCCTGATGTTCAAGGGTAGACCTCTTTCGAAACTGAAATTTTGCAAGTCTCCTTGCTCTGGATTATTAAGAATTATTTATGCCATACGTGTTTGGGGTCAAGGACAACTCATGTTTTCCTGGGAAATCTCTGGTGCCCTTGTTGCTGAAAATGTACTCCAAAATGCATAGGCCTTCGGATACCTAGGGACCCTTGGAGTAGTGAAAAAAAAGCAGATTAAGTGAGACCTGTTTGGTGACTGATGTTTATTAAGTTCACCCTGGGTATTGTTTTTTAATTAAGGAAAATTTAGCAGCATAGCATGTACCTTTGAGTTTTTGTGACTTTCCAAATCACAAAAAGGATTAACTTATTCACTTGATTAGCTCCTACATTGTAGAGGAATTGTAAGATTAATGATAACTTCTCATTTTGTCAGTGATAGTTACTTTTGTTCATAATTCAGTTGATTACATCAGTTTTTATTAGACCTATTTTGTAGTACTTAAGTATATTGCAGGAAACTACGTAATTATTACGATAAATGAATAGTATGGACTTTTTAAATGGATACAGGTAGTCTCCTGCCTCTTATTCTCTGATGGTTGGATAGTGAAGCCCAGGAGTGCTTGAAATAAGTTCTGAGCATAACAACATTTCTTCCTGTACTACACTGACTCCTTGCTCTGTAGTTTCCACTGATTCATCTGACTGTCAGATTTATCTTTTGGAAAGGAATTTTATTTCATAGTACTTTGTTCATCACTCAAACCAACATGTGGAAGAGAAAGGGGAAGGTGTCTATGAAGTAATGGGAGTGCAGATTCATATTTCTTGTCCTCCAGTCAGGAATTCTTCTGCTTTCAGTGGGAATGTCTGTAACACTCTAGACAATGTTGAGCCCCATGAGGCAGCATTTGGATGTGTGTGTGGTACTAGCTTTTCTTGAAGTTGTTTCATAGCTCAGTAGATCCTTAGTGGCCTATTGATTTGAGTTTTTCTTTCCCTATTCTTTCATTCTTATTTCTTCTTTTTTTCTCCCTCTCTTTCTCTTCTTTACCTCCCCTCTTTTTTGTCTTTACTTGTTAAGAAGCATGTATGCACGTGTTTTGGTGAATCCTGCACTATAATTACCTTGACAAGTAACTTGAATTTTCAGGAAATCAAATTAGTAGAACAGCACCCAGTAGAAGAGATTGCAACATGGGTATGTTTCAGGGTTGTAGAATAAATATCAGTTTTCGGATTTAATCAGAGTGATATTCTTTAGAACAATATAGGAAGAAAATTCTGAATAATTTCATTTAAATTAGTGTGGAATATATCATAAGCAACAATAAGTACAGTCCCCGAGTGCTGCATAGTGTAGATATAATCAGTCAATTCAACCTTAATCAGCTCTTCCCAGGTTCCATGGGATTGAAGAATACGTTCACTTCAAATAGCTCTTGTTTATGAACTATCAGTATTTGCCAAAATACTTCACATACATTATTTTGAAATTGCATGACTCTCCAAAGAAGGATGGTATGACCCCCATTTATAAATGAGAAAGCATTCAGAGATGCTGATCATTTTCCAAGGTTATACATTTGCCACAATTAGTGATGTTTCTTTGATTCATAATCCAGTCCCTCTAACTTCTATCTTCATGCCTCTCCCACTACACCATACTTCTTTGCTAATTAACAAATGCCTGAGAACAGATCATAAAATCTTAAAAGCCTATGCCTGGTAGTCTCTTAATTTGGGGCTTATTATTAATTTATTGAGAGATTATTGAATTTGCCTCATCATGCTATCCTGTCATTTTATATATGAAGAAACTGAGACTCAGAGGAAAACAACAACTTTTTCAGGGTCTCATGGTAGACTACTGAAGTCCAAATGACCTACACCTCCTGCCCTAGTCCAGAGCTTTCTAATACTTTTTGTATTTTCTGTTTCATTTATATTTCTTTTATTTCCCACTATATTGCAAGCTCCTGCTCATTCTCCTCTACAAACTTCAGCACAGGACTGGATCATTGAATTTTCTCTAGGTATCTGTTGACTCATTTTTTGCCAATAAAAAAGACAATGTCCCTAAATGCATATCAATAAGAACACACCTGTTTTGAATGGTGACTCTATAAATTGAGAACTAAGATGTTCTGGGAACAATCCTATTTTTTGGTTGTCTCTCTGAAGTATTATGCAATCTAATCCCCTTGTATAGAAAGGGATACGAAAGCCCAGAGAGGGAAATGGGTTAGTCTCAAGGTCACAGGGAAATTTATAACAGAGCTACGACTATTTAATATGTATATTTAGAATAGATAATATGTACACATGGCAAAAGTTTTAAAAACACAAAAGGTTAAAGAGTGAAAAATAATCCTTCCCAATCTTCAGGCATACAATTCTCTTTTTCAGATAAAACACTATTTTTTTCTTTTGTACCCTTATAGACATAGTACATGCATTTATGATCATATACAGAAAGTATATTGATTTTCCAATAAACTTATTCTCTTCATTGTTTTGTATGTTGTTTTCCCACTTTACAATATATCTTGAAGATTATTCCATATCATTATATATAAAACTGCCTCCTTATAATATCTACATTGTATGACTATCTATTAATAGGCATGTATGTTGTTTTCAGTCTTCTGCGTTAGAAACAATGCTGCAGTGAATGTTCTTTTATATATGTCATGTCATACATATGTAAACATATGCTGGATCAAAGCATATTTTTTTATTTTGAAAACTTTTGGCAAATTGCCTTCCACATAGGTTGTATGATTGCTATTACGCAAAATTTGATTTGATGAAATTTATAAATGAAATAGTGAGTGTTCATTTTACAGCAGGACTATTATCTTGCCCTCACAGAAATTTCCAACACAAAATTTCTTTAGTCAACTCCCACTGTACATTTAAATGAGAATGTAAATTAAAGAAATGCGATTTATATACTACTATTCAAGTTGAGTAAAGAATGTGAAAATGGCAATGTGTTTCTAAAACACAATTGAGTCTACTCAAACTGTGGGTCCAACCCCTATTGGAAAACTACTATGAACATGTAGAGAGAAAGAACAAAGTAGTCAGACTCAGTTAGAAGGAAGAAAAGCTACCACAAAGGCTGAACTAGTCATATGCCAGTAAACTGACTTTCTGTCTGGCAAGGGGCAGGGAGCACTTAGGAACCCTTATATTTGTAATTTTTGCTGATTTCCATGATGTAGATAGATATTCATGTTGAGACCAATTTCAAGTTATTGATTCAAGCTAGCACTGAATATAAAATTGGGATGAGATGCTCAAAATTGACTTTAGCTAATCACTACAAGCTAACTCTAGTATAACACTGAACAGAAATTAAGGGAAGGCAGCTTGAGAATATAAAACTTGCATGTAACCAAATGTCAGATGACCTTGGCAGAAGTGAGCAACTATTCCCTGTAGTGTTTTCCTTGGTGATGATGGAGTCTGTATTTCTCCCAGATGGTCTTTCCAAATCCCACCTGAAGAAAATCATCTGTTTGGCACTTCCCACACTACTCATCTGAGTGGCCTGAAACTCACTCATTTCCAAAGCAGGGGACTATTCTGATATTAAACTTTAATCCTGTTATTAATGCAATATCAGCTGCAAAACTCCATAATCAGTTGACTCACCTGCAAAGTGCAGTATCAGCGATTCTCTCCGCTAGCTGCACATTAGAAGCAATAAGGGTAACTTAAAAAAGAAATAAAGAAAAAAAAGTACAGTCGTGCCCTTACCTCCAGTCTGTTGAATTAGGACTGCCGAGAGTGTAACCAAGTATCAATATTTTGTAAAAAACTGCCCCCAGGTGATTCTGATTTGCAACCAAGGTTGAGAATTACTACCCTGCACAACCTGGTTCTGCCATCCATAAACTTTTACTAGTGCTTCCCATCCCTTAGCCAGCCACACTGGCTACCTTGCTAATCTAATAGGATACCACCAAATTCATTCATGACTTGAAGTCATAAATGTTCTTTTTTAAAGTCTTACAGTTCTTTGCTGTTCCTCCCATTGAAAATGCTCCCTTTTTTCATGTCTGGCTCTTTCTGTTATTCAGGTGTTAACTCAAATGGCATGTCCTCAGAGAATCTTTTCCCACACTACCTAATTAAACCTGTATTGTATTACAGAACCCTATTTATTCCCTTCATTATATGTATCACCATATGGCAATATCTAATTCATGAGTTATTTATTAATTTTTTTCACCAAAAGATCACTCAATTGGAAGACAAAGCCTTTAACTGTATTATTCATTGTTTCACCGATTGCCTAGACTATTGTCTATAACATAGCAAGTGTGTACTCAAAGATTATTCTTTAGCCAAGAGAAGATAGTTATTAAATATTTTCTATGGCTGAACTCAATGACATATTTGGGTATTTCATTATGTTAAGTTTTAAATTGCTAAAATGGCATTCAAGGCTTTTCATGACGTAACCAGTATCTAACTTTTAGCCATACTTCTACATCCTGCCTTCTTGAAGCAGAAGGCATATATGAACTTAGGAACTGAACTGCACTATGGAAGGTGTCCTGGAACTTAACACTGAAAGATTTTGTTTAAGAGAGGAGAGAGAGAAAAAGAGAGAGAAAGAAAGAAAAAAGAAAGAAAGGAAGAAAGAAAGAAAGAAAGAAGGAAAGAGAGTAAATGAATGAATGAATAAATGAATGAATGAATGAATATGGGTGTTGGGAGCAGAGATAGAATGTTTGTGACCAGGGCAAGAGACAATGAAGAGAGCAGCACAGTCAGAAGAGGATCACTGATGAAAAGAATAAAAAACAAGATAGACTCAGTAACATTATGCATAACTCTTCTAATGTAACTACTGTTTTTCCCTTTACATCAGTTTGTTTTGCATTCTGTATAATTTGTCTTGTATAACTGAAATAGACATTAGTATTATATTTATGCTCAATTTTAGATGAAGTATCAAGACTCAGATTTACCTAAGACCAATCAGACCTGGGATTTGTTTGATACCTCCTCTTCTGACTGCCAGTTCATTGCTCTTTACATTTTTATTTTGTGGAGCTTGGGTCAGATTGTGGAAGTTATCCAAAGTCACAAAAAGGAGCCTGGGCTGTATTCCTGCCCGCTCTCACCAGAGGTACTATAAGATCAAAAAAATATGAATGATCAGGACTTTATGACACTCCTTGGAAGCATACTTGTAGAGAATTATCTGAGTGACCTGGCTGAGAGTCCATTCATGGTATTGAACTGTTACCTGTGTTTCTGGGAAAGTTGAATATTTGCAGGAATTGTCCTTGCCTTGAAGTCTGCTACTTTATAAATCCTTTCATAGTATATTTGCGTTTAGGTAGGGCACAACTATGTTCTTTGCATTATCTATCCTCTTTCAGAGGCCCAAGAGCAATATCCTGGGAGAAAAAAGTAATTAGGTATTAACAATGCTTGAGACTGCTTTTTAAATAAGACCTTTGGGTAATTAGGCCAGAAGTTCTAGACTGCCTCTTTCCTAGAGAAAATTATACGTGTAGGATTAACAGCCTTAAACAAGTCTTAGCCTTGTTCTGGCCTATGTATTGACTCAGCAGAGTGGCACTACTTTCTGTAAGGCAGTGTTTTAGTTTTTCAGAGGAAATCCTGAGAGTCAAGAGAGTTTAGAGTAGAAAAACACGATAGTAATGCAGACTGATTTCAGTCATCTTAATCACACTCAAGAGGACTCTGAGACTACTAGTAGAAATTATTCTGTGAATAATAATACTTCTGAATCTACCTTGCTTAGGCTGCTACTGTTTTCCTAGTACTGAACACATTCCCTACTAGATATAGATGAGAGAGAACCAAGATCAAAAAAGAACTAGAAGAATATAACGGGTCATAGGGATTAAGTGACGCAGCAAGGCTAGTCCTCAGGTCTTTCTCCTTCCTCTTCTGCATTCTTTTACTATTTTTACTGTCTCTGTCTTTGATGCATACTGTCAGGGGCCCATTTGAGAAGACATATAGAAATGACAAGGACAAGCATCAACATTGCAAGTCATACACACCTGTCTTCTGATCCTACTTCTGCCACTTTTACTATCTGGTAACATTAGCTGAGTCACTCAATATCCCTGAATCTTATTGTCCTCAACTCAAATAGGAATGATAGGAATATCTTTGAAGGCACCTTGAAAAGAATTCAGTCAAAGCACAATAGGTTCACCCTTCTCTCCTTTATTCTCCTCCAGTCATGTGTTATTATTCCTTGACACTTAGAAGAGGCAGTAGGTAGATGCACAACACACAGAGAAGACAAGTCATGAGACAGGCAAATGAAATGTTAGCTTTGGTTATGGTGATTAGCTAGAAATCCATATATAGTAGCTTAACCTACAGGGTTGGAGCTAGGCTATGTTATTTAGTATATTTCCTCATATATGAATCAAGGGTATTAGTCAGCTACCCTCCCTACTTTGAAGAAAGGCTCAGCGAGTTAATGAATGTGAAAATGATTTTAAAATAATAAAGGAAATGTATAGAGGATACAGTGGGCTGGTGACCTGAGTTTCAGTCCTATCACTGTTGTTGACTCCATGTTTAATCTTGGTTAGGCCAATTCTCCTTTCTGGATCTCAGTTTCACCATCTTTAAAATAGAATGTTAAATGAGATGATTTCTGCAGGGGTCCTTACCTCTTCTGACAATCAAGGGGGTGTATTATTTAAGTACTAATATATAATATCTGCATAAAACTTCGTTTTATGTTATTTTTACATCTACTATTTGAGATGAGAATAGCATCGAACTGCTGGAGTAAGAATAAGTAGGTCTGGAGACCTGAATTCTCTTGCCCCCTTTTTTGACACTGTCTCACTCTTTTGACAGTGTGACTTAAAGCATGTTTCTTCTGTTCTTCAAGTCTCCATTTCTTAATATGTAAAATAGATATGAAGCTTGGACTGAAGTAGTAGGTCTTTAAACTTTTCTACAAAACTTTTGGTAATCCTGTATAGTTTCTCCAAGGGGTGCCACAAAGATAATGTTGCACAGAGTAAGAGAAAAGAAAAGGTTTAGCAGGAGTTAAAAGTTTCCTATGCCTGCTTTAGGTATATTAATTTTAAATTTATCTGCTTTAACTGGCTAGCTAGCTTGCTAGCTTGGTATCTGCCTATCTATCCTATCATCCATCACCTTTATGTGATGTTTCATTTGTAAAAACAATCCATTGCAAAAGGAAAAAAAAAACTTGAATAAGTGTACTGTGAAGTATTATGTACTAAAAGTGGGATTCAGTCAAATATATTGCTTGGTAACTTCATTTTCAATGTTATTTTGATAAGAAATATGTTGTGAACATCCTTCCATGTTAAAGACATTGACTGCACAGCTGTCCTTTGCATGAATATGGAATAATTTATTTTACCATTCCCTTAATGTTGCATACTTAAATGTTTTCCAACATACTCTGATTCAATAATTCTACACTGGACTCCTCCTCTAAAATAATCTGATTATTTTATTATAAAGTACTCTAAGAAGTGGAATTATTGGCTACATTTTATGTGTATTTTAATTTTTTAGCTATATTGCAAAATTTTTATCTAAAGGGTTTATATTTCCTCCAGCCAGACATCTTTGCCAATACTTAGTATTAAATCTTCTCCAGTCTGACTTGTGAAAATGATGTCATATTTAATTTGTATTTCTATGATTTCTAGTGGAATAGAATAATTTTCATGTTTATTAATCACATTTCTTTTTATTGTTTATTTAGGCTGTTCCCCACTTTTCTGTTGTAATAGTCATCCTTATATAACAAGGAAATTATCCACTGGTTTTACATACTTGATGCCAATTTGTTCTCAGTTTGTTGCTGTCTTTAAATTTTTTATTGTGTTTATGTCAGAGGAGAAAGTTTAAATGTTTTCTAGTCAAGTCTGTAAAATGTTCACTTATGTTTTCTTTATTGTCATGTTTTAAAGGACCTTTTCTAAACCTTCAAAATTTAGAAAAATTTGCCTATATTTTCTAATATGCTTCAATGGCTTTCTTTTGTTTTTGTGTTTTCATTGGCAGTTGTAGCCCATCCAAAATTTATTTTGATTTCAAGTGGGAATTTAGTTTTATTCTTTTTTCTAAATTATTAGCCTAGTGTTGTGACAGCACTTGGTGAATAACCTTTTCTTCACTGATTTAAAATGATGTATTGACTATAAGCACTTGTTTTTGGCTTTTTTGGAGCCAAATTGATCGATAATGGAGTCAATACCAAACTGTTGAAATTATTATGGCATTATAATAATTTAAATGCTTGATAAGAAAGTCTCATTAGTCAATATAATATTTGTCCTTCTGATAAACTTTGGGATTATTTTATCAATATTGCTCTGTGTTGTCTTAAATTTATATATTTCAATGGCATCCTTTCAATATTGCATCTTCCCAACCAGGAACACTATACCTCATCCTTCATCTTTATTCAGGCCTTCTTATATATTCTCCAATAAAAATTTTTTTTAGTTTTGTTCATATATGTCATGCTGCATTAACAATTTACTCATAGAGAAGGCCTACATTCTATAGGCTAATGATGAAGCATCATGATGGCTCGACTCTCTCCTTATTTATCTGATGCAATGCCTCAGATGGTGGGCGACTCCCCTCCTTTCCCTCCTCTATTTCAAATAAGATTTTTCAGAAAGAACAAACTGTAGAAAGCCTAATAAAACATTAACCTCAGCTCAAGGAGCAATAGAAATAAGGAGTCTGTGGAGAAAAGAAACGAAGGCTGTTTCATGAACTTTCCTCCTCCTGGAGCTTTGAATCATGCTTTAGGTTTGTGAAAGAAACATGAAGGATACAATCATGAAGAAAGATGTAAAAGACCACCAGATAGTCAAGGATTTCAGTCAACTGGCATGCAGAGGACCTCATGCCAGATTATTATATGACCATTAAGAGTCGTCAAGGATTTGGGGCTATTAAGAGAGTTAGCAAGCTCTTAAATGTGAAAGGTATTTTCAGTTTTAGAATGTGATCTTACTTCCTTTGGCATAAGGGAGGTTTTTCTGTATTTTTTCAGAAATTTCACAATGGCATATTTTGTGAGATTTTGATTATAGGCTGCATTTTGCTGTCGGAGGTCAGCAATACCAATAAGCTAGGTATGATATTTGCAGAATCACAGGCAGAGGATATTAATAGGAGTTTGTGTTTTCTGTGTTAATTATTCAGTAACTTAAGCTACAAGCATGGAAACAAAGAATCTTCTAGGACCCCCTTGCAGCAGACCCATGTCCCACCTACACACTTCTTCTGTCAGCTGAATACATTTACTAGATAGGGAAAAACCACTAACTACTTATACTCATAATACTCTGTCTTGAGACAACATTCATCTATCCCAATGGAGGCAGTTATCAGATTTTTGTGCTGGCTGTACCACTAACTTCCTGTAGCTTGGGATGTCATTACAATGCATGATGTTAATTTTCATAACTGATGAGACCAATATCACATTGGGATATTTAAGATTCTTTACAGCCCAAAGAATATGTATTTCTAATTAGACCCAGTGGTCTAATTTTCAGTTTTCTGGAAGAAAGTACCTTATAACAGAATCCAGGAATGCAATGGGCTGCAATTCAAGGAAGAGTGGAGAAAAGAATTTGCAGTGATCTACAGAGAGAATTCAAGTCATACATAGAGGTGTGGGTATGGTGTGACCAAATAACTTTTTTAAATTCTTTCCAATCTGTGAGATTCATAGCCTTATGGACTGTGATTTGGAGCAAACTAACTGTGTGATACGAAGCAGGTCAATTTCATCTTAATGAACATCATTTTCTTCAACTATATAATGTGTTATACAATAATCCCTGTTAAACTTATTTTGTACAAGATTGTTTTTCCTTTCTAATCTAATTAAGAGGGAGGTACTTTATTTTACATTTTTGTATTTTGTGTTTTAAATTATTGTAATTTTTTAATTCAGCAGTTTATTTCTTTGCACATTCATAATTCTTCTTCACCAGTAGACTGAAATTGTATTTGCGGAAACATAGACTCATGGAATAAATAAAGAATTAGGAGAGAATATAGAAATAATCTGACCCAGCTTCTCATTTTAGAGACAGGAAATTAAGTTCATTAAAAAAGAATGGAAAGACTTTTAAGCATTTAAATTGCTCTCCTTATTTTTTTTTATTTAAATTAAAATTTTTTATCAAATAAAGAGCATAATTTAAATGTCAATAGTAGCATGAACATTATTATTTTAAAAAGCAATTACTTATCCCAAACCTCATAAAATTGCTAACGTGATAATATGCAAATGTTGTCGCTAAGTAGACTACATTGATTTAAATGATAATAATTGCTTTGATGTATAGCTTTGCTTTTCTTGGAAAACACTTGTCTATTTTTGTTGTTGGCCCAGTCTTTTTATTTTTCACTTTTAAAAATGCTTTTGTTGAGATACAAATCACATACTTTAAAGTTCACCTACTTAATATGTACAACTCAGTGGTTTTTAATATATTAATTGGTTATACATATATTACACAATTTTAGAACATTTTTATCACAAAAAGAAATCCCATGTGCCTTAATAATTACTCTCTAATTCCCCATTCTGCTAAGGTCTCAAGAAACACTGATCTACTTTTCATCTCTGTAGATCTTCCTGTTCTGGAAATTTCTCATAAATGGAATTATGTACTATGTGGCTGTTTTTTAAACATAATGTTTATTAAGATAACTTTGATGTACAGAATAATGTAACCTAACACATATGTTTAGGTTCGCCATTCATCAATTCTATGACAAGGCACCCTGCTCATCACTAAATTACCAAAAGTTAAACAAATTTACTTAGCACAAAGTTTCCAATGTTCAACCATAACATGTATCAGTACTACATTTCTTTTCTTTTTTTATTAAAAAATTATGGTTCATTTGTCTTTTTTCCTCTCTATATGGGTATTTTTTGAAATTATTTATTTATATGGTTTATTAACTTACATACATTTCATAACAGGTAAAATTGAACAATATGGTGGATATATGGATATTCATTATATTTTACGTGTTTGTGTATTATATACTATATACTATATATTTATTATTTAACATCACTATCTGCTTTTTATGATATTGAATTCACACCTCAGTCTGTATGTATTTAACACCACCCCTACCACCAGAGTTCTTCTTTCCTATACGACTCCTTATTTTTTGTCTTGATTTTTTTTCAGACCAAGAAAGGAACGTAATTTATCTCATTAAATATTTATTTTAAAAGAACTCAGGAGAACACAGTATATTGGATATTGCCTAAACTATTAAACTTTAAAATAAATACAGTAGAATATATAAAACCTCATAATGTAAGCTTGAGTCACAATTACTTGATTTAGAAAATTAGAATTATCAAGAAGAATAAGTTAACTAAAAATAAAAAACTCAGCATGATGAAAGTATAATTCAAAAATTTTGCATAGAGTTATCTTTCCAAATGAAACAGTAACAAAAACAATGAAACTAAACAGGATGCAACATTAAGCACACAAGATTTGGACATAAAAGATAAATTTGTACCTTGACTTTGACACTTGTGTGCTATATAACCTTAGGCAGATTTCTTAGCTTCAGTTTTCTCATCTATAAAATGGAAATAAAACCTAAATCATAGGCTTATCTTAAATAGAATAATATTTGCCAAGTTCTTGTATAGCCCCCACTGAACAATCACAAGCAAAGAAATTGAAGAGGTAATCAAAAGTCTCCCTAAAATTAAAAGTCCAGGACACATGGTCTGTCCAGTGACTTTCACCAAACCTCCAGAGAAGAATCAATAGCTGTTCTACTCAAACTCTTCCAAAATTTTGAAGAACAATATACTTTATACAAATATACAAATACACTTTCTGACCCCTTTTCTCTCTCTTCTCCTTCTGGGACACCTATAGTGTGAATGTTGTTTCTTTTGCTGGTTTGCATGAGTGCATTCCTCTGCATTATCTTCTAGCTCACTGATTCTATTGGAGGCTTCATCCACTCTATTCCTGAGTGAATTCTTTAGGCCAGGTATTGTGTTCTTTATTTATTTGACATCTCTTTTGAGCTGCTTCATTTCTTCTCTCTTTTTTGTTGTTCTCTTTTTCTTCCTCTGTTGTTTTCTTGATTTCCATGAGTATAATTATCTCTGTTGCCCTAAATTCATCCTCAGGTAGTTTTCAGACATCTGTTGCATTCAGATTTTCCCCTGGGTTTTGGATTAGAGCCATCATTTCGTTTATATATCTCTGTGTCTTCGCTCTATCTGGTATTTTAGTTTATGTTTCTGTGTATTAAGTTTTCCTGCAGTGATGGCCTCTTACAGTGTATTGAGTCACACTGAGTAAGTCTGGATATTGGTTTTGACAGTGGGATTTCTTGAGTTTTGTGGCATTACCACTGGTTGTATTTGTTGAAGTTCTTACGTGGGCCTTCTGTTGCTGCCCAAAAGTTCAGTTTATGGGCTTGGAGTTTGTGGGGGGGGGGCATTCCCCTAGCATTCCAACTCCCAACTACAATGATCCCTTTGCTGTTGACACATAATTGGTAATCAGCCTGCAGTTTTACTTACACTCACAAGGTGGCAATTGTGGGTAGCATTAATGGTGTCCCCCTCTATTCAACTCTCTTCTCCCTTTATGCCTGATGATGGGATTTCCAGTTGACAGGATTTCCAGAAGGTGGATTCTGTGACTCCGGGACAATATGGTGGGAGGATGTGGGTGGAGATGGACGATGATTTCCCTAGCTGCCTTCTGGTTATGGTGGCACCCAGGGTAATTTTCTCACCAGACTTCAAGTGCATTCCACCGGTGCACTAGTGTCTCTTCTGACCCTGCGCCTAGACCATCTCCCCCAGCTCTGTGTCCCAGTCCCACTGGGTGGGCTTTCGCTGCTTTTGCAATTCATGAGAGGGCTTGTTATTCCCACACTACCCCTTCATCCACTGCAGCCAGAATATCAAGTCTGAGTCTGCAGTGTAGCTCTGAAACAAAAGGCTTTCACCTCCCCTTTGTTGTTGCAATTGCTGCTGTGTCTCCACAGTCTCTCTGCCTACTTTTCCTCAATATTCGTTTCTATAAAATAGATGAATTCCTAGTTGCTCTGTGAAGAGGACATGAGTCTAGCTCCTACAGGTTGCCATTTTGACCAAAAGTCAAGTTATTGTAATTTAATATCCATAGCAAAAATGTATTTATTTTATTTCAATTAATTTGTCGTTACTGAGATGCCTGATCATTTCAGCCTTATTGGAGAAGTAGAATAAAAATAGGTCATAATTAGTGATCCAGGAATTATGAATTATCTGTCATCATTTGGGGAAGTTGATAATTTAGGTGGGAGAAGTGAATTGGAAACAACCTTGAGAAGTTTTCTTTTCCATGCCCTGTCTGTGTTTATCAGCCAAAGCTACAGATAAGTCACAGTTCACTTTCTAACAAATTCTTTCCACATTCATCTTTGGAAACTTCACCACTCTGTTACTATAGTGTGGTTAAGTGTAATTTGAAACTTTAAATTCATTATTCTGCTTCAAAAGAAAGTGTCATGAGTATGTATCTGTTTGCATGTTATATACTTACATGATCACACATGCCTTCATACATACAAAGATTATTAAAAAATCTTGTTTGTGTATATACACATCTATGCATTTACACATACATGAATATAGGCATGCATATATACATGTTATTTATCAATATATTACATATAATGGTGCCTCTTTAACATTATATTAAGTATATTGATATTTTGGAAGGATTTTACAAAACAAAGAGATGGAGTGACTCTGAATGTTAGAAACAATGTTACAGTAAGTTGCTATCCTAAAAATTTAGAATAGAGGGACAAGATAGCATTAATTTGGTTAATTTCCTGCTTACCAGTAGTATTTATGCCCTTTATATGAAACACTCTGCAAATAAATTATGGTTCAAATCGAGATATTCTTCAAGACTCCTGGAGCTGCAAAAGATTGTCATGATCTTCTCATTCCATGGGTTTTATTTTTATGTTTTCGATGTGGCCCAAAGAAGAAAAAGAAATGTCCTACGTCAGATATTGAATTAGTGATAAAACTGAATGAGAATTCAAATCTTGTAACTTCCAGGCCAGTGATCTCTCTGTTAGCTGCAACTCGAACAAATGTGTTCAGCTGAGATTATCAAGTGATTCCAGTGCTTAAAAAATAATAGATACTCAGTAAATGTTAAAGTAGCATGTAATGTCATTGGTTGTAGTGGAATTTGTACTTTGTACTTATTTCTGGGTAGATTATTTTAATTTCTCTAGATTTAGGCCAAAATGCACCCTGGACAAGGTATGAGCTATAGGTAGAACAGCAGTATGAATGCTGAACTGAAAAAAAAAAATCATATTTCTGTAAATTCCCTTATTCACAGGGTGACTACTTTCAAAAATAGAATCTACAGCTCCTTTAGGTTCCTTGTTCTATTAGCCATGCAAACATTACTTGACAAACTAAGGTCCAGAGCTACATTTACTTGTGAAAGAAGAGATTCCTCAAAGTCAAATACTCCTAACATGACCTTATTTCAGTAATCAGGACAAACTAATATTGAGGACTACAGAAGCACCAATGTTGTGGGGGTGTTCCAATTCTACAATACTCATGGCACGGGAAATAAACCCAACGAAATTGAACACAAGGCTTCCTTTCTAGGAGCTGACACACAAAAATTCCTTCAAGTCAAGCAGTTCAGAGTCCTTTGGTGCACACGGAATGAAGGGTAGGAGGGCAGGAGGGAGACTGAAAAGGAAGTGAGGAATAAAAGAAAGTTTTCTGTTCTGGTTACCAATCTCCTACATAAGATAACCTACTATAATAGATGTGTTTTCCATGCCTGATCTGTACATTTTAGATTGACCAGAAGGAAAGGAAAGCTGAGCTGTAACTAAATGTAGTAGTTGTTTTCCTGTTACCAATTAACAATTGCTCTTCAATTTTATTCCCTTTACCTACCACAAGCATCCTTCCTCAACCAAAGTGATCTCTTTAAAGTCCCAGTATATCCAATAAACTAATACACAACAGTAAATGTAGAGAGAAAAATACCAGAGATTAGGAGAAAGAAAGGAATAGAATGAGGAGTTATACAATCTCAGGCATGGACAACACTGTGAACATGAGAAGTTCTTCAAGTTTCAAAACAGTCAGGCATGTATCTCTGTTTCTGCTGATGTCTCTGTATGCCTTTGAATCTTGTTTCCCTTTGTACATTCATTCAATGTTTAATGAAGGCCTACTGTGTACTAAGCCTGTGAGAGGAGCAAGACAGACAAGTACCGAGTAAAATTCATGTTTTTTGAGTTAACCTATTTATCTTTCTTTGAGTAGTGGTGATCCTAGATCTCTACTTATGAGCAAATATGTGTGTTTTCAGGCAAATGTTTCTGTGTATTTGTGACAAATCCAGATGTGCACAACAGCAATCTGTTTTCTTCTACTGACTTTATAAAGAATGTACTTAATCTCTGATTTTTATAATCTGCAGGATTGAGAGTATGATCATTAATAATTGAAAATCAATTATAAATCTCATGGAATTCCCTTACATAAGTTTTACCTGCATTGGAGTTATGAAAAATAAGCATCTTAATAGCTCGAGTATGATCCTGTGCATTATTATAGGGGTTAAGAGGAGGAAACATCACCTAAGTCCTGGTATCTGTTGTGTCACATTAATTAAGTAACACTTTCCATGACTGAGTATTATTTTCAGGAACATTATTGAATTTAATAAAGATAGAGGATAATATTTTAAAAAACAGACAATGTAGGAGTCTCTCACACCCCCATTGTTTGTGCCTGTAGTCCATGCCCTCTGCCAGCAAAACTCCAACCCATTCTTTTTTCTGAGGGTTCTTGGCAGTACCACCCTCCAGCAAGAGTCTGGCACTGCACAATCCCCTCTACCAACCAGTGTTCTACACTACCAGGCCAGAACGCCTAGACTTCTTTTCTTTCCTCTCTTTCTACCTCCCTACCTCTAAAACAAACAAACAAAAAACAGTGAGTAGTCCTAATAAAGGAAGTATCAGTAGGACTTGAATTGCTTATCCCTATAGAAAACATCTATGAAAAACAAAAAATATGGCATTATATTAAAACAGTTTGATTTGATAGCTAAATTATGTTTTAGCAACTTGTTTGGGATTATTCTTTATCCACTTCTCTCATCTGGAAGGATATATCTTCATACCCTTTCTGCCAATAAATATTCAAGAAGACAAACTATGGAAATACATTAACAGGGATGTCTGCCCTTATATTTGTTCTCCTAGGGAAACAGAAGTACCTGTGTGCTAGCAGAAATGATTGCACCATCGATAAATTTAGAAGGAAGAATTGTCCATCCTGTCGCCTCCGGAAATGTTATGAAGCTGGGATGACTCTAGGAGGTACGATGCTTTTCTTCCTTTTTCTCCTCCTTTCTCCCTGTCCCTAATTTTATTATTCTCTAAATCAGAGCTTCCTCTTTAATATGTAGATTGACCCCTTCATATTCAATGTGATCAATCATGGTCATCCCTAACCATGCTAATTGCCACTCTTGTGATCAGTATCAGAGTAAGAGGTATGAATCAGGTATCAGGACCCATCAGATGGTTAATGTGTGAAAACTTGACTATGAAGGGTTCACCAGGAGACATGATGGATATGGGCTTATGTTGTTAAATGGTGGGTATCATGAGAGAACCAAGGAATCTAGAACAGTCACAAGTGCAGAATGACCCAGGCACAGGCTGGTCCTGGACACCCAAGAATATCCTTCAGTTAACTGCTGCCTATGTTGTAAGACTGACCACCTGGAATGAGAAATTGCTTCTCCTTGGAGCCTATGATTAGGTTGTCAAGTAGAACCAATTTCCTATTCCATATCTCCCACAGATGAACAGGCCTTTAAATCATTTCCTTTTCTTTGCAAATCTATTGATGATTTCCAAAAAAAACATTTTTTTGGTCCAGTAGCACAGTGGCTTCACAGAAGGAAGATGCAGCTCTTCCAAGAGCAACCATCAGTCATAAGACTCTCTGTCCTTTAATTAGTGTCTACCATGAGTGCTGTCTCCATTTCAAAAAGACTTAACTGACACATAGTTTGCCCCTCCAAGTTTCTCATTTCTTCATGTTTGTATCTGGTCACTGCCTTCCAGTTGCCTGTGACTTCCGAAAAAAGAGATGCACCTTTCGTGAAAAAACAAGCTCATTAGTCTACTTTAATTTGGATGGACCTTGAAGAAAGCAAGCCTATATCTGAATGCCTGAAACTAGCCTTATACCTGATTATTCATTATCATCCTAGAAAACCCAAGTGCCTAGAATTCTGCCCTCTCCCCTCCCCATCTTAAAGCTAATTTAAAGTATTTGTTCATCTCTGGCTTTCTGTAAGATGATCAACACCATGTCTAAGTACACATTTACAGACAGCAGCTTGGTTTCTAACCATGCGTGGATCTTTATGTGGATAACAGCATCCTCCCCTTTCACGGTCCAGTAATAATCTTTAAACAGATAAAAGTACTACAAGTTACCCAACCAGGTTCATTCAATGCAGTTTCAGCAGAAGCATCTCAAATAGTGTTTAGTACTCCTAGGCAATACATAAAGATGCTCTCTGAGTGATTTTCCAGGCAGCCACATCAAGTTAGACTTAAATATCTGAAAAAAGCGGCAATCTTATTCTTGATTTTTAGATTTATGCAAGGGAATTCCTATCATTGTGATCTACAATGGGGAAGAAGTAGCAGGACCCGTGTGAATGGGTATAGAAGGAAAACCAGGAAAAGTGACAAAGGAATTGACAAAAGGAAGTTTTTCTCCACATGAATATTGTCACCCTATGGTGAGAGTTATGAAACACCCAACTCTCAATTATTTAGTCCTCTGTGAATTATATATAAGAGATGGAGGTTCCCATGTAGGGAACCCTTTGGGTTTTTTTTTATCTGCTTATATTAATTGCAAGCCTGCATAGACACAGGTAACGAATGTCCCCATAATATTTGAATCCAAATCTTAAGAGTCATATTCAGCCAACATCCTTCATTATAAAACAGAATGTGATGTGATTAAAGTGGACCTATTTTGAGAAGGAGTTTATATAGCAGATAATTTCACAAGTTCATAAAGCAATCAAGCATAAATATATAAAGTAATTTCTTGGAGAGTGTGATGCAGTAAGTTATCACATTGATTTATTGGATAGAGTGCTCAAATTTGAATGAGCTTGCTCTACACAATGAAAAGAATTTAAGAAGTACTATGACTGGTTTTCCTTTCGGTTCCATTATTGCAATACTTACTGAATATCTGCTTTATGTAAAGTACCATAACAGGGAATTGGAGCTTCAGGATAGTAAACTTCAAGAAATATCCACAAGATACAATGATTACTGATTTCATGTAAATGGTCTTACCTTTGGAGTTGGGCAGACTTAGGTTAGCCTAGGCTAAGGTTAGACTTAACTTAGCTCTGTTATTTACCATGCCCCCAATCCCAACCCTCATCTGTAATTTAGAGGTACCACTTTCACAGAGTTATAACAGGGATCAGATGACAGGATGAAAGTGAACATCCTTGGTAAATTAAAAAGTGATAGATTAATGTCAGGGCTTATTATGAGAGTGAGTCTGCCAACGATTTAACTGATAAGACTGTTCCGTGTGGCATGACCTAGTGGATCAGGCTTTAAGTCTGCAGCAGTAACGATGTAGTTCACATAAATTCCACGATCCCAGATTTGTGATCCAGATTTGGGAAGAACAACTAAAATGAACAATTAACAGACTAAATAAAAATGCTTCTTCCTCCTATCTGGCTGCCTGTCTACTTGCCTTCGTTCCTATCTGCTTCTTTCTTCTAAAGAAGTAAAAGACTTTAATGCATTTCCCAGTTGACTTTTTCCTGAGTTATAACATGACCTCTATATGTAACCATTTTAACAGGTACAGCAGTACCAGAAATCACTCTTGACCACCTCAAACAAAAAGTACCACCAAGATCCTATTTGAGTCTATTATAGTAAGGACCTCATGCATTATGTTCAAGTACTGTGTTAGTAAAACACCAAGTGTTTATTCTCTTAGACACCATTGTTTGGAAAAACAAATCTTTCCATTTTGTTAAACTTATGTCTATTCCCTGTTACCCTACAGCAAACCTTTCCCAAGTGTATGGAATCCCACACAGACTAAGGTGCATATTCAATATCCTAAAATTCATGTAGCAATGTAACAAAAAGAAAAAAAATCGATGTATACTACACCTCTACTCAACCAATGGGGAAAAAAAAGAAAGAAAGCATAAATACAGAGTAACCTTTCCAAATACTTTAGCAATATTCTTCCTTTTTCATAATATTTGAGTTTAACATAGACATTTTGATCATCTTCAAGGAGAATTCATATTGTTATTATAATCAGCATTCAGCTCAAAATTATATATTCTATTCCAAAATGGCAACTAGGAAGATGACTTTGGGAAAGTCCCTTCTCCCCACTGAGGCTCAGTTTTTCCATCATAAAATTGTGACAGCGTTTTTCACCAAGAATCTTTATTAACACTAACATTTTGTGATTTGTGCTCTAAGATCAAAGAGGAAGGATTTTAAAGTTATCAACTATTTTTTATGTTGTCTCTTCACTACTACAAAAATGTAGATAGTCTTGATTTGCTTAAACATGCATAGGAACACCTAAATAAGATATGTTGTGTGCCTTAAAGTAGATCAAATGGATATGATTACTATGGAAGTGGAGGGCAGAAGGGCCATCTTTGCTTGATGAGGCCTCATGATCAGTTATCGGACTTCTCTTCAGTGTCTCATCCATTGGTGATGGAATCTCCTCAATTCAGAGATACTTAAAACACATATACAATTCCCTTTTTTGCTTCTAGGCTTATCTACGTATTTGTTGCTTCTTTTATTAACAGCTTTGATGTTTCTAAAAGGAACTTGGAGTCTCAGGTTAGTTCCCTTAAAGACTTCCTTCAGGTTCTCAATTGTCTATCCATTAAAAGGGTTGACCTTTCTTTGTACATGGTTCATTTCTGGTTGCTTTTGAAAAGCCACATGTTGCTAATTGCAGTCATCTAAATCTGTTTCTTTTCATCTGAGAAAATACAACTGTCTAAAGAAGGACTTTCCCTCTAGTGCATTAACTGCAGTTTCTTCACAGTCCAAAAGTAGAACAACCAGATAGCTATCTCTGAGTTTTCTGTACTTCCCAAGGATATATTCCCTGTTTCCAAGATAGAATGAGAAATAATCATCCTTCCTGTCATCACTTCCCTGATCCTTCCTTTCTTCTAATGTCACCTTCTATTCCTCCCCCAAACATTATTCCTTTTTTTATGTTTTACAATTCTTGATTTGCTTTTAATAAATGGCATTGGCCCCTATATACTGCCTCCTCTCTTGGACCTTGGAAGATGTAGGCCTTTAAAGGATTTTAGCTAACATCAAGGACACAGAAATGGAGAAGAAACAAGAAGCTCCAGAGCATGTAAGAATTTAAGGTGTACAGCATTTTTTTCAGATATTGAGAAGTTTCTTTTCTACTAAGAGACAAAATGCCTCATCTAAGACTCAAACTATTAATAGATTTTCAGGTTTTAACAACCTCCACATTTCTTTAGTTGGGAGAATGCTCAAGAAGCCCTCAGCCATGGTCTGATCTCATCATGGACACAATAAACATCCTTGTGGTTCTAGTGTTGAAGAAAGTTTTGAGATCAACTGTCTCATTCTTCTCCATGCCATGAAGAGCAGTCCAGAATTGCTACTTCTTAATCACATGACCTGATACAACATAGTAATTGCTGTGCTGAAAAAGTATTCATGGCATGCTCTCCAGGAAACAAATTTACTAGCATTTATTCATCCATCTATCCATCCATTCATTTTCCAACTAGCCTACTACTTAGTCCTTTTATCTTTTCCATTAACTCATTTATTTAGACATCTAACAAATATATACTGACTGTCTACTATTTGCCAGAGACTTTGGTAGGTACTTTGAGGGAGCAGAGATGAATAAGATGTAATTCATGCCATAAAAGTGTTAAACAAGGGGAGAGAGACAGTGATAAAGAATATAACTTTGATGTAAAAATAAAAAAAAAATCACTGGGAGGAAGCTGAGTGAGAGAGAAGGAAAGGGCATTCAAGGCAAGGTACACAATTTGAATAAAGTCACAGAGACATTAAAAATGTAATAATGTTTTGGGGAATAGCAAAGTTTAATATGTCTAGATCTAGGAAAATGGGGAAGAAAACTACATTTAAAGTGGACTTGGTTATTATGCTAAAACTTCAAGCAGTTGAAAATCTATGACATGGAATAGATATATTCACCTATCATTTTGGTTTTACATGCTTTTTAAAAAGACTAGTGGTAGCATGAATGATTTATAGATCAGAGCTTAAATTCATGGAGATATAAGCAAGAGAGAGAAAGCAAAAGAATGAGGAGGGAGAGGGTGAGGGGAAAGGCAAGGGAGTGGGGAGGTAGAGAGAAAGATTTCTATTATCAAATATTGCTAAACACTTAGGATTACAGCCTTGGTTCCTGGGTCCACTATTTGAGTTTATCCTTTCAAGAACTGACCATGTAGATAAATCCTCACCTTATGCAAGTCCGTTGCTTTAATCCATGTTAGTGTTTTTCAGTGTGGGTTCTCAGAAAACTAATTCCATGATATGATCATTGAAAGTGATTTATTAGATCAAATAAGTTAGGCAAACTGCTTATTATGTTCCTGCTTAAGAGAATTTGCAATATATGTTAGCATATCACAACATGTGCCAATATTGCAAAAAGTAACCTGAGGAGCTTGGTAACTCAGTATCTCCAGATTTGATTCAACCCTTTCTTTTGCATAATACCTGTTAGTGTCCTAGAAAATCACTGATTTCTGGAATACATTTTTGAAAACTGGATAGATAAATACTCTAGCCTATAGACAGACAATATCCCTAGCTCAGGTCATCCATCTTATAGATTTGTACGTCATTACTCACTAGAAGAATGAATCAAAAATGCCTTTATGACCAAGAAAACAACATCCTCAGCATATCTCGAGTATTCACGAGAGTCTACTAAAGTAAACCATTTGGGGTCTGTATAAGTTGTGTCATACACAAATGATAGGATATAATCCAGGCCAAACCAGGGTTATTTCCCAAGTAACATAATGACCATAAGTACATATCCCTGACCCAAGAAGCACACTGGACAAGTTTTCTTTTTTCCCGAGAAATGGAATGTCTTCCAGCATTATGAAGTGATAATTAAATATTTTGACTTTATAGACATTCTGATCTAAAATTTAGCAGTAATTTTGTGTAGTTTCACCAGCACGATAGCAGACATCCTAGAATGTCACAATATATTACTATCACATAACCCCATTGATAAAGTAGGAAGACTAGAAATCACAGAATTGTAGAACTTGACTGCGCTGTTTACCAAGTTCTATTCTATATTCTGTTTATCAGCTAGCAGATTATCATAGAAAATTAAAATTATTGGGATTTCCTCCCTCCTTTGGCTCTCTAGATTAAAATCCTAGAAGTCTTCAATTTGGAGATGCAAGTGGTAAGTCTCAGATTTCAAAAGTACTACTCCCCACACCCAATATTCAGATACCTGAGCACTCCTATAGATATTCATAACTGTGGAATGTACACAGGAGCATAAGTGCCCTATAAGCTTTCACAACATCATATCCAATGTGTGACTCAGCCCTTACAACAAAACCTCCTTTTTTCTTCCTTTTTTAAAGGTTCTGTGGTATATTAGAAACAATGTGATGGACTTGGATGCAGACAGAACTTGTTTCTAATCCTGACTCTGCCACTTACTATATTCATGACCTCGGGTAAATCATTAGACCTCTCTGAGCCTGTTTCCCAACTATAGTACAGAAATAATAAAATATTCCTTACAGAATTGTTAGAATTAAAAATAAACTGGTACGTAGGAGTCCCATAATAAATATCACTGTAGCCCCAATTCCTTTTTTGGATAAGAATGATCTATGTGGTCCCAGGCACCACTGGGGCTTGTTGTTTTTGTCTGTCATTGTGTGGCTTTCAGTACTGTTTCCTTTGTTCTGTGTTCTCTGAACTATCCTTCAGTGGACTCTTGAAATCTGTTCTCCATGGCCTACATTGACATTCTCCGGTTGATTGCATACATATTTAGTGATATGTTAGAGGGAAAAGGGTATATTTCTCTCTAATAGGTCTCAAGTGAACTTGGATATGGAAAGACCAGAGACTATATTTAACACTTCCAAACCAAATTATCTGGAATAGTATATATATATATATATATATATATTGTACTCTTTCTCTAAGTGTTTTTCTAAATAATTGCTAGTCATCAAAATTGATGATACCTCATATCTAGTACTTGAGTATCTCACTTGTAAAATTTGCACTTAAAATTCTTGAGTTTTTAAAATCTAAAAAAGGCTGAAAGATTTTGTTGACTTTTGTTATGAGAACTTCAGAATCTCTCATTTGTTCCTTGAGAGAGTTCAATGATATAATAAAAATATTTTGATGATAAGAGGTAGAAAACTAAGAGTGCATAGTATACAATAAGTCATATATACATAGAAAGTATTTTACAAATATAACAATTCTATGAAAAAAATTTTCATTTGAATTGATAACTGCTTATTTGAAAATATTTTCTTTTTCATTGAATTTCGTTGTCAAAAATTAAAAGATACATTTTTAATATCACAAGTTTAAAATATTTCATTATTGTAGGAATCGTATACATAGACAAATTTGCCTAAGCAAGTTGTTTCTTTTTTTTTAAGATACTCTTTTATAAATTTTGGGATCGTGTTCATGAGAAATATAACTAGAAGGGGAAAAAATACACAGCCACTCAGAAACTAGTAGAGCCCTCAGATTATCTATTATTGATAATAATTCCATGACAACAGATAGAAAGCAACCTGGAAATGGCGTCACTATCCTGGATCACCTCTTTTGGAATCAGATACCATTCTCCTTAGTCAAGTTCATCCCTTGCTAGACTTTTTAGATCTCTTAAGCCAAGCATAAAAATGTATTTTCCCTTCTTTAGTAGCCCCATTGGACTAATGATTCTGCAATGTAAGGTTAATAAATGACTGTTAAGAGGTATTTCAGCCTTCTAGTAGTCAGAAAACATGCAAGTACTTGGCATGCCCTGGTGCCCTAGTGGTCTAGTACACCTGGGAGCAATCCCACATAACATCAAAGGTTCCAGGTTCAAGACCCAGGACCCGGGGAACAACCAATGTGAACACCTAAATAAAAATAAAGTGCTTCTTCCTTCTCTCTCTTCCTTCCTGCCTACCTACTTACTTTCATTCCTTCCTGAGCTTTTCCTTTAAAAACAAATATAAGCAACAATCCCAAAGAAGTAACCTGCAGATAATTTTGACTGGTATTTGAAGCTAAGAAGAAAATCTGGATCTTGAGCCATACGAAAGTTCACTAGCCCAGGCTTGCACAGTGTGGTGTGTCATGCTGGTCACAATGAAACTGAAAGACTGACGACTCTCCCTAGGGTGAAAAATGAGGCATGGAAGCTTTGATTAGTGAGCTGTAGGCACATAGCCATTAATTTTGAAGCATTCCCATGTCCAGGCTGCATAACAATGCTTATAATATTATGGAATTGTTTGGCAGCTATAAGAAATTCATAAAAACAAAAAGGGAATCTTTGTGGGCTCTAAGTGGCTATAATGGATTATTAAGAAATTCTATTTCCCTTCTCATCTTCATGTCCTCCCTCCTGCAAAATCCCACTTAATTCTTGCCCATTATGTGCAGAGAGGCACACATAGACGTATATATAAACTCTATAGTATGTTTGCCAATAACGTAGGAAAAAGAAGGGAAAAAACAACTCCCAACTATTTCCCATTTCCCCACCTTACCTTTGTCATGCAGGTAGATAGAAAAAAAGAAAACCTCCAATACAAAATGACAGTTTTACCCTCCCCAGTTTTGCATGCTGTCTCCTATGTTAGTTGATCTGAGTCAGGCATCTGATTATGGGTCCTGGTAGGTGCAAACCCAGTTTCAAGTTGTTACATTCAGCAGTTTGATTTCATATTAGAAAAAAATCTGGTTTGGCAATTGCAAGCATCTAAAACTGATGAGGTAATGAAGAATGGATAACATGCCTCATTCAGAGTAAGTGTTCTAGAGGGCTCTCTAGTGGATAGCCTGGAAATGCCTGGAGTCTGAAATTTAGGGGTTTAACCTCTTACTCCTCAACATAGACTGATATTCAGACTGGTAGTTACTCTCCTAGTTGGTAGCTACCCACAATGGGACTGATGATGCTTCTTTACCTCACAGGGATATTGTGAGGAATAGCTCTAGAAGTAGCAGCAGTTACCATTCATGTAGTCATGAGTATCATGATTTTTGTTTCCTATAATGTGACTTGGCATTAGCAGAGTGTTTTTTGATTGTTATTGATACTATGTAATGGCAGCCAAGCACTAAATCAGTTGGATGCAGTAATTTGCTGGCTTGGTTGTTTGCTTTCCATAGTATGCTGCTAGAAAGGATCTTTGCTGATGGGACTCAAGGTGCTACTTTTCACAAGAAGCCACTTTGCTTGTCTGAGGCTTTCGTGGATATTTTTTCTTTTTTGCTTGGTGATTATGCAGTTTCTAAGTTTCCCTTTACCTTCATTCAGCTGATTCACCACCATGGACCTAGATCTTAACCTTGGGGCCCCTCACTGAATTGAAGGTGGTAGCTAATTCATAGATATAAACAAAGACCAGATTTCTGTTTCTTCTGAAAAAACAACTCCAAGAAGCCAGCCAATTTCTCTCTTTAAGCAGAACAAAAGACTAGAGTGAGTTATTTTCTCCTTCTTCCCAAAGTCAAGGTGTCTATGTTTTAGGGTTGTGCACACACACTTGAACTTTTCATAAAGATAAAAGAAGGTAAAATCTACAAACCAGTGTCAACTTTTCTTGTTTTCTATTGAAGTTTGGAGGGTGGATGAAAGTGATCAGATTTTAATTTACCTTTCATTTCTAGCTTTACTGTTCCCACCGTTCACTTACATCATACGCTTGCCTTTGCATCAGGTGCGAGGACTTGTTCTGCTTTCAAACCATCCTCAAACATTGCAGTGATGTAAAAAGAAAGGCACTTCAAGTTTCTAATATCTTGTCTTGCTGTCCTCTGTCACTTCCCCAGAGTGTCTCCATAGTCAAACCAGTTTCCTTCTGGTGGATGTGGAACTTGTGAATCTAGGGACAAACAAATATCACTCAGAAGCCTTTCCTGAGGCCTACATTTTCAACCCTCTTTCTTCTCCAGTCTCCACCTACACAATTCCCCCACCCCAATACACACGCATGTGCATGCATACACACACACACACACACACACACACACACATACTTTTCTTTCTCCTCCTGACTCAGCAAAATTCTGGAGAAAAGCCAAGGAACACACTTCTTTCTCCTCCTGACTCAGCAAAATTCTGGAGAAAAGCCAAGGAACAGCTTCATGAGGGAGGAAAGTTTCACCCTCCTCAGGGCAGAATTTTTATCCCAGGCCAACAAGTTGTTTCCTAATGTGGTTTGAAAGACTAATGTGGTTTATTTTTTAACTGTTTTCTATTTGTTTGACCGTTACATATTTCTGCTAGTGAATTTTCCTTTAATAAAACCATTAATACACCAATGGTATTTTCTTATTTACAACAAACAGACTGACAGAATTAATGCTTTTAACATTGGATTTTTTTTCCTTTTCTTTTTTGTTCCTTTTTTTCCCTCTCTTTTGCTTTCCAGGTCATGCTGACCTGTTCAGCTTGGACCATTTCACATTTGTTTTTAATGTTAGTTTAAATGTAATTGTAAAAGCATGTATGTTCTAAATTCATGTAGTTACTTTTCCAGTGGAAAAGGCTGGTATTCAAAAGTATTTCTATGCTTTACAATTTTACATGAGCAGGTTTTTGGTATGACTTTGTGCCCCTTACCCAGGATGGCAGCTGAACAGTCAACTCCTTTCTTCTGGCTCAGTAATTAGGAGAGACTTGGAGGTAGTTTCTGCCAGATTATGTGCTTTGGCAAAGATATGAAGCATTACATATCATTTTATTATTAATTATGTTTACTCCTCCGTGAACTAAAAACCATTAGACTAAGTAATCTAATATAAACCTTAAAAGATAAAATTTGGTTTTCTTTCCCTCAGATTTGAGACTGGGAGGAGAAAGTGGTATAAGAAGGACAAAGGAGACTTCTTGCCTGAGAGAATTTGACCTACACTTATTAGTGTACACTTGAAGATGCACCCCTACTAATCTCCCACTCTATATCTGCCAAGGATTGACTCTGCTCCATCTCTTACCCTGTCCTGATTTTGCCTACTCACTCCAACTGATACTTCTACCTATTAACATGCTACTCAGCCCAATGAAATGGAAATAGTACCATGCTAGAAGTCAGGATACCCAATTCTAGTTCTTATTCTATGCATATCTAGTTGTGTGAACTTAGGCAAGATTTAGTCTTAGCTTTTAGTCTACTTATCTTTGAAATAGGAGTTCTTTGAATGGGGGGTGAAGGGATAAACAAGATCTGGGAATGTCAAGCATTTTCTTAGCAATGGAAAGTTTTCTTCAAATAAAATATGATGTGGGACCACAAATATAGATATAAAATAATAGTTTGAAGAAAGTAGGGTGTATTGGAGCTAAACATGTAGACTTACTATGGCACCCCTCAGGTACCCTTAAAGAAATTTGTAAACCCTTGGAGCACTACTAATCTGCTATATTGATGTCTAGGGACCCTTCTAACTCAGATTTCAATCCCTGTGGGAATTATATATTTTTTCAGTTAACTTTTTCAGAAAGTTCACCTGCTTGAGATAAAGAGAGCAAAACTGAGCAACGTGGAGTTTAGCAACTGGCAAGAGTAAAACATCCATTATTGACCTACAAAAATATCCATTATTGACCTACAAATTTTACTCTGCTAGACACTTTACAAGCATTCTCTTAGTGAAAACGACAGCAATTCTGTGACATAGATCCAGTTATTATCTTAGGATTTTGATACCTGTCAGTTTGACCCTTGACCTTTGGTTTGAGACTAGTTGCACAGTAAGGAAGGTCAGACTTCTAGGTTGCCATCTTAAGCAATTTGCAGAATATTTTCTAACTAGAGACTCATTCAGAGAAAAGCTGATAGCCTTCTTATTGACATACACTTTTATAGGATGCAGAGCAGTATCACTGAGATCATTTCATTTCCTCCTAACAATAGTCCAGTGAAGTAGTCAAGTTAAATTATCACCATTGTACAGATGAGAAAACTGAAATGTAGGAGTAATAAAGGGATTTGTTCAATATCATATGTCCAATAAGATCAGTCATAAAAAACTTTTTATTGTGAATAATGTTTTACAACTTGAACATCATCATTACATTCTGCCTCTAAATCCAATGTATTTCTACTGTGCTTCAATTTTAAAGAGGCCTTCTAATGATACAGAATCTTCTACTTTCAGACATTACAATAGCATCTATATTCTTCATTATAGCCTTGTGAATTATCTTGTGTTATTATCCCCAGTTTACAGATGAAGAAATTGAGGTACAGAGAGGCTAAGTCTTGTCCAAAGGCACATAGCTAGTAAACAGTAGAGCTGGTCTTACATCTAACATGGTTTTAGAGTTACATCACCTATAACCATTAACTCCCTACTCTTTAAAAATGATGGAGAGTGAAGAAGTCATTTTGGAGGGCTCACTACTTGTTAGACATTCTATGTAAATTTTTTTGTCTTAAGTGTCTTAAGAATGAGGTGACAGTGCTCCTATGTTACAAATGAGGGAAATTAATCCCATACAAGCAGAAAAACTAAGCAAAGCTTAAAAGTTATTAAGGAGTCATTGAAAGAGCTGGGATTTGAACCAAGATTATATGAGTCCAAAAGTTTATTTGTTTTCTTTCCCTACACCATGTGTCGGTACAGATAGTGTGCTAGATTTCTATTGCTGCATAACAAATAACCAAAAATTAGCAGCTTCAAATGCTCATTTATTGGTTCACAGTTCTATAACTCAGAAATCTGACACAGCTTGACTAGATTCTCAACTCACTGATTTACGAAGATGAAATTAAGGTGTTGGTAAGTAAATATTTTAATATGGATCTCAGGGTCCTCTTCCAAGTACATATGATTATGGAAGGAGTTATTTCCTTGCTTAATCTTAGCGTTAAGATCCTTCTTTCCTTTGTGGCTGTCAGCCAGAGACTATACTCAGCTTCTAGAATCTGCCTTCCATTCTTAACATGTAAACCCCTTCACCTTCAAAGTCAACAAAAGAGATTCTGCCTAATGTTGAATCGTGTTGGATTCAAGAATGACTTTCCAGAAGGAGCTCAATACTTTTTAAGGGGTCATCTGACTATGTAATGCCCATCAAGGGTAACCATGCTTAAAATTAAGCTGAATAGTTACCTTCACGACATCTGTTCAATCCTTTCACAACACATCTAGATGTATGTTGTACTAAATAACTGGAAGAAGGTGTGTACACAAGAGATTGGGTGCTTGGGAACCCTCTTAGAAGTCTACTTATCTCAGAAAGTAATTATTTTATAATCCAAATTCCATGCTGAGATATGAGGAACAGAAGCATCATTCACTTTAGTGGGAGGGAGTCAAACTTTATAAGACTTTGGAAAATTTCTCTCTGTCCTGCCCAGTGTGAGAAGGCCTTTATCTGGAGGATCAAGGAATGATAGAGCAGTGCCTAAAGGTCACAGTGGTAAAGAAGTTACAGAATAACGTCTACCTCTCCTCAGGAATGTATCACTGAATCTAATTGGAAAAATATTTCTCTAGTGCTGTAGAGATAGCTCACACAAGGATCTAATGCCACAGGCTATAAACTTTATTTCCTATAGGATACAGATAGCATGATCTATGTAGAATGTCTGCTGGTCAAATTCCCTGAAGAGCAGGTAAGGACAGGGAAATGCTTGTCAATGACCATTTCTTGTCACTGTCCTGACCTAAGACAGAAAGACAGGACAGAGATACAAAGCAACTACACATCATTGGAATCATTCATCTTTACTTTCCTCTTTCTCTTGGTTTCCCTACTCGATTCAAATAAGCCAATGGGTCACTGCTCTAACATGGGGGCTGGCAGGCTTGTATTTCACAAGAAAAAATTAGATCTAACTCTGGGGCTCAGGTGCAGGATGCAGGAGGGGTGTGGGGGACAGCCTTCATGGAAGAAAATTAGGCCTTGGGCATTGAGTAACATCTGAGACTAGCAATCCTCATTGTCCAGCATCCAAGTTGTCTAGCAACATGCTGGCCTCTGCTGCAGAGAGAGAATAGCAGATATCACGGCAGAATGAATGGAATCTGATTTCAATTACATTCAGTACAGTCACCCTTTTCAGAGAGTGAAACCAGAACACCTGGTGCTGCTTGGGCCGCTCTGGCCACAGGGGCAGCACATTACCCAAGTCCTGTATACAAGTGGGAATGTGGCTTATCTTCAAACTGATGCCATATAGGTCTCAGAGGAGGAGGATATGAAAATACCAGCCAAGTTCTCATTAGCACTATGAGGAGAAGAGGAATTATTTCATCTCGATGGATTCTCCCTAGTCTCTGCACAAACTGATCATGGCTTGTAATGAGTTTGCTTAGATCCACAGCCATTACCCCACTGAGATCTGAGTCATTGGTGGGAAAGTCGAGGTGACAAATTGTACCTCACTGATTGCATCAGCACCAATTGCTCTGTGTTCTCTGCCTTTTGAAAAAGCCCATGGAGTAATTTTACAAAATTCATTTAGATTATTTTCATTTTCAATAGCATGAGTAAGGAATAACAAAAGGACAGGTGTCCCAGAGAACAGTTTTGATTCACAGCACTATTCCATAAAGCTTTCAGAAATAATGGAAATGTCCTACATTTGTGCTGTCCAGTATAACAGCCACTAGCCACTAGTGTGGCCTTTGAGCACTCGCAATGTGACTACTGAGACTGAGGCATTATATTTTTAGTTTTATTGAATTTTAATTAATTTAATTTAAGTTGCCACATATGACTAACGACTATCGTGTTAACCATTGCAAATGCTGAAGGTATTCAGAAAGTCAGGTACTGATACAGAGTAGAAAATAATCAAAAAGAGATCCAATGTGGTACAGAGAATTCTAAATTTGTAGTGAAAGCCCTACTTCTAGTTTCACTTCTGTCACTAGGTGACGTCACCCTCTCTGTCCCCAGTCTCTCCATCTTTGACTCGAAAGTTTGGATTTATGTCAGAAGTCCCAATGACTGAATTCAATGTCAGTGTCAGAGAAATTTTTAAACATTATACAAATACCTTCCAGGGGCATGTGTATATGCATGCACATGCACAACCATGACAGGGGCAAGAAAGCATTCATTCCCGTTCACTGAAGTTCCCACCAATATCTTGCATGCACACATAGACAAACACACACACGCACATGCACACACACACATACACACCACTATCTATGTAGACTCTGAAGATATATTGAAACTGTGACTCTCCAGGTGAAATGATTTTTAAAGACCCTTCGAGTTTGTTTATTTGTTT
>RJWH01002184.1:40443-259141 GCA_004363575.1 Solenodon paradoxus
AAAAAAAAAAAAAAAAAAAAAAAGCCATGCTTTTTCTTGTCAATAGACCAGGCTTAGAGACAGCCTGGATGCTCTTTTTTGATCTCTATGTTACCTCAATTTACTCGTTTGCCAAACAAGCATAGAAGATATCCCTATCCTCCTGAAAATATTGTGGAATTAAATGATGTAATGTTTTCAGGGAGTGAGGCACATAGAAGGTCCTGAAAAAAATAGTTACCCTTATTTATCTTCATTACCTCAGGTATAGGGCTAACTACTTTTCTGGCCTCCCTCAGGCTAGAAAGGAGAACTACATGGTCTGACAAATCCTGAGCACAAGGTCAAAAGTACCACTGATGAGGAAGAGTTTGTCAACCTCTAGAAACTATATACCAGTGGAGCAGATATAGTAGGCATTGCCAGTATGTAAAGTTGCCTTGAAGAATCCATGTCAGCATCGTGTTCACCAGATGACAAGATTTTGTCTCTAGCTCTGAGAGAAAATGGGCTTACTCTGGCTCATATCTTCCAAGCTATTCCCTTGGTGGGGCATGAAGGGTTAGAGTTGACTGCGGATGTGCATATTTCCTAATCTGCTGTGCTCAAACCCTGCAGAAATTATTGTTGAACAAGGTCATCTTGCACATGGAGTTGCTATTCTAGGCTCCTCTGAGTTCTTCTCTGTGTTCTTCTTGCACCGCCCTCCCAACATTTTATCCTCCTCTACCTTAGTTGTTGATCCAAACATGTGATCCATTCTTGCAGTGATTTACTGAGTTGCACTATAATTGGAGTTCACATTACAGGACTTATTTTTCTACTTGGAGCTTAAAGTCAGTTCCAGATAAGCATCTTTTTCTGCAGGAGCCAAAAAACAGATGAGCAACAGCTTTTGTTGTATTTATCCATTTAAACTAAACAATCAGCTTCTCTCTTTGTTTTATACCTTTTATTTATTATTATTATTTTAAAGGGATTAGAGATAAAGTGGTTTATGGTCTGCTACACTGCAACTGCCTATACAAGGCCTCAGAGTTATAGCCTTTTCAATTATTTATATTTTTGCCAATATGAATGCTAGGCAAAATAGCACAAAGTAAACATCAGAATGCTCAAGGACCTCTAAATTGTGTGAGAGCATAAGGGACAATGGTTCTTAAGGTTTACTTTTGGGATTATTATTGTTTCTTTAAATAATGTTATTTGTATCATCTCTTCTAATGTCTGCCTCCTAGCATGGTTTCCATTTTACAGAGAGATTATAGAAGCAGGTACATTCTGTTATTTCTTTGATACTTTGAAGATTTCAGCTCTTCCTCCTCCCTTTCTCCCATTTGCTAAAGAAAATCAAACGTGTTACATTGCATGTATGGGTGTAATGTCTGAAAATTCTGAGACCGCTGAGGCTGCTCTATAATACCAGAAAACTCCAATTTCTTGAGCCCAAACTGAGATGATAAAATTTGGTATTCTGATAGGGGAAGGGATATTCAATGTAACTTTTTTACCTCATTCTTATCTGATGCTTGAATTTTTAACCATTATTGAGGCTCTGCTGGATCATCTCCAGTAATTCCAATGCCTGGCAACCTTTTCATCCAAGCTTTAACTTGGATGTGTGTGTGTGTGCATGTATGTAGGGAGAGGTGAAAAATTAAATTTAAAGTTACTGTAAGTTTTCTGGTACACCCCCCCAGAACCAAATAAACAAGTTTAATCCTTCTTCAACAGGTCTGTTTTTACTCTCTTTCTTAGCAGTTTGCTAGACTTGCTAGACATAGATATAAGTACAACACTCCCTTAAGTTAAAAAGTTTCATATTTACTTATAATCCATAAATTAAAGCCCAGGTATCTTAATACTCCTTTAAATTCAAGACCCTATTTTAGTTTTCACACTCATAGACATTCTCCCAACACATGCAAACTACAACCCACTTACACAGGTTCCTATTCTCCCAAACACTTGTCAGTTCTCTTATTTATGCCTTTTTAACCCTTTTCTGTCAGCTGAAATCCTTGTTTTTCTTCAGGGTTCAGGTTAAATGCTACTTAAAAAGTGTTTCCTGATTCCACCTATGCAGAGAGATTATCTCTTTCTCTAATGTTAATATCTTTCTTGTAACATTTGCTACCTTGACATTTTCTAGAACTGTTTATGGGCCATTTATTTCTCCTCTCTCAGTCTGTGGTGGGGACTGTGTCCTTTATATCACCCAGAAATAAAGACTTTACAATAGCTTTCCATTGAATGAATGAATGAATGAATGAATGATCAATGTATTAGTAAATAATTTAACTGAAAGTTCAAGGTATAAACACTGAAGGCTGCATTTAGGCAGAGTCCTAACTAAAGATATACTAGGTCTGCCTGGCAAGAGGATTTGTGGATAAAGCAAAATACAAAACTTTGAGATTAGTTGGGCTTTGGAATGATGGGCAGTGTACTCAAACTGTACTGATACAGTACTTTTCGTTAAGGAGTTTAGAATCTGTGACCAGGGAAAATAACCATCCTTATTTTCTTAGCTCAGGCTATTTTTCTAACAAGTTAGCTGTACTGTGTGCTGTTGGCCACTGATAACAGATTCAAATTTCCCTTTCTTCACAATAGCCCGGAAGTTGAAGAAACTTGGTAATCTGAAACTACAAGAAGAAGGAGAGGCTTCCAGCGCTACCAGCCCTACTGAAGAATCAACTCAGAAGCTGACAGTTTCACACATTGAAGGCTATGAGTGTCAACCCATCTTTCTGAATGTCCTGGAAGCCATCGAGCCAGGTGTGGTGTGTGCTGGACATGACAACAACCAGCCCGACTCTTTTGCAGCCTTGCTTTCCAGCCTCAATGAACTGGGAGAGAGACAGCTTGTACATGTGGTCAAGTGGGCCAAGGCACTGCCTGGTAAGGAAATGGAAAGCAGATACAAGGGATTAGGGAGATCATAGTTAGTTAATATGCCTACAGACCAAGAACCATGTCTGGTCCTTTGTTGCCCATTTACCAATGCAGTCCTTACCACAACTCTATGGGAAATAAATTGGCATAATCCCCACTTTAGGAATAAGGGAATGGAGACCCCAAAATTTAGGAAAAGAGTAAATAGCATTACTGAGTGTCCCTTATGCCTCACACCAGCACATGACAACCGTGTTTCCATGCTCAACCATTAGAAATAGTCAGCATATGTTCCTATAATCACAGATAACACATAGCCATACCCTTTTATATCTTAAAATGGTCTTCTATATATTCACATACAGACTCACCTTAAACATAAAGTTTAGTTTATCTTATATTCTGTCTTTAATATTCACTTTTAGGAGCCATACCATGGGAATGCTTATAATATGATATCATAGAAAGAATAAGGAAAACATTCACTTTTTAGCTTTAGCTATGCTGATAACTCATTGTGTGATCTCTTCCTTTTTTGAGACTATATAATATATGAAGAATAGTTTAAACTAAATTGACGGTTTCCAAAGTTTGCTTCCAGGAATATTTAGTGTTTTTAATCTACCTTAATAACCATAGTTGGAGGAATATTAGTTGTTAGGTAAAGAAATACAGATTGTTTGTCTAACATGTGAGTGAATACTTCCACTGATGGGGAACTCACTTTCTCTCCAGATCATTTGATCATTTGCTATTTGAACAGGTCTGATTATGAAAATTATTAGAACTTAAAGAAGCCTTAAAGATCCTCTACTCAATAATTCACATACCTTCCTTTTTAACAGTCAAGCATTTACTTCTCAAAAACATTATACTCAGATACAAGTGGAGCTGGTTGACTTAATGCCACTATCTCTCCCTCAGTACCCCAGAGATATATCAGGTTACTTCTGAAGAATCTTAGGATTCCAGAGAATATGGCTTAGAGATCAGTGAAGCAAAAGTTCTTGAAGTATTCTTCTAATTCTAAAATTTATGATTAAAATATTCTTTTGAAACATAAACATCAAACCTCTTCTTATGGAGTCAAAAGGTAGCCTGATTTCTAATAATAACTGCCTTCCAGGTGGAAATTTATGGTGAGCCAAATAGTTTCCTATGTATTACCTGATTTTATTTTCATAAGAAACCTACAAGTTATGGATTATTTTTCCTGTTTTATAAAACTACTGAAAGAAAGCACTGAAACTCTAAGAAGCGATATACACACAGTAGGAAAGTAACAGAACCAGAACTTAAACCCAAATTCCCTTCTGATTCCAAATCACATCCTCATCCTACTTCACTCATAGTTTACATAGTGCCTTTGTAGTTCTGTAGCTCTGGGTTTTACAGTGAGGGACCACGGCCTCATTAAAGCATTAAAGGCCACTTGGATCATAATGTGGGCTTTCTGCCTTTGTAGCCATGACATGTTGACTGTCAAATTCCTATTTCATCTTTCCAATTTGCAAGGCCCAGTCAGAGACACTAGATTACACTAATAACTTCACAGCTTCACAAGGTGGGGTTGAGCAGTGAATAAAATCACTGGGAAGAAGGTCCAAGGACTCTAGATGTATATTAACAGTTCAAAAAGAGTTTCAGTTATTATCACTTATTCAGCTGGACTATGACTAGTGTGTTAGCTGTTAGCATATCTCTACAGTGAATATGGATGGCACAGACATGGCAACTAAGATTGTAGCCAAGGGTGGTGTTATGAAGGACTCTAGAATTCTTGATGTCTGGGAGTCTTAGAATCTAAAAGAAAAGAAAATTGGAGTACATAGGTGAACAGGGTCCAACAAACAGAACTAGCAGAACAATATGTCTAGATAGAATAGACTTCACACCTGAGCCTATGACTAAGAAAAACTAATGACCTTCATGGTTTTAAGCTATGACCTTCAGCGGTAGAATGGAAAACTCACTGGAGAAGAGAATTAGAATACTTGAGTTCTCGTCCCAGTTGACCACATATAGATTGTTTTATCTTGTGGTAACTGATTAACTTATTGAGCCCTCATGTTCCTTGTTGGCAAATTAAGTGTCACATTGACTACTCTGTAGGGTTCTTGTGATAGTTAAATGAGGTCATCAATAGGAAAGTTAGAAGCACAATCTATAATTAATAGAAGCATTTATGATAAGATATAGCAAGACAAAACTTAAGGTAATTTTTGATATGTTGGGAAAAGGAGAAAGTGGAATGCTGCTATGAAATTATTTCTGAGGTAATGTATTTAGCATACAACTGTTTGAAAAACTCCAGGAGAACATAACAACATTTATTCTACCTATACAGTATTGTGGATGCAGCAGCTGGAAGCCATTGTTCTCTGAGTTTAAGGAAGACAATTTGGAGGTCATCTAATTTTCATTTAACATTAATATTTAATTAATATTTCTTAAATGCTTACTCAGATATGTGAACTGTGGTATATACTAGGGAAAAAATAAATAAAAAGACATGGTCCCTATCTTCAAGAAGCTGTAATGGTCAGAAAAGAGAAGTAACCTGAAGGTGGTGTGGAGAAGGCATTGAGTGTCAAAGACAATTCTACTAGATGTTGATAAGTAATAATATCTCTCTCCCAGGAGTGTTAGAAGAGCCAAATAAGATAATAGCTAGAAAAGATATCTGTAAAGTGAAAAGTAGTGTTCATCTGAGAGAAATTATTATTATACTGCATTCTCAGAAAGGTTCCTTGATTAAGAATACAGGTTTTGGAGTCAGACTACTTGATTTACGAGCTTTGTCTGGCAGTTACTAATCTTATGATCTTAGACAAGTTCCTTAACCTTTCCGTGACTCACTTTTATTGATTCACTTTTATTGATACTGTTATTGAATAACAGTACCAACTCTTATTGGATTATTGTGAGAATCAAATGAGTTAATATAAGTAAAGTACTTAGAAAAGCGTCCATTCATTTTAAGCTGTCACTGTGAGATTATTGTTCTCATTCCATTAACAATACCCTGTTTTCCTCCATCAGCCCATTTGAGCAGTTTAGCAAAGTACAGAAGGCAATAAGTATTATCCTCACCATATAGATTGTCCTTCCCCTTTCTCCCCACCATTAATGGTCCTTGGGACTCCTCAAGGACTGCCTTATTGTCAGAGATTCTCAGCCCAGCAGAGAACCAGTTAGCCCAGTCTATCAGCACCCAATCTGACCATTGCCTCTACCTTATTTCCAGGCTTCCGCAACTTGCATGTGGATGACCAGATGGCAGTCATTCAGTACTCCTGGATGGGACTTATGGTGTTTGCCATGGGCTGGCGGTCCTTCACCAATGTCAACTCTAGAATGCTCTACTTCGCCCCTGACCTGGTTTTTAATGAGTAAGTGTTCATGAACCCAAAACTCACATAAATAGCTTCCTGGGCAAATCTGAGTGGTGGTGGAAGTAATGATGGTAATGGAAGTAACAGTGGGGATTAGCTCATTTGATCTGTTAGTAAGACAGTAGAAGCCCCAGCCAAACTGATATATCAGAGGTGGCTTTGCATAGGTGAGAGGTCAACCAGTGGAAGGTAAGAAGGTATGATGCTGAGGCAATTTCTTTCCCACCCAAGACCCACCCCAGGTATTTGGGCCCTTCTTAATACCTGCTCTACAGCTTTCCTAAGAACCTCATGTTAAAGCTCCTTCTCTTTACTTCTACCAACATAGGGAATGGTTATAAAGATGCTAGTTGTGAGAACTGAAGTTTCTTTGATCCCTTTGCTAACACTGAAGTTACTTCCACTACTGCCAGCCACCATTTGCTGAGCAACTAGCTTTTTTGTTCCAGGATTATACTAGATATTTTCAAAATCTTATTTTGTTCTCATGAAAACCTGAAATCATAATGTTATAGATAATCTTTCTTAATGAGTAAGGAAAATTAGTCAAAGTGACTCACCCAAGGTGACATAGCTAGGAAACATTAATGACAAATCTATGTTTGTGCAACTCCCAGGTCTTATCACTCTCTGTCACGTGACACTGACCAACTTACTTCCCTTCTTTTCTCTGAAAAACAGATTTAATGAATGCCTGCCCTGTCACCAGCCATATCCTTCATGATTTTGGCCAAGGGCTCAGCTTTTGTAATTCTACTTTATTAACTAAAATCTTAGTTCTGTTATTTTCTACATCATTGTCTTTGGACAAGACTCTTAAATCCCTGACCTTCAGTTTCCTCATCTGATAACAAAATAAAACTCCATTAAATTATTTGTTATGATGATTAAAATGTGAGCTAATGGTTAAGAAAAGCCTGGCCCATAATAGGCAGGAAATTAAAATATATATCTTTCTGATATTCTCCTTCCTTAGTAGAGATTACCTTCTCTATGTCTCCTGTTTAAGATCCCCTAATGGCATTTTGAATGTTGCTGGCCAGAAAAAATCTTCCCAAGAACCTTGAGCTAGTTTCACCAGAGATAATCTCTCTGGCTAGGAAAGAAATTGACTTTCTCTCCCTCTCGTCCTCTAACTCAAAGAAACCTTAAAATAAAATCTACAGGTCAGTGATTCTTTCCAGTACAGCGGTGCTATGCAGGGGAGAATGACTGTCCCCAGCCGCCCTCTTCCAACCCAGCCAGCCCTGGTAAGTGAAAAGCTAAGAATAACCACGGGACTTTTGACATGACCTGCTTTATGATTTCCACATCTCCTAAGAGTTACCTATGATTCCATCTTTCATGGTGAGCCTTAAAATTCCCCCTTCTTGTGTATTTTCCACCCCCATCATCCTGCTGCCCTACAGAGGTTGAACCAACTTTCCAGGAACATTTACTGCCCGCCTCTCCTAAAACTCTAAGACCTTTGAACTCTTGAAAAGTGACAAAATGTTGTTTTCTAAATCCTAATTTTATTCTCTGCCTCTGTATAACTATGTGACACACCACCTCAGCTTTCTGGCCACTCCCATGTGTCACCTCAGAAGGTACCATAGGATTCCCCAGAGGGACAGGGTCCTAGAACTAAGCAATATGCCTTCATTCTTCTCATAGGAACCCACAATATTAGATCTCCTAGAGTCCCTAGAAACATCCAAAACAATATTTCTGAACAGAGATGCTATTGATATTTTTGAAGAATAATTTTTCATAGTATAAGATGTTTCTGAATATTGGAATATGTTTGGCATCCTTTATACCTGCTCACTAAATGCCAAGTAGGATCCCAAAATGCCCCTACCCATTTCTAGAATCTACTGGGAAGGCAGTACCTTTCCTCCGTAGTTGGGAGGAAACTTTCCAGTTGAAAGTCACTAATTGCTGCCAGTCTCCTCAAAGTACTAATGAAGAGATGAAAGCCCAAAGAAAGAGATGGACTATGGGCCAGCCTAAGTTCTGATACCTGATTCCAAACCCTTTCATTAGTCTTACTTTCTTGCTTACTCCACTCTGTGGAAAACACATGATGGCAATGTACTTGAACCCTAACTGTGTGATCTTGGGTAAATTACTGAACTTTGACTTCCTCATTTGTAGAATGGTAAATAGTATCATAATGGCACCTTTCTACATGGCATTTAATGAATACTTACTATGTACCAGGTACTTTGCTTAGTTTTTTTCCCCGATTTCCCCTCTTATCCACTCTTTTATACCCACCTCCCTCTGATTTCCTCAAGCATCCCATTCCTGTCCCTCGTTTGCTTTCTATCTTCCTTTCCCCTTTCCTTTTTCTTTCTTTAACTGTCTCCCTATACATTGTGCCCTTTACTCCCTCTTCTTGTTCTTTTCCCTTCTGAATTCCTTTCCTTGCCTTTCTTCCTTCTCGCTCCTCTTTTCCCTACCTTCTCTGCCCCTGGGTCATGCAGCAGTATTAACAGCAACCCTCCATGCTAGGACCATAATTTCATTGTTGCCATCAGTAACAGCTTGGAGATACAGTGAAGATCTGGGTAGGACCCAGGCCCCAGGGTCATCGGATGTTATCAAAAATTCTCTAGAGTGAAAGAGCTTGGATCAACACTGTTCTAGTCAAGTGACATGTGATATTACCTAAACAGTTCCTTTTTCCAGCTGGATTCCAGCCAGAATTGAATGCTTCTACATCATCTGCCACCCCACTTCCTTCTTTTTCCAAGCTAGCCAAGATCTTTCTGAGATAGGGTATTGTACTTCTAGCCTGTCAATACCAGGCTTTATCAACTTGTGAATGAGGTTAGTAGTTTGGGGACCAAAATATCAAACCTCAGCCTTCAGGCTAAATCCAAGAGAGATTTTCTCCTACCACTTATGTGAGTGTCAAATTCCATTTCCTTTCCCTACAAGACATAAAATCAATCTCAATCTCTCTCTCTCTCTCTCTCTCTCTCTCTCTCTCTCTCTCTCTCTCTCTCTCTCTCTCTCTCTCTCACACACACACACACACACACACACACACAATTTCTTAAGTACTAAAAGCCCAGGCCTACTAGAAGGAGTATGCTGTATTTTCTTACAGGCTTGCTATCGCCAATCATGAAACAGTTTGTTCCCCTTTGAAAAGTTGTTGAAATCTTGGCCATTTTACTATATAGTTTATAGGTGATAATGTGATGATGCTCACAAATCCCTATAATAAAAGCAACTTGTATGTGTTCAAAGCTCCCATAATATGGTAAGAAACTGCTTGTATAAGAGGTAGTCTGCTCCCCTTCAACAGATTTGACAAAGACACTTCTTGGCTAAATCGATAGGCATTGAAACTTGTTTTGCAGGGACAATGAAGGACAATCTTCTTCCCTGGGAGTTTTTAAAGAAATTATTGCATTTCTAGTATGGAAGGGGACATACGAGCTGAGTGGCATGGTAATTGACAGGATGAAAACCTGTGGTCATAGGCTTCTATGCCAGAAATGCTCCTGGAGTACAAGTTATGGCTCTGGCTCTGGCTGTATCTGGGGATGTTAGAACTGTAGTCAGAGAAACCATGTTCCTGGCCCATTGCATTCTTGTTATACTTTTCTGTCCCTGTCTCAGAAAACAGGAGGGCACAGAGACCTGGAAATTCCATGTGCTAACCCATATCCTGGTCAGAGAAGATGAGTAATTACAAGGATGTCAGAATTTGGGGGGCAAAAAGAACAACTTTGTTCTTTATAACTGAAGCATCAGCAAAAGAAACATCAAGCAGAGACATTCTTTCTGGTCTTGGTGTCTTTCTTCACTCCTCTCCTTCTTTTGTGTGTCTTATTTCCAGGTACCGCATGCACAAGTCCCGGATGTATAGCCAATGTGTCCGAATGAGACACCTCTCTCAAGAATTTGGATGGCTCCAAATCACCCCCCAGGAGTTCCTGTGCATGAAGGCACTGCTACTCTTCAGCATTAGTAAGTGCTAGGAGAGGTAGGGGATTCCATCTGAGTTCTAGGTGCACAGAGGAGAGCTGCTTTTTTGCACTAACAGGTAATCAGAGAGAAGTCAAGTCCTAGACACTTCCTTTCTTCTTTCACTCTCTCTCCTCTATACTCCCTTAGCATCCCTTTTCCTAACAGAAATGAGTGTCACAGATACCAATTTCTTTGCCAGATTCAACTCTCATTAGCTACTCACCTACATCCACTCTCTTTGGGACAAGGTATTTTTGGCTACTTGTAGCAGCCAATTTTTTTCCCATAACTTCTAACATAGAAATAGGCAAGTACCACTTTTTATTTCTTTTAGGACAGGAGGGATTGCTTCCTGGAAGGAATTTCCTCTTCTGCCAACAAGAAGAGGTCTATGTCTGCAAATCAGAGTTTATTTGGCAGCCAAGGAACCTTTATTGTATGCCTTTTGTAAACAGAGTGCTATCTTAGCCTTTGTGAAGGAGAAAGTAGACAAAATTTGATACTCAAAATCATGTTTTAATTGTGTAAATCAGAACTGGACTATGAGAAAACCTAAAACCATAAATCCAAAAAGATGTATTGATAAAATGATTAGAAAAAGGAAAGACTGAGTAAATTTTATTTACTAGCTGCCCTTCTATTGAGCCCAGCTAGTCTTTTTTCCTAAGACCTTCCTGGCAAATTGAAAGCTGCAGTAATACTCATTTCAATTGAAAGAAAACCGAGTACATGATCCATATGGGGGTGGTAGTTCAAATTTGTGGTCAGAAACAGTGCTTTTTCTAATGGTCCTTTGTGGACATGCTTCCCCTCCCCATTATGTCTTCATCCCACATCAGTTCCTGTGGACGGGCTGAAAAATCAAAAATTCTTTGATGAACTTCGAATGAACTACATCAAGGAACTTGATCGTATCATTGCATGCAAGAGAAAAAATCCCACATCCTGCTCAAGGCGCTTCTACCAACTCACCAAGCTCCTGGACTCTGTGCAGCCTGTAAGCAAAAGATGGAGGGCGCTTTGTCAGGGAGAACAAACAGATAGACTCAAGTGATAACAAGCTCTTTTGAACCTGGCACCACCTGTATTGGGAGGTGTTTCCATTCCCTTCTGGCTTTGAGTGTGGTCCAGGAAGAAAATGCAATGGGGAAGAAAGAAATTCAGGTCATAATGTCCCAGCTGGATGTTGTGAAAGAGGTGGAGGAGTTGAGAACAGAACAGTTGCGACTCAGGGATGGGGTTTAGAACAGATAAGTTTTCTAGGCAGACAAAACAGACCTTGATGTTTATCCCACTCTTCCTTGAGTCATGTGTGTGTATGTGTGCGTGTGTGCACAAACATGTGTGTATGTATGTGTGAGAGAGATAGAGAGGAAGGGAGGACTAAGGAGGATTTGTATGAAGGGGGTAAGGGAAGGGAGAAAAAGAGAAAGGGAATGAGGGAGGGAGGGAGGGAGAGTTTATGTGGAGAGGGAGAAAAAGAGAATGCTGTGAAAGAGGAACACACTGTCCTGAATCAGACAGCTTGCAATAGTGTAAGAGATTTCTTGAGAGACCTTAAGACCTTAGTGTCTCCCTGGAGATCATTTAGTGCACATGTGCTTGTGTGTGTGTGTGTGTGTGCGTGTGCATGCATGCATGCATATATACACACAGGGAGGACTAAAAATAGGAAAGGAGGAGGAAATCAGAGGTATGGGGTACAACATGACAGAAGCCAAATCCTTACAACTGCATTTTTCTCCTCTCCTATTATTCCCCTACAGATTGCCCGAGAGCTGCATCAATTCACTTTTGACCTGCTAATCAAGTCCCACATGGTGAGCGTGGACTTTCCAGAAATGATGGCAGAGATCATCTCTGTGCAAGTGCCCAAGATCCTTTCTGGGAAAGTCAAGCCCATCTATTTCCACACACAGTAAAGCTTTTTGGAAGCTCCCAATTCCTCATCCCAGCTTATTCTCCCTTTCAGAGATCGTTGTGTGTTATAACCCCGCACTATTTCTCGGCAGTGCCTTGAGAAATTTCCTTTATTGATGTGCAATCTGTCATGAATATGTCCTGAGTTCTATTTGTTGGGCTTTTTTTCTCTTTTCCTCCTCCCTATCTCCTATGTGACCCTCCCAAGGCATTTTCAGATCCTGCTCTATGCCATGGCTTTTACCTATGCTTTGAATGGTGACCCTTGTGTGGCCTAGTGTCAACTTGTGCTTGTTTATGGCACTGTACTGTGTGCCAGCCACACAAATGTTTACTCACCTAATGCCACGGGAAATTTAGAGAGTTTAAAGTATTTGGGAAAACACAAACAAAATTGAACTATACAAAACAAAAAAAAAAAAAAAAAGCAAAAGTATTGTTAGCTAGGGAATTTTTTTGCTCTTAAAATATAAAAATAAATAAAAAGAAAGAGGCCAGTAGTGACTAGAAATAAGGTGGAAATTGCAAGCCCGTGGGAATCACTGCTTTTGTCCTAAAACCTCCCTCCCTGGGGGACTTTATTTTTTGCTAGTGGCTATTGCCATTAGAGAGTAGGGTGACCCCACAGCTGAGTTGGGTATCATGTAGGAGTAGGACAGATTTAAGAGAGGACAAAGAGGACAGTTGGATATCTGCACATAGCCTTGGTCCTTGAGGGCTAGATAGTTCAACTGCAGTGTAATTCAATGTACTCAAAATGTGCTTCTTGTTTGAAAACTTATCTGCATGTGAGTGCCTCTCTCTCAATCCTTTTTTCTCTCATCCTCTGCCTCCACCCTCAAATTGACTTTCAATAACTAGTCTAAGAGCTTTGAACTGAATGTTCTCTTTAGTCAAAACTTGGCCACTGAAAAGTCAGACCAGTGAGAAAGAGAGTAGATATCTGACCTTTTGGAGGACTCCATTTGTATCCAGGTTATCTTTCTCATTTGTGGGCAAGGAAGGAACTTGGAGCTGGAGTCACAGGAAAAGGAACTGGTGACTTGGCTGTTCTCAGTTAGGAGACTGAAGATTTGATCCCTCTTTGTCCTACCTTTAAAAGACCTGAATGTTTTCTGCCTGACTCCATGTACCTGCAAGTTCTCTCAACCCTCCCTTCAGTGCTTTGTGGGCCTGCACTTCATCAGATTGCATTTCAGCCATGGTGAAACTTGTCCGCTTACTTTGGACATGTTCATAGACTCTCTGCTAAAAGCCCCCATCACCCAGAAGGCTAGCAATGCAGCAGTATTGACATCTATCACTAGATGACAGTAGGCTCAAGAGTTCTTGCCAAATGTTTCTCATCAATTATCATATATCTCGAGCCCTTAGACCAACCTTAAAGAAGACATCAATAGGGTTGGACGAGCTGGGCATCTTGCCCTTGTTCCCCAGAGGTGATACCTTCCCATCAAGTGGAGAAATGCAGGGCTACTCAGATCAGAAATTAAGAGAAAACTCAATTACCAGGGTGGGAAGAATGAAGTCACTATAACTAGAAACCCTGTAAAGGCTCTCCTTGCCACCCAGCATATCCACCTGAAGAAGTCATGGGAAGAAAAGAGAAGAAACCAAGAGGATACTCTGAGTACTAAAGTCTTCAGAATGCTAAATTAAAGTCTTTAGAAGCAAATTTTAAAGTCAGATGGGTACCATCTGCTGAGTTTATTCATCATTGTCCTCTGCTTCTGATTCTGGGCTCCAACATTAACCATCCTCACTGAGACATATCACCTTTATTTCTGCCTCTCAGAAAGAGGATAAAATATTTAGACTTAGGAACCACGGCTTCCTTTGGAAATGTCTCATTGGTGTAGCTCCAGCGGGCTGCCACCCATGAACTCAGGTGTGTTTCTTGGACACTGGTTTCATATAGTCCTTTGCCACACCTCTATTCTATTGACTTTGTTCCTCAAACCCAAGAGCAAGGAATGTCCACCTTTCTCATCTTAGTCACTGCCTTCTCACTTAAATCTTAACCCCATCTGCCAAATTCCAGAAATTAGAGGCAAGTCATCAAGCTTATCATTTCAGTTGACTCACTCTATTTTTGAGAAAACAGTTTCTGAATGACAATATATGATCTACAATAGGTTTCCTTTCCTGAGTTGTGTGTCAGCAATAGCCAAAATTTACTTTCGAAATGACTTCTTTGAAAAATAAAGGAGAGGGGAACCCAAGATGGCTGATATACCAACCCAAGACTGCTGGACATAACTAAAACTAACAGGTTCTCTTTCTGGGATAGAATAGACAAATTATGGTTTTCTTTGCTATGACACCATCTGGCTTATGCTCACAGAATCACTTATAGTTGCTTTAAACAAAAAAAATCTACCACTCTTTTCAGTTAAACTGATTTGATTTTTATAGTTTTTTTCTTTACATCTGTTTTGAAATGGTTTTAATCTTTTGTGGTACATGGTTTTGAGTAATCATCTTAGTATGTCTCCTTGTAAATACTAGAGGCTGTCCTTTCTATTTCTGCAACTATCAAAATTTTCATCTTTATGGATTCTCCAGTTGTAACCCTTGTCTTTGTAAATATATATGTTTTTAATTTGTGAAAGCCAAAAATCAGTGGATCAACAGTGTAATTAAACGCACTAACAAATAGATTACTCCATATTTCCAAATTGCAAGACTAGGGAAAAAGGACCTAAACAAGGCTTTGGTCCTACTATTTTCACACTGATGTTTCAGTAAGCAAAGGGAATTTTAACTTGGCTTTGTTCCCTCATAGATTAAAGGGGATTTTTTCTTTGACCATTGATGTTTCAACCAATGTAACTGACAAAAGTCTGCATTTTGCATGCACTCTGCTCTACAAGCAGAGCTGATGTGATTGGGACACTTTCCTCACCTGTGAAGGATCAGCCACCCAGACCCACTCACCTGGTGAGCTGGAAGATGAGGATCACTCAGCACACATGTCACAGAAACTATCTCCAAAGTGGTTTACAGCACTCAGTTGGAGAGTGATAAAGAGAAGAAGGAATACCAGGGAGAAGGCCATGTCTGTGCTGGGCAGCAGACAACTGCCAGACAACAAACTCTGAGGTCAAAGAAGAATTCTGTGGCAATGTCAGCTCTTTTTCACTGCGCCACTTGCCCAGACCTGGCCTCTGAGCTAAAACGAGGGTTGGGTTCTTTGTTCCATAGTTTTTCTGTGCCACAGACAGTATCATTGTTCTTGGAGATTTACTATTTTTTTTTAATAAGAAAGGGAATTTTGAAGGATTCTGTCATATATCTTTGAAAAAGAAAATCAGTAATACATATATTTTTATGTATATTCACCGGCACTAAAAAAGGATAAAAAAATGAACTTCACTCTGTCCTTTGGGTAGTTGCTAAGGTGATTGTCTGGTTTGAGAAATAATGTGCTAATGCCAGATTTGCTCTCTGTCCATACTCTACTTCTAAATGCATATATGCATATATATTAAGAAATATTCTTGTTCTACTTTAAGAGAAAATGGGCCTACCATCCATATGATACTGACACTATATAAGTGACCTAACTTTGAGCTTCAAGTAGCTTCTAAGTGCTTATTTCTTTAGGCACAACACAGACGTGCCTTCCCCCCTTTTCATCCTCAATATTTAGTGGGGCACTAAAGTCCAAACCACTCCCTCTATGCGTTCGAAGCCCTGTGCTAGGTTAAAACTTCCTGAGATTCTCTCTAGGCAGTCTAGTAACTATTCCTCCATGGTCCCTGAATGGCTCTCATAAAACAAGAGACTACTAATTATCCTGAGCCAGTTGCCCAGATAAGAGGGCAGTTGGCCTATGGGGTGGCCTTCATGTTTGGACCCTTGTAGGTCATGGGAACCAGGAATGCTAAAGCATGGGATCAAACCCCAAACTTAAAGTCAAAATAAGTAATTTAGTATGTGCAATTTCTCAGAAAAGGAAGTTTCTACCCCTGCTGCCTTTTATAGGCAGGTCTGTTCTCACCACTAATCTGAAAATCTTTGAAAGCAGTTTAACAAAAAAGACAAAAAGATGAAATCACTGCATTATGTAACCAAAGATTACACTGTATCTGCTAAGATACCAAAAATTTTAAGGGCAGTGAGGGAGTAAGCATTAATGCCTCTTTGGTAAGCTCTCCAAAGACAGACTAAAGAACTTTGCTGGTGACTAACATATAAGTTTTGTGGGGTTTTCTCCTCTACAATACATGTGTTTAGAAGAGTGGAAGATAATTTTGAAAAAAATTGGAGTATAGGTCCTTCACTAAGTGATTTTATAAATAAAAGTAGCTTTCCTTTTCTCTAGTAGTTTCTGAATAAATTGTTAAAGCTCCATCATTGTATGGTTGGAAATGGAGCTGTCTTGGCCACTGTGTTTGCTAGTGCCCATGTTAGCTTATGTGAAGATGTGAATTCAGCTTTTGCTGAGAAGAGGAGCATTTGCACTAGAGGAACAGCAGGTAGAAATCCTCATTTCTGCCCACTTTGGATGGCATAAAACATTTTCTGTGGTTTAAGGTAGAATGTTGAAATATATTGTAAATGAGTATTTGTATCCATGTTACAAAATAGAATTATATATAGAGATATATTGTGTTCTGATAGCTTTATCTTTCTCTGCACCTTTATAATTGGTTCCAGGTCACAGTTGATACCATGTACTTATGAGAACTATTGCAGTTACAATTTGGAAGCTCTCTCAGAATGGAAGACACCTAGGTTGATCCAGTCATTAAAAGATCTCTTCCCCTATTGGGACCTGACCCACAGGCCTTACAAAGGAGAAAAAGGGGAAGGGTAGGGTACATGATATATTGCACTTTACTTGCCCAAGACAGATGAATGTGTAAAGGATGGTGAAGATTCATTGGAACTGACTGGGATTTATCACAGAGAAGGCCCAGATGGTGGACCAAAGGCCTATCCAGATGATTAGCCAATGACCTAATGAGAACAGAGAGCAGCTGATAGAAGGAAGGGTATTCTTTCTTCACCATCCTTGCGAGAGAAGGTCAGTTTCCCACTTTTGGGAACCTGAAACAGGTGCTCTATCTTTCACACAACTCAGTCACTTGGAATTGAGGTGTTCTTGCTACTGGGTATCTGTGTGCTCTAATTCTGGTTTTGCATATTTCTGTAAAGATTTTGACAGTGAAATGTGTTTTTTCTTAGTTAAAAACTTGTTGTACTTGAAGTTGTATTTCTGTAGGTACAGATCCATCTCTCTCCATGGGTAGGGGTATTTTCTTCAATTAAGAGATTAATACTGGTATCTGTCGCCCAGAGCCTCCCTACCCTCAACCATTTCTAGGTGAAGGCAGAAAAATCAACAATTAGACACTCCTCTTCAGATGAAGTGATAAACCATTTGGAATGTTCCCGCCTCTAAAAATATTGACAAATATTTGAATTTAGCAGGTAGAGACTTAAAAGGAAAAAACAGCCTTTAATGCAGTTCCAGCTTATTCTCATTTGATTTGGTCAGAAATAGGTAATATGCATTGATTGGTTCCTAGCCTCAAATTAGTACAGCAAGGGTGCTGGTTCTTTTTATTATATCACTTGTCTCTTAATCTTTTATGGAATTAAATGAGAAGCTATGGACTGGGTGACCCTGTGGCCTAAATCGTTTCCCTAATGAATTACTTAACAAGGCTGTCATACAACTGCATATTTAACTAATACCAAAAACTAGAATATATATATATGTATGTATACATATACATATATATATAGCCCCCAAATCAAAGAAAATTCTGAAATCTTGCTGCTTCTCTGGTGATGACCTCTCTGGCTGTTGCGTCACATTTTGGGACTCTTCCCTGAACAGCAGGCAAGCCATGCCTGCAGTCTCTTCCAATCTTATCCCTTGGTGCTAACTGTCCTGCAGTGAAATGCCTATGGGGTTCTCCTATCCCATAAGATACTAAGGTGCTGAGAGTAGCCACCATTGGGATGACCAAAGCTAAACAAGAATACACTCGGTAACACCTTTCTGCTTTGCCCTAGACTAGAACATTGATTAGGGAATACCTCAAATATAACATTCTTATGCTGTCCTCGAGATTAAATTTGGCAGCAGGAGGGAGGAGACAATATAACCAGATGTAAGAATTAATTTTCAATATTGAGAGAAAAAATAAAAAAGAGAAAAAACATCGTATAAATATTTTTAAAGAAGAAACATTAATTTTGTTTGAAACATCATTGATGGGGCTTCAGTTCTCTCACAGCAGCACTTGGCCACCACTGGGCAGCAGGACCAGTCTCAAGTGCTAGTGTTCTGTTATCTTTTTGTAATCTTGGAATCTTCTGTTGCTCTAAATACAATTAAAATTGCAGAAACTTGTTTGTTGGAATACATGTGTGAATCTGCCTCTGATTTCAGAAATATCATACATTATATAAAATATTGGCTTGCTGATCTGCCAGCTAAAACTTAGCCTCAGACCCTGTTGTGACTGCAGGCTAGAGTTATTGTTAACAAAGAGACCCGAGAAAATCTGCTAATGTCCTTTTATCACCATTGTTAAATTGTCAAAACATAAAACAATCTAAAATTTCAGATGAATGTCATCAAGTTCTTTTAATTAGCTCTTTTTATTAGTTTCCTTTATTGTAGTCAAGCGCTGGTATCACGCTACTTTGATTTTCATATACTTAAAAATATCTTTACAGAGGGTTTATAAATTTTCCTAGTGACATCCTTAGCATAGATTGGCCTAAGACCACAAAATATCAAAAGGTCTAGCCACAAATGGACACTGGCAATTTGTCACTACCTTTATCAAAATCCCTGAGCTTGTCAACCAGGAGAAAAATAAACAAAATCCATCTGTTCACCCCTTCCCTCATCTTTGTGGGACCCTCAAGTGGGTGGAAGCTTCACTGCCCAGTTAATGTCTAAACTTCAGAGAAGGAATGGACATGTTCACAGTCTCTGTTATTCAGGAGCCATATTGTTCTTAACTACTCAGGTAAAATCTGAACCAGCTTTCTTTCGGGTCTTCAGAAGTTCAAGCAAGGCCCTTCCTGTCTTCTGTCACTGTAATACTTATGAGATCCCAAAATGAAGCTCTGGACTTGAGATATAACCTATCAATGGAGTGTGACAGGTATGCTAAATCATAATATGAAAGCTATCTATGTCTCAGTGTTTTCTCATGTAATAAGAATTATCGCAATGCTTCTACTTGGCCTGGTTGAGAATTTAGTAAGAGTATATATGACCCAGCTTATTATTCTAACTTTGATTCCTGCTAAAATGCCAGAACCCTTGTGAGGAATCCAATATTGAGAAATGTTTGTCATTTACCACTTCAGAGTGAATGGACGTCTCAATTTTCTAAGAATGATGTTCGATGGAGAGATGAAAATAATGGATTTTATGGATGTGTGTGTTCTGTGTATCTGAGTAATAGAGAATATGTATGTCTGTGGTTATGTGTGTATAAGTCAGAAAATGCCTCCTGAAAAACCCTTCTGACCACAATTGATTAAGTTATCTTCTTTTGCACCTAGAGTGACATAATACCCATTCTGCTTGGTTTAATTTATCTTTCAACTCCTACCTAAGAGAATAAAATGGTTAGTATCCACCATAGATTTTTCTAAGGAGTAACACAGGGATTCTTATGGATATAGGACACTTAATGGATTGAAAAGAGTCTGGAGGCAGGCGTCCTATATGTGATTTGCTCATGGTCATACAGTTAGTGTATAGCTAGTATTCTGACCTGTTGGTTCACTTTATGATACTGGGTAGCCTTCTGTCCTTTTCTAGACCTTAGTTTTATTGTCTATATATTGACTATTCTAAAAGATATAAAAATAAGACTATATGAGATGAGAAGCCCTGCAAAGGTGGACACCATGATTACAACTCTAGCAACACATTTCTTAATCATGACATATGGGAAAAGGAACAGGATTTTTAGAGCACATAGTTTTGGAACTAAAACGCCCCTCAACATTTACCCAACACCTGGGTTGAAGTCAAAGCAATTCAATCCTATGTAATAGATACTGTCAACACTTGATAGGGGTTGAAAGGGCTCATAAGAGAAATAATGTGTTTACCACTTAGATGAGCTAATAAATAGCAGAGATAAATAGGAGTTAAATCACACTCTCTGCTTTCAGTGAGTTTATAATCCACTGACTGCCTTGGGCCACTTCAACCTATCATATCATCATATCAAACCTTTCTACCTCCAACCCTTTGACAAGACTGGGCTAAACTTCAATTTGTCATTGCTGCCTTTCAGAGATAGAAGGAATCTCAGATAACATCTAGCTCAAACTTCTTAACATGAGAAAGTCAGTCCAAAACATTTGTTGAATGTTACTCTGAATTAGGACCTATGGCAAGGGATCAGGCCTAAAACATTCAGATCATGGCCCCTTCATGTGCCTACGAGTAGCTTGTTAGGGTGGCAGGGCACTTTAAAACCTTAGCCATACTTTTATACAATGTTTCAAAACCCCTATTGAGAGAGCTACTTTTCATCTGTGGTTCCCATGTAAACAACCCAAGGATCTCTAGTCCAACGACCACATCTACTTCACCTACCACCCACTCCCAGAGGTTTTCTTCATGCCACTGAAGCAGAGGTTAAGAGAAATAAGCATTGAGGTGAACTTCAGTAGTTGCTGCAGTAACTAGAAGCAATGAGAAAATCTAAACAACATATTCAAGTATAAAAACAGTTTTCTGACTTAAAAGGCAGATGTAGATGATTGAAATTCTCGGATTCTCCAATAACCATATTTTCAGGCCACAGTATCCCATCTTTCTTTAATTTCTTTCCCAGGGTGCTTCAAGCAAAAAGACTATTTGGGGAACTGGATTTGACTGCCAACCAGGAAGACTATGCCAAAAAAGCTGACTTAAACAGTCCCCTCAAACTCCATTGGGACGCTTCAGATCTCAGACCATAAAGCAGACAAACAAAGCAGGCAGATACTATGAGAGGCACATTGCCTGGCACAAGAGCATTTGTTCCCCAAAAAGGAAGACTTTTCTGATGCTTATACAGAATACCAAGAGTGGATAATGTAAAGTTTGGATTAAACTTGAGGGAGAATTCTATTAACCTAAAAAGACTTCAGGGGCCCTGCAGGGAATTCAGGGACACAATAGCCAATCATCCCTTCATTCTTTCCTTCATTTGTTCAGCAACCATTTATTTGTGTAACTGCCGTGCTCCTCAAAGGAAGAGGACAAGTATGCTCTCTCTCCTCATGAAGCAAGCATCCAGTCTAATGGATTACACAAACACACAGACAATTGTAATATAATAAAATGGTGCTATGATGAAGGAATATTAAGATTCTGTTAGGGTGTAGAAGTATTCCTAGCTTAGTTTAGTAGAGAAACCTAGGTTGTAATCCATGTTGAGTTAAAATAGGGTTGAGGTGGAGAAAGGACTAAGTCTTAGAAACAGTAAATAGTTTAATCTGAAGAAACAATTTGAAGAAGGATATGTCTATGAGAGTTGAAGATAGAGAAGGAATCACAAACAAACTCAGTTGAAAACATATGTATCACACTAAACAGTTTGGTATATATTTCATGTTTAAAAGGGGAGCCATACAAATTCTTTCTGGCATTGATTTCCCAGAACACATGATCTCATTGAACTTTACAACATCATGAGGAGATGGGCAAGACAGGGATGAAGTCCATTTTTCCAAAGGAAACTGAGACTCACATTGATGAAATGATTGGCTCAAATTCTACTCCTGCATAATCAATGGCCCTAAGTTTATACTAGAAGTCCTGAATCTCTTGATTTCCTATCTCAAGTACCCCACCAATATTTAAGTTAATCTATCGAAGATCTCAGGACCTAAAGCAATTCATGAAATGTGATCAAGGGTCTCTGCGTTGAAAGCATGCATTGTCTATTACCCAACCTGTACCTGTCATGACTTTTCTGAGGAAACGTTTTGACACAGTGTTCCTAGATTGGACATAGGGCATTCCAGAAAGAAGGATTTGCTTCATCTTAAGGGGTAGGGCGGGCAGTAGGATATCAGCCAAACTGGTGTTTTATGAGTGTGGAACCTCAAATAGAAAGTCAGAAAAAATGCTGGAGAAGATGAAAGAGAATTTCACCTTCTTAGGGGAGATGACATTGTAGTCAGGCCTCAAATGGTTAAAGGACACTCCACAAGAGGTAAAGTTAGCTGAGAAGGGCAAAGAAGAGGAAACACCATGAATAAATGCTCTACTTCTGGTTTTTGACAAAGTATATGGGAACTAATGGGGTATAACAATGGAAATTAGTCTGGGCCAGGGCCTATTGTGAAAAACTTTGTGTGCCCTGCCAACGAAAGTGGAATTTCTTCTGTAGGTCACTAATTCTCAGTTGATACATGCATGATACACTCTCAAGGGATCTCCCAAGTTTATGTGCAATTCCTGACATATAGTTAGCATTTATCCCCTTTCTCTCCTACTTAAGATAGTAAACATAAATCTAAGTAAAACAGTTTTGAAAAGGAAATTCAGAACCTCCTATTGGTAAATTTTTAAGAAAATTACCCAAATTCAATGTTTAAGATATTATCAACAAATTACTTACCACACCTTACAAATGATTGCAGAATACTAGTTAAAATAATTAACAATTTTTCAACAACACGAACATAGTTTGGGTAGATGGAAGTTATGCTAAAGCATGTTGTATAAAACAACAACAAAATGCATTCAACACTTAACTACATGTTAGGAAATGCTAAAGCTTAATTCTTTATATTGTATCTTACATAATTATTACACTGACCATGAATTACTCCCATTATGTAGATAAAGAAACCAAAGATTTGACATAACATTATTTCTGGCTCAGACTCAAGGTTACTTCTAAGTAATAAAACCTGATCTAAATATTTTTTATTGCCAAAGCCTTAGATACTGATCACTGCATTTCATTTTCTTTTTTGAAAGGCTGATTGATTGTTGCTGTCTCTGCAAAGAGATCTAAGGAACACAAAAGCAGGCAACATTATAAATCAAAATTAAGAAAGAACTATATGCCAATGAAGTTGTCTTCACAACCACACATTTTAGACAAGAGTTAAAATGATCTTATCAGGACTGAAGAACTTGTTACCACAGTGTGTGCCCCTACATCTGTGGCTGACATGAGAATTTATATGCCAGTGTGGAAAATAGAGTTCCTTCAGAGAACAATGGGATTCTGGGGAGCAAAGAATGCAGACCAGAGAACCAGTGATAGGTGAAGTGTACGTAGAACTGACTGAAGGATTTTGATTTGTTAAACCAAAAACTTCAGCATGGGGAATAAGAGTGACAACCTCCTCATGAACAAAGCCACTGCTTGATGTCCTCTCAAGGTGCTTTTTTGTCTTGAGTGTCACCAGCACTGGTGGTGACCATATTGCAGCCACATTTAGAGGGAGAGAAACCCTGCCACTCCATATCAGCACATTTGTTGTGCCAGACATTTGAGCACTATTATGCAAATCTTGGTTTGTGTAGGTTTTAACAACTCAGGGAATATCACTCCAACAAAAAAGCAGTTCCTCCCCTGCCTGAGGATACCACTAAACAGCTTTGCTAATCTGCCTACCCATTGCAGCTAGGTTTACCATCCTCTAGACCCAGGAATTGTTGTATATGACTCTTTTCTGGGGATACACCATAGCTAGAGGGCTGAAAGACTTTCATGGTGTAGGTAAGCATGCTATGTCACAACTGGCTCCTGAACTCTCAGGGAAAGAATCAACCCCTTCTCACAAGTGGCCTCTGTTGGAACGTTGACCCACCTATGGCCTGCCTATGGCATAGTTCTCTATGCCTGTGACTCTGGAGGAAAAGTTTGCTTGCAGAACCAGTTAAGTTCACAGTTAGACTGAAGCTGAGTTAACAATCATAGTCCAAGTATATTGGGGTTACTCTGAGGCAACTATTTTGTATCCCCTACTGCTGGCTTTAGATCTCCAGTCATTCTGAGTGTTGCAGAGTCTTTAGGCTACACAGCAATAGATAGCACAGGACCCAGGGTCAACACTGAAGGAGTATATTCTGCAACCATGATTCACTAACTATAGGCCATTAGATCATGGCAAGAAAGGAAAATAACTTATGCCAACTCTTAGAAATAAAAATAGAGTATCAAACAGAATGAAGAAAGAGAAGTAAGCTGCAAAATATGAATTAAAAATGGAAAAATGCAACAGGATTAATTAAACTGAAGATTTTAAATCAAAAGCCTTAATGATACTCACTTAAACCAAGATAAATTAATAGACAAAATGGGAACCACAATGAAGATACAGAAAATGTGACATTTCCCAACAGAATTCATAGCACTAAATAACACTAAAGATGAAAGAAAGAAAACAATACTAGGGCTCAAAATTGACCAGAAGACTTCAGTCATATCAGTGAGCTAGAAGATAGGGCAACAGAATGCACCCAAGCAGACAAGCAAAGAGAAAAGAAAAATTAAAAGAAATGATGACAACTTAGAAGATGCATGGGATAACATCAAAAGGAAAAATATTTGCATAATAGGAGCCCCTGGAGAAGATAGAAAGGACAGAATTCTTATTTGAAGAAATAATAGATGAGAATTTCCTTGGCCTGGTGGAAGGAAACATTCAAATTCTGGAAACTCAAAGAGTTCCAAACAAAATAAACCCACACAAATACACACCAAGTCATATTAAAATGATAAAAATCAATACAGAAAATCTTAAAAGTAGCTTAAAAATAGTAACATATTAGGGACTCCATAAGGTTTTAGATTTCTCAGCAGAAACTTTACAGCCAGAAGATTATAACATGATATTTTCAAAGTGCTGAAAGAAAAAAGATTACCAACCAAAATACCCTGCCAAATTATCACTTAGAATTGGAGTGATAAAGATATTTACAAAAATATTAGAAGTTAAATGAATTCATGGCAACTAAACCAGATGTGCAAGAAAAACTAAATAATTTTTTTAAAATGAAAAGAAAGCCCAATTACAGCAATACATCAACAATATAGCATGTGGTGAGGAGAAGAGTAGTACTGTGGAATGAGATTGAAATTAATTTAGTTTAAATTTTTAAAAGGTTATAAGCATAACCAGGGTAACTTTAAAATACAAATACATGTAAAAAAAGAAGAAAATGAAAATGGAAGCTAAACAAAAGTTTTCAAGGCACTAGAGAAGAGAATAAGAACAAATGTGCATCAATAGTCCAGAAAATAAATTATAAAACATCAGTAGTTGCATATTATTAATCACCTTAAATGTTAATAGATTAAACTCACTAAGCAGGCATAGAATGACCAGACTGATTTAAAAAACAAAAAAACAAGTGTCTGCCACCTATAGGAAACCCATCCAAGCTGCAAAGTTAAAATAAGCTCAAACTAAAGGTTGAAATTCAAACACATAATTAAATGTTAGACTCAAAAGGACAGGCACAGTCATAATTATGTCAGATGTCAAATAAAAAGGTGTGTCAACTAAAAAGATAACAAACAAGGGATGGATATTAAGCTATGGTTAAGGGGTAAATTCAGCAAAAGATATAACACTTGTTAATATACACACACCAAATGAAGGGGCATCAAAGCATATAAAGCTATTATTAATAGAAATAAAGAAAGATAATTGCCCGCAATACAATAATAGTGGAGACTATAAAACACCATTTACAACAATGGAAAGATCAACTAGGCAGAAGATTTTTAATGAAAAATCAGACCAGATGTGTTGCACAGACATTTACAAGAACACTCTATATACCCAATATTGTTAGAATTCAGATCTGTCTTGAGTGCTCATGGATCAGTCTCAAGGATATAGAATACAATAGAAACAAAACAAATGTCATCAAGTTTACAAAGATTGAAATAATATCAAGTATATTCTCTGATCACAAGAGCATAAAGTAGAATTCAATAAAAAAACAAAGCTGCAAAGTTTCAAAATATGTGGGTCACAAACAACAAGCTTCTGAACTGTTGTTGTGTAAGAGAAAATAAAAGGAGAAGTTAAAAATACTTAGAGATGAATTAACATGAAAACATGAATTATGAGAACTTATGGGATCTAGCAAAAGCAATATTAAGGATGAAGTATGCAGCAGTACAAAACTCAAGAAGCAAGAAAAGTCCCAAGTAAAAATTCTGTAACTACACCTAAAGCAAGTAGAAAAATAAGAACAAATTAAACAAAAAGTCTGTACAAGGCAAAAACAATGAAAGCAAGAACAGAAATAAATGAAATCGAAATAAAAAATACAATTCAGAGGATCAGTGAAATCAAAAGCTTGAAAATTATAAACAAAATTGAGAAAACTTTAACTAGACTCATTAAGAAAAAAGGGAGAAAATGAAAATAGCTGAATCAGAAATGAAAGCAGAGGTTAAAAAAGATACCGCAGGAATACAGAGCATCATGCGACTACTATGAACACCTGTATGCCAATAAAATGCACAAACTAGCAGACATGAATAAATCCTAAGAATCATACAGTCCAACAAGACTAAATAGGGAAGAAATATAAAATCTGATCTGACCTATCAGAATCAAGGAAATCGATAAGTAATAAAAAGTTCCCTTCTTCCAAAAGAACACAGGATTAAATGACTTCACCAGTAAGTTTTAATAGGTAAAATTAATACCTATTCTTCACAAAATCTTCAAAAAATTGTAAAACAAGAATCCTTCTAAACAGTCTCTATGAAGTCAAAATTACCTTGATGCCAAAGATACAATGACACCAAAAAAGAAAATAAAATTATATGCCAGCATCTCTAATGTACATGAACATAACTTCACATCAACAAAAGAAATGAAAATAATAATGGTCATATTAATAGATGCAGAAAAAGCGTTTAGCAACATCATACTCAATGGTGAAAATCTGAAAGTGTTTCCACTAATTTCCAGAATAAAGCTAACGTGTACTCTCAACACTGATATTCCACATAGTATCGGAGGTCCCAGCCAGAGTGATTAGGAAATATAAATAAATAAATAAGTAAATGAATGAAAGTAATCCAAACTGGAAAAGAGGTAAAACTATCCTTATTTGCAGTACATATAGAAAATTCTAAATACTTCACCAAAAGCTATTGTAATTAATAAATGAGTACCATAAAGTATCAGACTACAAAATTAGTATACAAAATTCCTTTGCATTTTTATATGCAAATATGAGATAGAGAAAAAGAAATTAAGGTATCTGTTCCATTCATAATAGAAAAAAAATAATTGTAATTGATTTAACAAAAGAAGTGAAAGATCTGTATAATAAAAATACAAGTGTCATTAAAAGATACAGAAAATAGAAAGTGATGGTAGATAGTTCATGCTCATTTTGGAAGAATTAGCATTCTTAAAATGACTACCAACTTACCTAAAACAATTTAGAGATTTAATTTAATTCCTATCAAAATTGCATTATTACCATTTTTAAAGGAAATAAAACAAAAACTTAATAATTTTTATAGAATCACAAAACACCCTCAATAGCAATCATGAGAGAAAAGAACAAAAATGAAGGTATCACACTACCATGTTTTGAACTATACAACAAAGCAATAGTAATCAAAACAGTAAGATAGTGGAATAAAATGAAAAACACGATCAGTGGAATACAAACGAGTCCCCAGAAATAAGCACATATATACATGGTCAGTTAATTTACAACAAAAGAGTCAAGAGCATACAATGTGAAAAAGGAAAGTCTTTCAAAGAGTGATATTAGGAAAACTGGACAGTCACATGCAAAACAACAAAACCAGATCACTGTGTAACACCATACACTAAGGTTAATTCAAAATGCATTAGAGACTAGGATATAAGATGATAAAATGCAAAATATACTGAGAAAAGTATGGGCAACACATAACATACCATCAGCCTTAGAGATGTTCTTAGGGACTTGACTCTAGTGACAATGAAAACAAAACCAAAAATAAACAAATGGGACCATATCAAACTATATCAAGCTTTTTAGCTTTTGCATAGCTAAGGAAAGTCATCAAAACAAAAAATATATCCTACTGAATAAAAGAAGATATTTTACGTTCTGCTTCAAGATGGTCATCTGCTAGGACCCCAGACTCCCCTCCTCCTCCCCAATAAAACAACAAGAATGCACAAATTTGGCAGACACAAATTCTGAGGAAGAACAGACCAGCAGCTGCAGAGAGAGCACCAGAATTTAACATTACAAAGAATAGGTAAAAATGCCCATTTTGGGCACCATACCACAGCCACAGGGGAATGCCATGGTGGAGAGGGCAGAGCCTTGGGAAAAGTTGGCTCTCCCAGACATAGAATACTCACTCCAGCAACAGAGAATAAACCCAGAGGAATTACAGTCACTGAGTTGCAGGTGGTGGGTCTTGAGGCAGGGAGGAGGGAGGACAGGTGCCCTGAATGGTTGAGTTACAGCTTCTGAAGGAATTCTGCACCAGGTACCGCCATTGCCAGAAGGCAGCAGGGGGGAATACCCACTCCCTCCTACCATTACTGCGCTGCAAGACTCACCCAAAAGAAATTTCACCCTCCAGATGAAAGGGCACCAAAAGAGTATCTCTTGAATTACAATGTCCCTGAGGGAAAAAGTCTCCCAGAAGGGAGGAAACTTCAATAGCTACTAGCTAATATTGCTCTGTGGGTGGAAGTGGAACTGTGACTTGCCTGCAGAGTGAGTCAAAAATTATCTTCAGGGGATATTATCATTGAGGCCTGTGATGCTGGGGGAAGACTGAACATCACCCACACAAAGTCCAATCTCATAAACTGAACTCTCAGCCACAATGCAGAGTCCATCCTGAAGAATCAATAGTTTTGACTGGCAGTGAAGTCACACACTTACTGAATTCCCAGCATTCAAACCAAGATCCAGGCCTATTTGGTACAAGGTCAACATCCTAAACCAAAGCCATAACTTCAGAGAAACCTAACCTACATAAATAAAATCAGAATGCCAAACAGAAATATATGCAAAATGATGGATTCAATTAAAACCCCTGAATGCAACAGACAAGTGCAAACTATCTGAGGATAAATTTAGGGTAATACTGCTAATCATACTTATGGAAATCACGAAAACAAAGGAGGAAGAAAAAGAGAGCAACAAAAAAGAGAAAAACAAGCAGCTCAAATCAGATGTCAAAGAAATAAAAGACAAAATAGCTGAATCAAAGAACTCAGTAGAGGTATTCAATACTGTAAGAATAATGAAGTTTCCAACAGAACCAGTGAGCTAGCAGATAGAGCAGATGAATACATTCAAGCTAACCAGCAAAGAGAAAAAAGACTGAAAAGAAATGAAGACAGCATACAAGACCTATGGGATAATATAAAAAGGAACAGCATTGAAATCATCGGGGGCCCAGAAGGAGAAGAGAGAGAAAATGGGGTCAGTAACTGTACTGGAAGAAATAACATCTGAGAATTTCCCTAACCTGAGTAATGAAGCAGGCCTCCAGAGCCAGGAAGTTCAAAAAGTTCCAAACAAAAGAAACCAAAGCAGACCTACACCAAGACACATTGCAATCAAAATGTCAAAATACTGAGAAGTTTAAAAGCTGCTAGAGATAAATGAGTCACATATAAAGGAGCTCACATAAGATTGTCAGCAGACTTCTTACCTAAAACACTACAGATCAGAAGGGAATGGAATGATATATTCAAGGTGCTGAAAGAAAGTGATTTCCAAGCTAAGATACTCTACCCTAAGTTTATTATTTAGAATTAAAGGAGCGATAAAATCTTTTCAGCTAAGCAAAAGTTAAAGGAATTCATCATTCAGAATCGGCGCTACAAAAAATATAAAGTGTAAAGAAACACTACCTACAAACAGCAAGACAGCAAAATATAAAAAGTATGGAGGAGAGAATTAAAATTTGGATGGTTAGTATGAGTAAAAAATGCTAACAGACAAATGAAAATGAGGACATGAACTACCAGTGTCTGCAGGATTCAGCAAAAGCAGTATTAAGAGGTAAATCATTGCAGTCTAGGCAAACATCAATAAATAAAAAAAGTGCAAACAAACAATGAACCCTGCATCAAAAACAACTAGAGAAAGAATCATTAAAGTCATAAATCAGTAGAAAGAAATAATAAAAATTCAATCACAAATAAATGAAATAGAAAACAAACAAGCAAGCAAACAAACAAAAAAAACCCATACTATCAAAGAAACCAAAAGTTGGTTCTTTGAAAAAAATAAATTGATAAACTATTGGCTGTATTCATGAAGAAAAAAAGAGTGAAAAAGCTCATGCTAGAATCATAAGCAAACAGGAAGAAATTAGAACAGATACCACATAAATATAAAATGTCACAAGATATTACTATGAATATCTCTGCCAACAAATTGGACAACCACCCTTGAAAACTTGGACAAATTTTTCAGAAAATTAAAATCTACTAAGACTGAATCTGGAAGAATTGGAAAACCTGAACAGAAATATCACCAGCAAGGAAATTGAAGAGGCAATCAAAAGTCTCCCTAAAATAAAAGCCCAGCACCAGATGGCTTTACAAGTGAGTTTTACCAAACTTTCAGAGAAGAATTAATACATATTCTCCTCAAAATCTTCCAAAATATTTAAGGATAGGGAGCATTTCCAAACACTTTCTATGAGGCTAGCATGACACTGATACCAAAAGCTGATATGTCATAAGGAAAGAAAATTATAGACCAATATACTAATGAACATAGATGAAAAATTCTAGCAAAACATTCGTAAAAAGAATCACCCATCATGACCAAGTGGAATTTATCCCAGAGATGCAAGGATGGTTCAACATATATAAGTCTATTAGTGTAATACAACCTATCAATAAGAGAAAGGAGAAAAACCACATGATCATATCAATAGACAGAGAGAAAGAGAAAGCTTTTGACAAGACTCAACACCCATTTATGATAAAAAAAATTCCTGCATAAAATGGGGATATAAGGCACATACCTCAACATAATAAAGGCCATATATGATAAACCATGGCCAACATCATACTCAATAGTGAAAAATTGAAAGGCGGAGTGTAAATCGACAAAGCAAAGGAACAGATGAAACAAAACCAAATATTGGATAGACTGAGGTTGTAGGGAATAGAAATGGGGTGGAAGGCAAGTGGTGGCAGGGCCTAATGAACAATGGTGAAGAACTCTTTTCAGTTTGGTCAAGGGCAGGGTGTGCTGACATATATTTGAGGAATGGGGAACTTGCACATATGGGCAACTACACAAATGAGTTTATTTTATTTTGTGAAATAAAGTTATTCCAATAAAACACTAATTTAAAAAAGAAGATATTAGGACAACATATATTTTAAGAGGGGTTAATAACCAAAATATATAAAGAACTCATAAATCTTAACAAAAAAAGCAAAAAATTCCACTGAAAAATGGATGGAAGTTCTGAATAGATACTTCTACAAAGAATACATGGAAATAACTAATATGTATGTGAAAAGATGTTCCATATATTTTGTTAATAGTGAAATACCAATCAAAACAACAATGAGTTTTCATATCATACCTGCATGGATGGGCTATTAGCCAAGAGTGAAAACAATAAATGTTCCTGAGGATACAGAAAAGTGAGCCATTATATGCTATATGTGGGAGTGTAAATTGATGCAACCCCTGTGGAACACAGTATGAAAATTCCACAAAAAATAACAATGGACTTGGATATGATCCCATTGTCCTACTCTTAGTATTTAACTTAAAAACACAAAAGTAATTGAAAGAGATACAATCCAATCACTTTCGTGTTCATTTCAGTATTTACCATAGCCAGGAATTGAAAGCAACCTAAGTGCCCATTGACAGGTGAATGGATAAAGAGGATGTATATATACACAATGAAATACTACTCACCTGTTAGCACAAACATGAGATCCTGTCATTTGAGATAATATAAATGGAACTGGAGAGTGTTATGCTAAGTGAAATAAGTCAGAAGAGGAGAAAAAAGTTCTGGATGATCTCACTCGTGGAATATAAAGAAACAAAGTAAATGTACAGACAAAACTTACTCTTGGACATTGACAGTCAGAACTTATAATGGGGAAACTGTGGTTGGGTGGTGTGAGGGCAAAGATTTGTGGGTTTTCAATAGACAGTTTTTCAGGACTATTAAAATATGGTGGTGAGTGGGTGTGTTATTGTAGTTTGATGAAGAGTGAATCTTTACATGAAAAGCTTATATTGTTTTTTAGATTGATAGATGATAGATAAATGGATTTATGCATGATAGATAGGTGGAAGGGTAGATAGATTATGGATGGATTGCTATTAAATAACAAAGATACACAATTGAAGGGAGAATTAGAGAATTAGGAAGATAGTTGCAAACAGATTATTATGCAGTACCGAAAGATAATTAAATGGAAAATATGAGAGGTTAAGAGATATACAAAAAGAGCACACGCATATACATAATCTCATATAGATAGCAGAAAGAAAAATATTGCTTTCCTTGTGTTAAGAACTCTTAGTATCTACTCTCTTAACTTTCAAAAATACCATAAAGTAGTGTTAACACAATGTTGTACATTATATACCCAGTACTCGAATTTTGCCTCTGGTAACTTCAAGGCTGATCTCTTCTTCTATGAGTACGGTATTTTTCCCCTTTAATACACTACATATAAGTTATATCATACTTTATTTGTTTTTTTCCATCTGACTGATGCCAATTAGAATAATACCTTAAAGATCCATCCATGTTGTCCAAAAGGACAAAATTTATGGCTCAATAATATTTGTGTGTATGCACAAATAATTTATTCATTCATATGTTGGTGGACATTTAGGTTGTTTCTTGTCATTGCTATTGTAAATAATGCTGATATGAACATTGAGGTACAGATATCTACTACAAAATAGCATTTTTTATGTCCTTCATATATATTCATAGAAGTGAATGTGCTGGATAATGCGGCAGTTCTATATTTTTTATCAAGGTATAATTGACACATAACATTTGTTTCAAGTGTACAATTATTCTATATTTGCATATATTGTGAAAGGAGCACCACAAGTTTAGTTAACATCTTTCATCATGCATAGAAAAATGTTTTTGTCATGAAAACTTTCAAAGTCTAGTATTTTAGCAACTTTCAAATATGTGATACAGTATTATTAACTACAGTAACCATACTGTGTATTGCAATCTCAGAACTTATCACTAAAATTTTCTTTTTGACTCTTTACACCCATTTTCCCCACCACCTGTCCACCTACCTCTGGCAGTCACCAAATCTGTTGTTATCACTGAGCTGGGTTTTTGTTTTTTGTTTTTTTTCTCATTTCACATTTAAAAGAGATTCTATCTATCTTTCTCTGAATTATTTTTCTTAGCAAAACTCCCTCAGATTATCTTATTCATGTTCTTGCAAATGGAATGATTCCATTCCTTTTATAGCTTAATAATATTCCATAATAGGCAAATATATCACATGTATGTATGATACCATATATATAGCACTAAATCAATTTTATCTCTATCTATTCATCCATCAGTGGCTGCTTAGGTTGTTTCTACATCTTGGTTAATGTAAATAATGCTGCAATAAGCAAAGGAAGTCTGTTTTCTTAGATAAATTCTCAGAAGTGGATTTGCTGGATCATATGGCAGTTCTATTTTTAATTGTGAGGATCTACTATACTATTTACCAAAATGGCTGCAAAATTTTCATTAGCACCAAAAGTGAAAAAGTGTTCTCTTTTCTCCATATCTTTGCCTGCTTTTGTTATTTCTTGTCCTTTTATAAATAACCTTTCTAACAGATGGGGGATTATATCTCATTGTGAGTTTTACTTGCATTTCCCTAATGTTTAGTGAGTCTTAGTACCTTTTCATGGATCTGTTACAGCTTCTTTGGAAAAATATTTATTCAAGTCCTTTGCCTATTTATTAACTATATTATTTATGTGTGTTTTCTTTTAAATGGAGTCATCAAGTTATTTATATATTTTAAATATTGACTCCTTAGCAAATATGTAATTTGCAAAATATCTGTTCACATTCTATAGATTATTTTTTCATTTTCTTGATCATTTATTTTGCCATAAGTTTTCTTGTTTAATGTAGTTCACTTGTTTATTTTTATTTTGACACTTGTTTTTAAAGTGTATTACCCTCAAAATCCATTGTCATAACTGCTGTCAAGTATCCATTTCTTGTTTATTTATGAGCTTTATGATTTCCATTCTTACATTCAAATTTTTAATCAATTTAGGGTTAAATCTCATGAGTGCTGCAAGATAGAAATTCAGTTAGATTCTTTTTTAGTTTTATTGAAGAAACATTGCATTATAACATTATATAGATTTAAAGTATATCAGAGTAAATCAACATATATATATACATATCAATTTCACCACCATTTCACTTTTTCCATCCCTATGCAATTAATCCCCCTTACCCAGTTTGCACACCCACTCACCCCCTTCCCTTCCTTCAATCATTGATTTGCTTTTTATTTTTGGCCAAAAGTCTATTGTGTGACTTAGATCATTTTAAGTCTATTTTTGTTTTATTTACTTTATTGTTTTCTTGGTATCTCTATACAGCCATTATGAATGATATCGTAAGACATCTGTCTATCATTATGGCTTATCTCACTAAGAATAATTCCATGTAAGTCCATCCATGATTCTTCAAATGGCAGAATTTCATCTTTCGTTATGAGTAGTATTCCATTGTGTATATATATATCACATTTTCTTTGTCCATTCATCCATCAGTGGGAACTTCGGTTGTTTCCAGTTGTTGTCTACTGTAAACAACACGACAATGAATTTAGGAGTGCATATATCTCTGTGAATAAGTTCTGCTGTTTATAGTGCAAACATCCAGCAGAGGAATTACTGGATAACATAGGGTTTCCAATCTCGATTTTTTAAGGAATTTCAAAACTGCTTTCCATAATACTTGCACTGTTTTACGCTCCCACCAACAGTGTGTAAGAGTTCCCTTTTCTTGGAACCTTCTCTGGCACTTGTTGTATCCTGTCTTTTGGTTGACACAGGTGTTGGGTGAGTTCCATCTCATTGTTATTTTGATTTTCATTTCCTTAATGATAACAGAGGGAAAGCATCTTTTCATGTGCCTGTTGGAAAGCTTCATATGTTCTTCAGAGAAGGGCCTATTAAGATCATTTGTCCATTTTTTAATTGTATCATTTATTTTCTGTTGTTGAGTTTTATGCATTCTTTAATTTGGAGGGATAGGTAACCCCTTATCTGATGTCTGATGAGCAAATATTTCTCCCATTCAGTAGTATTCCTCTCGTTTCTATGAGTTTTCTTTACTGTGAAAAAGTTTGATATAATTCCACCTGTTTATTTCTTTTATTTCCCTTGCTACTATATTGAGTTCTCAGAGACATCTCTTAGGTCATTGTCCAGTAGTGTTCTGCTTGTATTTTCTTCTGTGTATTTTATGATTTCAGACCTCACATCTAAATCTTTATAATTCATTTTGAATTGATTTTATGTATAGTGTTAGGTAGTGATCTAATTTCAACCATTTGCATGTAACTGTCCAGTTTTCCCAACACTGTATTGAAGAGAATGTCCTTGCCCCATTATAAGTCTTTGGTTCCTTTGTCACAAATTGTCTGTACATATGTGATTTTTTTCTCCAGGATCTCAATTCTATTCCTTTCATCAGTCTATCTTTTTTATTCTACTGCCATGCTTATTTGATTACTATTGATTTGTAGTATAATTTGAAGTCAGAGAGTGTGACATCTCCATTTTTGTTTTTTTCCTCAGGATTGTTTTGCTATCCAGGGAGGGTCTCATATTTCCAAATAAATTTTATGATTTTTTTTCTGTTTATGTGAAGAATGTCTTTGGGATTTTGATGGGGATAACATTAAATTTATATATTCCTTTAGTTAAGATGACCATTTTATTTATGTTAATTCTTCCAATTCATCTTTTCTTTTAACAATGTAGTATAGTTTTCAGAGGATATTTTCATTCATTGGCAACATTCACGCCAAGTTATTTCGTTCTTATTTTGTGTAATTATAAATGAAATTGTTTTTCTGGATTCTTTTTCTGCGAGTTTGTTGTCTGCATTATAAAATCAACATTGTTTTAAATTTTCATTTTGTAACCTGTCACTTTACTATGTTTATTGATTCTAGTATTGCTTTACTGGAGATTTTGGAGTTTTTTTTCTATATTATAATGTAACCTTCAAATAGTGAAGATTTCACTTCTTTATTTCTAATTTGTCCAACATTTATGTACTTCTGTTGTCTAATTGTATTGTCCAGGACTTACAACACTTTATTTAACAGTAGTGATGAGAGTGAACATCCTTCCCTTGTCCCTGATCTTAAAAGTGTATATATATATTAAGTAGTATTACATCTTGTTGTTGTATTAGGACCCTAATTGTTACAGAATGTCCATCCCACTTCTTGTTTCTTTTTTTTTTTTCTAGCAGTCTATTTTATCTGTTATAATAATGGATTACAATGGTTAAACCCTGTTTAAGCCTTAATTAAGTTACCATTTATTTATAGGATTATCTTTCAACCTCTTACTTTGAGCTTGTGTTTGTCTTTAAAGTTAAGATGAGTTAATTGTAGACAGAATAAGATTGAATTTATCTGTTTAGTTCATTATGTCATTATGTGCCTTTTAGTTGGTGTTTCAAATTATTAATATTAAGGATAATTATTTGTATGTCAGTATTTATTGTCATTAAACATTTTTATAGTTTTTATTATTTTATTTTTATCTTATTCTCTTCTCTTGTGTCTTATTTGAATTCCTGCTTAGTTTCTTCTATAGATATTTGTTTTGGGGTTGCCAAGAGGTTTATATATAAGATTCTAAGCTTGTGACATATTAGGCAAATTTGTCTCAAGCTCATTCTAATAGTCAGTATATTTACCTCTTCCCTCATTTGCCTTGTATGTTTTCAATGCCTTCCAACTTCTAAGTGAATATCTTTTCATTTTATCAAAGTCCCTTGAGGATTTTTTGCAAGGCTGTTTTAGGAGTGATAAATTCCTTTGATTTTTTTGCCTGTGAATTGCAATTGCGTGTGATTATCTAGCTGAGTATTCTTGGATGGAGTTGCTTTCTTTCACTCCTTTAAAGATATGCTATTCTGGTCAGCCAATGTGCTGGTGAAAAATTCACAGACTGTATTATAGTACTCCTTTTTATATAATTTGTTTTTCAATGACTGCTTTTAGGATTCTCTTTTTATCCTTAATACTTTCCATCTTAATTATGTCTTGGCATATGTCTGTTTTATTTTCTTAGAAACTCTGATATTTCTTGTTCTAGATACGTATTCTTCTCCAGTTAGGTAAAATCATGACTATTATTTATTCAAATATGATTTATAATCCTTTCTCTCATCTTCATGGAGTACCCATGATACAGATGTTATTCTTTTTAATGTAATCCAATATGCTTCCTATGCTGTGCTTGTATTTCATAATTATATTTTCTTTTTGCTAGTCTGTTTGGATGTTTCTCATTGCTTCATCTTCCAGTTCACTGACTCCATATATTGCTTCTTCTTGTCTGTTGTTGAACCTCTATATTGTATTTTTAGATGAGCTGTTATATATTAGCTCTGTTATTTAGATTTGTGACTTCCTCATCTGTTCTCTGTTTTTGTTGTAGCTCTAATTTTCTTGATCCATTATTCTTCTAAATTCAGTAAACAATATCAGGACTTTTATTTTGAGCCCTTCTTCAGGTGTATTACTAATTCTGTTGCAATAAGATTTTTCCCTGAGTTTTTATTTTGCTCCATTCATAGTGGTTTATTTCTGTTTCTTAATTTTATTTAATGATTTGTGCTATTTCTCTTCATTAATTTTAACAAGGTTTTACTTGTCCTGATGTTTTGAGCTTGTATTAAGATTACATGTTGCAGGATGCTGGGGTTTTCTGTTGTTTTATAACCTAAAACCTTTTTTAACTGTCTGGATAACTGAAAGTCTTATTCTGGCACTGGGTAGTTGCCAGGACACTGAAAATGAAAGGTACTGCTATTAGGTAATGTCATGAGCATAGGTTGCCAAATTAAGTAGAAGATAGGCAATTGTCAGCATCTCCACAAATAGAACTTTCCCAGAAAGTGAAATTCCCTAGATAAACAACCTATGGAACACGTACTCACTGGAATTCTATGCACCATTTGCAACAATCTGAATGAACCTGGAGGGAATCATTACAAATAAAATAAGCCAGAAAGAAAAAAGAGAGCAAAGCATGGGATGGTTTCACTAATATGTGGAATATAAAAAATAAAAAGAATGAACAGATAAATCTGAACAAAATTCACCATATGCACTATTGTGGCCTCCAGGAGAGTAGGAACAGGGAGGGAATGAAAGAAAGGGCTGCAGTAGAAGGCACTGGAACTCTTACTACGGATGTGGTGTGAAATATACACAAACTGAGATGCTATTTCAGTATCCTAAAAAGCATATTGCAATGTGAAAAAAAAAAAGAAATAAAACTTTAAAAAACAAAGCGCCAGTACCAGCTGTTAGGGTCCAGGGAGCTTCAAGTTCAGACAATAAGGACTAAGTACAATAGATGAATACAATTCTAGGAATGACCCAAGACAGGGATGGAGCACGTGTCTCATGTAATGTAAAATTCAGCTACAGAGAGGAATATTGTGCTACCATCAAGTTCTACTAATAATACCTTCTCCAGAGTTTCAAATTCCACCTGGTCTCTGGATCTCTGTTCCCCAAAGACCAAATATTCTCAAAAGGCATTCCCCTCTATTTTCACATCTAGTTTGATGTTATTCCTCCTGTAACTCATCTTCCAGGCACTGGGGCTCACCATGTAGGAGTAAGTCTATTAGTCTCCAGAAAGAGACTATATATTACTCTCCCTCCCTCTCTTGTGCCATGATGCTTTGGTGACTCCTATCCCTTCCAATGTACTCCATTACTTTTCACTTTGGAAACACTAGTTCTTCAGGCTTCAATTCACTTTCAGGGTCAATACTCTTATAGAATTGCTGTTTTGATGTTTCTGTGGAGAAGAGGTGAGTCCAGCATCTTTATTTCTTCACCACCTTGCCAGGACCATGATTTTATTCATTTTCTTTGTCCTTTCTCTCTTTTTTTTATCTTTTGTCTCTCTCTCATTCTTATCTCTATCCTCTTCTCATTTAATTGCTCTTTCTGTCTTTCTCATTCTTTCATGCTTCTTTCTTCCTTTCTATCTACCATTTTATCTACCTTTTTAAATTATCTCAATTGCTTTCCTTCTCTAGATGATCACATTAATTACTTATGCTGTTCTATCCCTCTCTCCCAGTTTAATCTCTTTCACTCTTTCTAATCTCTGTCTTTTTTTCTCCTCATTTTTGCATCTGAGTTTTCTTAGGTTCTATACTCTATGCTCCCAACAATTACCATCCAACAAAACACCCAACAAAAACCATCCAAAGAAGAGTTTTATTTTAATTATACTAAGATCAATCTTTAGCTCTAATAGATTCCAAATTGTTTCTCAGTATTACAATTTAACAAGTATTATAGAGCAGCAATATTTATTAAGCATATTGTACTTGATTTTATTATATGTAATTTAATTAACTTCAGAACAACCTTGCAAAAAATATAGGACTAATAGTCCCACTTTACAGACAAAATGAATTGAGAGATGAGTTTCGGGGAGGAAAGGGAGCATGACTAAAGTTACACACTAGAAAGATGCAGAATTAAGTGTGTCTGGTTCTAAAGCCCATGATATATAGCACTCTTCCAATCAGGGAATGACTAATACCTACCCCAACAACTAAGACTGAGAGTTAAAGTCGAAGGTGGTAGTGAGGAATTGTTAGGTGGTATATGACTCAGCTTTCCTCATGCCCAATTTTCAGCTCAAATTTGTCAAATCTTTGACATCAATCTCAAACCTCTTCCTGTTCTAGATCCTGAGCCAACCTTAATCAAGACAGAGATAATCTTAGAATTTTTATCATTTCCAGTCAATTGAATCTTGAAATAAATCATACTCCTCAGATCTGGGACCCGACATTAGATTTCTATATTGTGTCAGCTTCTTACTTTAGTCTCCTTTGCTAAAAATCTAATACTCAGTGGGTGAGTAATACGTAGACATCTGTGTAGCCCTCTGGTTTCAGTATTCTGTTCCTTCATATCATGTTAGTTCAGTTCATAAGCTTGGCCTCCTGGCTTGTTATCCTGCTTTGTGAAACACTAGATCTGAGACTATGAACACACAGCCACTTCCAACTACAACTTTTCTCTTCTGAGTTCATATTCCACTCCTTTGCCAACCACCCCTTAAATCCATTATTCATAGCCACATCTTCCATTATGCACCATGTAATTGTGTTACGTAGTCTGCAACTCTTCCCTGTCTTATCCTTCCTTGACCAGGCTACCGGCATCTACTGGGTCCTATCATTGAAGTCATTATAGTACTCCCCCAAGTTATTTTCTCCCTACCAGGCCCACATTGTCAAGGTCTTTGGGGATCTTGGAACTCATAAGCTAGTCATAAAGAAATCAGAATTTAACATTAAACAAAGAATGAAGCCTTATCTCCTTCCTCATCATATTATTTTACTTCTATAGCCAACAATCCAGACTGGAATTAATTAGGTAGTACAAGTTTTTCAGGTACAGCATAACCTTTTCATGGAGAACTATGACTGACAGATTTTAATTTATAAGCTTTATTCCAATACATAGACAAACATTGCTGTGCTCAGACTGTATCTTTTGAAGGTTATAATATTTAGACCCCAAATCTCTTAATTTTATTGGAAATAGGAGAAAAAATGTCATACAAATATTTCATTTCAAATCATAATTCCAATGCATACCTCCTGTTACAGTAATAACCACATTTCCACTTGCACTGTAATTGGAGAATCAGCCACAGGAGAGCTTAGTATCCTGATATGTCTCTTTTCAATGTCCCAAAGCAGCATAAATGGGCTTCCACTTTCCCTATGATGTTTTTGCAGAATATCATCTTCCCTCTATACAGACAGATTTGTTTGTAAGTTTAGTACTTCAATATATTCAGTGTAAACACATAAGTGTCCTTATAAATATAATGGTGATATCGAACCTTATTTCTAGTCTAGAGTCCACTGGTGGACAAACTGGTGGATGTTCTTTGGTCATTTAAGCCTATATGGAATAATTGTTGCCTAGAAAGAAAAGAAGAAACAAATCAACAAATATACACATAAAGTTTGGTACCCAACAATTTGAGGAGAGAGAATTGGAAATCTAAAAAAGGCCACTAGACAGAGAACTCCAGCAAGAATGGCCGAAAAGTAAACTTAGGGGAAAGATAGGTGAAAACTGTAGTGAAATGAGAACAGAAGGGAAATAAAGTGGGAAAGGTACCTGGGAAAGATAAGAGTTGGGAGAAACACTGAACATGGGGCCTGGAGCAAATAGTATCCAAATAGGAGGTAGAAGTGCTGTCTGAGATGCATTTGTAGTCACAATTCTGGTATTAGCATCAAAGCTTAACAGAAGGAATCACGTTTCTTTAAATATAAAAAGGAAATATTAGCCTAATTAAAAAATAGACCAAATGTAAGGGGAATATAAAAGCAAATTTAGTTTAGTTTTCTAAATTGTTTTTTTTGTACTTTTTAAGGAAAGATGCAGGGAGGAATGAAGATGGGTAGGCAAGCAGGCAGTAAGAGAGGAGGAATAAACATTTCTTTATTCATTTATTTTTATTTTACTTGTACATCTTGATTGTTCCAAGAGCCCAGAATGTCCTGGGTCCTTAGAATGGATATGGACTGTGCTCATCTGGAGGAGGCAAAACTAACTCCTACTCACCAGGGAGCTCCAAGTTTAGTGTTCGTAACCAGAAGTCTGACTTGAACTCTCTATCAGAGTGAGTATGTGTGCATCACTACAAGGACATAATATTTCCTAGTACAAGAAACCTTGGCTTTGCCCACCAAAACCTTAATCAAACAGAAGGCTATGAAAAAGGACTTAGGGAGCCATATGTTAAAGACAAAAGGGAAGGTGAACGTTTTTCCACATCTCAATTCCATATGAAACCTTTTCTTTGGGGATCCCCCAAAAATCTTCATCACAGTTAGACATACGTGAATTTCAATTCTGGCTCCATTATCAGAGAACTGTGACTGAGCCACTTTATGAGCCTCAGTTTTCCCTTCAAATTGAAGATAATGTCAAAATACTCTCATTATTATTTTCAGTAAGTGTTAATGAATTTAATGCAGTTATTTCTCCCACTGGTCATGAGAAGACAGATACAATAAATTCTAAGATTATAGCACCACTTTCTCTTTGTTGCTGGGTGGCTTCAGCCTTGTGTCAATTGGGTATTCTATTAGACAAGTGCAACATGGAGTTTGTGACTCTTGCCAAGTTGATAATAGGCTGGATATCAGAGTAGGGGAAATTTTATCATCATTAAAGCTGTTCTTATGTGGAAGCAGAAAGAAGATGGCAGCTATTAGAATAGTCAGTGAAGTTGAGAGGGCACCTATCACAGGCTTTCCTACACTGAGATAGAAAAGTGTCACTCCATCAAAAGAGAGATGACTCTAAGTCACCAAGACTTCCTGATACTTGGCCCAAATCCATCTATACTCCCTTTACCCCACCCTTTCATTCCCTGCCTTGACTCACAGTCATCTGAATAGCTATGGGAACCACTCTTTGAGGAACTCTGCCAGGCCTCCAGATTTCCAGTCTTTGTACCAATATTTATGGTTATGTAAGGGAAGATGCAAGTCTATATTTTAGTTAATACGGTAAGAGCGAAGGGGCACTAGAATTTCTCGAATACTGAGGTTATGGTAGACACATGTTCAAGTGCATTGTATTTGCTATCTCATTGCAAAACTTCTGTAACTGTGGATGAGAAAACTAAGACTGAGAAAAATAAAAAGGTAATATATTCATGCAAAGTCACATAGGTAAGAAGTAACAAAGTCAGAACTCTCGCTTTCTGCCTCCAGATTAAATTCCTTTACTATTATGATACCTTTGGGGAAGCCTAAACCTCTAAACTCCACTTAAATCAGGTCTTGGTGACAAGCATTTCCCTTCTGGCTTCATATACATACATTGATTTTTCACTCTCATAGCATCTGCTTGAATAAGATGCCTTATCTGGTTGGATCTGATTCCAGATACTCCCTTTTTCTGATGTCACTACCTTCTAGAAGGATCAGCTTTCACTCTTATTATCAACCTATAGTCCCTTAGGAAGATTGGCAGAAGCACTCTGTTACAGCCTGAATGAAATAAGTGTTGCCTGAAAGAAAAGCAACCTCAATATTGCACTCATGGATGTCAGAAATAGAGTCTCAAGGTATATCTCCAGTGCCCCTATTTTCCAAGTACAAAGATAAACAGGGTTTCTAATAAAGTAGACCACCAAAGTTAAATAATTCCTGCCATTTGACTATGACCTGGCCCAAACCTGCACCTGGAAGGATGGTGAGCTAGTCAGGCCTGAGAACTCAGTCATAGCTGTTCTGGGAGCTCATAGCCTCTGCCTGTCCCATTCCCTAGCCCTGAAATTTTATTAGCTTCATTTTTATGTGCTTTTTAACTCCCTGAATGCAGCCAAAACTAACATCAAATAACATTAAGGAACACAAGGTCATGATTTCCCCCATCCTCAGTGCTCAGTTCTCCAACTGTCTTAGAGCAGGTTGGGCAGAATACACCACAGTTTTCCCTCTCCCTGCCTTTTTAAAGGGTGAGGAAGATTGCTGTTGCTCTGCGAGCTATTCTCAGACGCTGCGCCTCAGAACTCACTGTGAGAGATGTTTCAGGTCACCATAACCCAAGAAGCAGAAGGAGAGGGAAAAGGGAGGCGGGGGAGGCAGGGAGAAAACCCAGCTATCAAGAAATCCTAAGATCTCTGCCTTCCTGAGGCCACTAGTTCTGAGCATGATGGTCTTGGCTAGTGCCTGCTGGGAGGAACAGTTTAAGAAACTAAACCACCTCCTCTCTGTCTCTTTGAATTCATCCTCCCTTCTTTCTCTTCCTTTCTTATTTTCTTTCAAAGCCAGCTAGGAACAAGCATTCAGGCAAGCCTCCCAGATGGTTTGCAAATCCTGTTCTCCCCAAGGGATTCACCAGTACCTTCCCTTGAGCTATTAGGTAGCCGAGCCAAGAGCCACAGACAGGTCTTGGAAATTTACCAGTGTGCAAGCTCAGCACTAAGCCTGAAACCAGATGCAGGAGTCAGACTTCCTAATATGAAGGAGTCCCCTAGTCTAGAGAAGTTTACAAAACCAATTTGGAATATATCTTTCCTGATCCATGGTGCTGGAAGGTAGAGACAGGGCTCTGGTATTGACTGGACAGAGCCTCAGTCTTCCAGCTATGTGTTCTATTCCCGACTATGTGTCCTCAAAAAGTCCTTTTTCTTTTAATATCAGAATTACCCAGAAACATAGCAGCTCCTCTCTGCACATATTCTCCTAAAGTGGAAACTTTCTAATTTTTTAAAAGAGATAATGTTGACATTTTGTTTACTAAGACTTTAATGAAAAGATCTTAGAGGTGGCAACATAAAGAAAAAAAGTGATAAGTGTGATACCTTAACAAAGTCTTAGACTCTGCTTTGTGCCCCACCTCCTCTGCTAAAATTAGGCTGAGATTTGGTGTACCCATCTTTAATGTGGTCAGAGGGTCTCTAGATGTTCTACCACTCTAGCATTTCATTATCTACTTTCTGGGTTTTCTTCACTGTTCTTCTTGATGGGAATATTTTACATTTTGATGTTTTCCTTTTGTCTATGGGTATTTTACCTATCTATACATCTGCTTGCCTACATATCTACCTGTGTTAAGCATTTAGAACATGAGTTTCTTATGGCAGTGGAAAGTAAAGTAGATGGCAATTGCTATTCTGATTGTAATCTCTTTTTGTGGGCCTTTTATAAATAAAATGAACTCAAAAGTTAGATTAATGAGTATATTTTGTCCACTGGTGACAGGAATTTATAAATACAGTATCATTCAAATGAAGAAAATATAATAGGCAATTGGATATTCAGGAAAAGGCAGTTTTTTTCTTCAGACAGTTCTGGTATAGAAATACTTATTCCACCCTCTCCCCTGCTCCAAAGAAGTGAGGATTTAGAGACAAAGAAAGATAAACTGGAAGGAAGTTGCAGGCAACCTTATGGCCTCTATCATAGAACAGTTAGATAGGCAATAAAAGAAACATTTTGGTCACCTTTTCATTTATATATCTTGCTTCATCAGGTTATATCAGAAGTTTCTAAACTTTCTTGGTTACCAATGCCCTTAACATCTCTTCAATTTTTTTCGCAGCAGATCTAATCTAAATGAAATATCTAACAGATGCAATTATTATACTGTTAAGTTCAAACAGCTTAATAAATATTTATGCACTAATAATTTAGTAGCTGCTTTAAAATAATATACATAAATTGAAATAAAATATTAAGACAGATTAACATGCAGCAAAATATTGTTTTATTTCATCTTAAACAACCACATTTCAGGCAGTGTATAACTTACCATATCTTTAAACAGATTAGATATCACCACCCTCATTTCCTATTATGTATGTATTTTCATGCAGTGATTATTTTTTAACATGACAGTCATAAAAATGAATGTAGCTCAGCCTAATTTTGAAAATGTGAACTATATCAAGTTATAGCTTGTGTGATGTCTGATATATATCAAGGACTATTGTGTTTCCATCAAAAAATTAAAATATGCCATGATATTCCTGTGAGTTCATTGTGATATGCTGAAGAGCTTCAGCTCAAAATTGGGAAATTTGAGGTTTGCAAATTTCTGGACATTCTTGAAGCACTCACCATCCAAAGAGGCTATAGTTTCTGTGCTGAGCAGAGCACAAGGGATCTACCTGGGAACCACCCTGCACTGGAAAGCAGCAGTGGGTAACTGTTATACCCCCAGTGATGAACAGAGCTCACAGGGACTTACCTAAGTCAAAATTGCTCTCTGGCTGGGGAACTGCAGAGAGGGTAAGCCCTACACCCAATACCACAGGAAGCTTCAGTCTCTGTACTCAGCAAGGCACACGGAGCCTACCTGTGAACCTCTCTGCAATTGAGAGAAGTAGAGAGTGATTCCCATCTCCCAGCAAAGGCATCTAGAAGCTGCCCACTGCCTCAGGGCAAAACAGAGATCACAAGGGCTGCCTTTGAACTTGGACCCTAAATTGGAGAGTTTCCTCTCATTAGTCCACAAGAGAATAATTGACCCAAACCACACAGAAGCCAGCACACACTACTGAAATAGCACTAGTTACCCACAAAAGAGATATTTCTAGAGACAGGAATAGGCTCCATCCCTGATGAAGTAAAGTGGCTGATATCAGCTACCAGGATCCAATATCATTATTCAGGAAGAAATCTTAAGTAAAAGATAAAGCCACAGTACTGAATTCAAGATGGGGAAGAAAGCCATGTCCAAACAAAGTCACTTTCAAAATGAAATGACCTAAAGAGAAGAAGATGCCAGAGCCTTCCTAGAGAAGAATGCCATTAACATCGAAAGAGACAACCTAACAAAGAAATAGTTCTCAATTATATTTATAAAAAAGCTGAATGAGATTCAGGAGTCATATACAACCATACAAAGGAAATGAGAAAATCTCAAAAAAAGAAGTGACAGATCAAAGGGAATATGTCAACAAGGAGAATGAGGTCATGAAAATAGTTCTAGAAGAAATGCTAGATATAAAAGACACAGTCAAGTAATTAAAGATAAGCATGAAAAGCTCCATAAACAGACTCAATCTGTCAGAAGAATGAATCTCAGGATTTGAAGACAAAATTGCAGAGGCAACACTTATGGAAGAGGAGAGAGAAATGGGAATGAGAAAAAGTGAATAAATCCTATGAGAAATATCAGACATTGTGAGAACAAACATAACAATAATAGATAAAAAGAAGGAAAAAAGAAACAGAAAACTTACTTAAAATAGCACTAGTAGAGAACTTCACATATCAGTCAATAAAAAAAAACAGAGATTCTAGAAGCAGAACACAAAAATTTCTAAATATAAAAGGACCTACACACAAACACATCATAAGAGCAAAAGCCAATGACAATGAAAACTACTCAAGGCAGTTAGAGAAAAGATAAGCAATACCAACAAATGTACACTCATGAAGGTATCGGCAGACTTTTCAGGAGTGTCTTACAAGCCAGGAAAGAGTGGAACTGCATATTTAAAAACCAAAAGATGAAAACTACCAGGCAAGAATACTCTACCTTGCAAACTATCATTGAAATATGATGGAGAAATAAAGGTCTTCAATGATAAATAAAGATTAGTGGTGTTTTCCATCACCAAGCCTAACATCCAAGAAATCTTGAAAAGAGTTCTACAACAGGGACAGTGGAAACAAATATCCACCAAACACTGAAGATGATGATGAACAGGAAAACAAAAGCAGAAACAAAGACAGTACCAAGAAGAGAGAACAAAAAACAAACAAGAAAGAAATCATGGAATCTTTACAAACATACGAATATGATAAGGTATTAGGTCATAAAAGACTATCATAGAGTTATAGATAGATAAAATCTACATAACAGAAACAAAACTTAATCCTAAAGAGATACATAGCTGAAGAAGTAGATGACACTGAAAGAACTGACACTGAAAACAGAGGAAAAAATAAGTAAAATAAAATAAGAAATGAAGTAACAAACACATAAAATAAGAGAACATAATTTTTAATGCCAGAAATAAAGCAAGCCCTACATATCATTTATTCTCCTAAATATGAATGGAGTGGATGCCAATCAAAAGACACAGAGTGGAAAGATGTAGAAAAAAAATTCTATGAATACAAGAAAGTCATGTCAGATCCAGAGATAAACACAAGATGAAATTCTAAGGCTAAGGAAAAATATATCAAAGCAAAGCAATAAAAGGCCATCAGGAATTGCAATACTAATTTCATACAAGATAAATTTCACCTGAAAATGCATGATGAGACACGTATAGTAATAAAATCATGGTCAACACAGTAATTCATCAAGAAGAGGCAACTATGTACCCATGGTGGATCATATAAAAAATTAAAAAATATAAAGAGTGTTAAAGGCAGACATTGAGGGTAACATAGTAATAGTGAGAGACTTCAATACTCCACTTATATCAATACATAGATCATCCAAGCATAACATTAACAAAGAAATAAGGACTTTAAATGAAGCAATAGATTCTATGGGCTTAATAGACATAGACAGGCTATTCCACCCCAACAAAAATAAAATACATTCTTTTCAAGTTTATACAGAACATTGTCAAGGATAGAACCTATCCTAGGAAACAAAACAAATCAAGTAGATTTATCAGGATTAAAATTAGAGAAAGCATCTTCTCTGACCACAAAGGGGTGAAACTAGAAAAGAACCAGGTGAGCAAAAATACAGAAACCACAGATATGTGGATATAAAACAAAACACTGCTGAATAATTCCCTGGATTATCAATGAAATTAAAACTTATTTGGAAACAAATGAAAATGAAAAGACTAACTACTAGAACTTGTGGGATGAAGCAAAAGCGGTTCTGACAAGAAAGTTTATAACCATATAAGCACGTATCAAAAACCAAGAGAGATCTCAAAATAAATATCTAACTACACATTTGAGAAAAATAAAAATGGTCCATCAAACCAAATATCATCAGAGGAAAAGAAGTAGTAAAAATTAGACCAGAAATAAATGAAATAAAAAACAAAAAGATCATCCAAAAGATGAATGAAACCAAGAGTTGATTCTTTGAAAAAATAAACAATAGACCCCCAGGTAGACTCACAAAGATAAACAGAGAGAAAACCCTAATAATAAATATCAGAAATGAAAGAAGTGAGATTACAACTGAAGTCAGAGAAATGCAAAGGATCAGGAGAAACCATTACGAGCAATATATGCCAACAAATTTATCAATTATGAAGAAACAGATTTCCAGAACCCTTTAAACTCCCAAAACTGAACCAGGAAGACACAGACAACCTGAACAAACCAATAACAAGCACAGAAATTGTAGCAGTGATCAAACAAGAACCAATATACAGGTGGCTTCACTAGTGAATTCTACCAAAATATTCAAAGAAATTGACACAGCAATTAAAAATCTCCCCCAAAACAAAAGCCCAGTGCTGGTTGGTTTCACTAGCTAGTTCTACCAAACATTCAAAGAAGACCTAATCCCCATCATCCTTAAACAATTCCACAAAATTGAACAGAAGTGACAACTCCCAAAGTCATTCTATGAGGTCGGTATTGCCCTAATTCCAATATTAAACAAAGAAAGCAACAAATAATAAAAGTATAGACTACTATCACTGATGAATGTAGATGGTAAATACAAATCAAAATCCTGGCAAATTTAATTTAGCAGCACATTGAAAATAACACACCACAATCAAGTGAGGTTTATTGCAGGGATGAAAGATGGTTCAACATATGCAAATAAATCAGTGTAATACATCACGCCAATAAAGAGAAAATTTAAATATCATATGGTCATCTCAATAGATGCAGAAAAGGTATTTAACATGATTCAATATCCATTCATGATGAAAACCCTTGTCAAAATAGGAATAGAAGGACTATAACTCAAAATAATATAAGAAATATATAACAAATACATAGCCAACTTTATACTCAATGGTTGCAAACTGAAAATATTTCCTCTAAGATCTGAGGCAAGAAAAGGTTGCCCTCTCTCACCAGTATTATTTACTTAGTTCTAGAAGTCTTGGTCAGAACAATTAAGCAAGAAAAACTTACCAAAGGAATAAAAATTGTAAAAGAAAAATATGAACTATTTCTTTTGCAGATGACAGGATATTTTACCTGGAAAATCATAAAGACTTCATCAAAATACTGGAAAGAATAAATGAATACAGCAAAATGGCAGAATACAAAATCAACACAAAAATCAGTAGAATTACTATGTACAAAGAATGAAGTAGTAGCAAAATGAGAAAGAAATTCCCTTCTCAATAACACCCAAAAAGATCAAATACCTGGGAATGAATCTAAAAAGGAAAGTGAAGAACCTCTTCAATGAAAGCTACAATATCTTAACAAAAGAAGACACAGAGAGATGGACGAGTATTCCATTTTTATGAATGGAATGAGTTTCCTTAATTAAAATGGCCACCTACACAAAGCAATATATAGATTTAATACAATTCCCTTCAAAATTCCAGGAATATGTTTAGGGAAATTGAGTGAAGGATACTGAAGTTTGTATGGAAGCACAAAAGGTTTTGAATAGCCATAACCAACCTGAGAAGAAAAATGAAACAAAACAGTAGAGGAATCTCATGTCCTGAATTGAGACTACAACATAATGCAATCACTATCAAAACATCGTGGTAATAAAATAAAAATAAACTTTCAGATCTGTGGATTAAAATTGAAAGCCCAGAAATAAAACCACACACATAGGAAAATTCTTTCATTGACAAAGGAGTCAAGATCATACAATAGAAGAAGGAAAGTTTTTTCATCAAATGGTATTGGGAAGACTTAATATAGATCTGCACACACAAAAAAGAAACTGTTATTCATTAGTGCCATAACAGCAGTTAACTCAAAGTGTATCAAAGACCTGGACATAAGACCTGAAACAATAAAATACTTAGAAGAAAAGGGGAAGAACTACAGCAAAAGAAACCAAAGTAAAACTAAATAATTGGCATTAAATCAAACTAAAAACCTTCTGCACAGTGAAAGAAACCACCACAAAAATGAAAAGCCAACCCTTTGGATTGGAGAAGTTGTTCACACAACATGCATCAGATAAGAGATTAATTTCCACAATAAAGAGCTCATACTCCTCAAGAAGAAATTAAACGGACTACTTAAAAATGGGCAGAAAAATAGAACAGAAACCTATCTAAATAAGACACTCAGACTGCCTACAGACACAGGAGAAAACAGTCTACATCATTCATCATCAGAGAAATTTAATTAAAAACCTCAATGAAATAGCACTTTATACCAAAGAGAATGGACTAGAAGCAACAAGTTTTGGAGGGAGTGTGGAGAAAAAAGAAGTCTTCTACACTCCTGGTGGGAATGCAAATTAGTGTAATCTCTCTGAAAAACAATATGGACATTCCTCAAAAAAGAAAAAAAAGATGGAACTACCGTTTGATCCAGCAATCCAACTTCTAGGTATATACCCAGAGAGTACAAAATATCTAATCAGGAAAAAAAATCTGCAGCTTCATGTTCATAGCAGTACAGTTCACAATATCAAAGACATGGAAACAACCTAAATGCCCAGCATCATATGACTGGACACAGAAGCCGTGGGGTATATGCTTAGTGGAATTCTATGCAACTATGAAAAAGATGAAATTGCTGCCTTTCAGCAACCTGGATGGAACTGGAGGGGATCATGTTAAAAGAAAAAGTCAAAAGGAAAAGGATAAATACAAGATGGATTCACTCATGTGAAATATAAAGAAATGAAACAAACAGACAAATTACAGCAAAATTTACAGGATGCAAGATGATGACTGGCAGGGGGATATAGGGGGGGAGTGAAGGAGATCGGGAATAAGGTGGTGGTAAAGGACACTAGAACTCTTGTGGCAGGTGTGGTGTGTAATACTCATAGACTGAGAAGCAAGTTCAATATCATAAAATGAGTGTAGCCCTATAAATAAAATAATAATAAATTTATCATTAAAATAAACAAAAAGTTACTGGGCTTTCTTAGTCATAACTTCCTCCCCTTTCCTTCAAATGACTGAAATGTTTTTCTATAATTTTATTTCCCCAATGCTTATAATAGTAATCTGATATAAAATGAAGAGTACATCATCTCTAAAATTGTTATTGAAGTTGTTTTCTATTTGTCCCTTCCAATATATACTTTACATTGTGACTGGGGAGATCTTTTTTAAAAGTTTACATCTGACATTATCATAAGATTGCTAAACATTTAAAAGATTCAAAATAATGAGCCATAGTGAAGAAGTGATGAGGGCTTTCATATTGCCATAACTACTTTAATCTGAATTTACAAAATAAAAAGCACAGATTTGCTGGATATATTTCAAAACAAAACAAAATATAGGCTCAGTCAGTATTAACAGTTGGAAAACACTCCTACAGTCAAATTGCAAACTGAAAACAAATAGTATCGGTATAAAACACAAAATCAAATACATAAAGAAAGCTGGAAAAATTGCAAATATTTGGAGACTAAACAACATACTTCTGAACATTTCTGGGCCAATGAGGATATTAAAGGAGGAATAAAACTACTTGTAGACAAACACATTTTTCTGAAGCCCAAATTACCCTGATACCAAAAGCAGACAAGAACACCAAAAGAAAAATATAGACAAATTACTCTGGTAAATATAAAAATCCTCAACAAAACACCAGTGCAAAGAATTCAACAATTCATCAAAATAATCATTCATAATGACCAAGTACAATTATTTGCAGGAATGCAAGGACAGTTCAAGATTAGCAAATTTTGTTATTTATATACCATATCAACAAAAGAAAGGGATTAAAATTGTAAGATAATATCGACAGATAAAGCTAAATCATTTGACAAATTTCAGCACCAATTTATGATAAAAATCTCAATAAAATGGAAATAGAAAAATAACTCAAAATAATAAAGGACATATATAGCAAGCTCACAGTTATTAATATATTCAGTGGTGAAAATGGAAAGGTTTTCCTGTAAGGCCAGGAATATGGCAAGGGTGTACCCTCTCATCAGTTCTATTAAACATATTATTAGAAGTACTAGAACAATTAGGCAAGAAAGGAAGTGAAAGACCTTTTCTTTGAAAGCTACAAGATATTTAAAAAAGAAACAGAAGACACAAAATGAGCACAGATTGAGGTGCAAAGTCAATATCTTGAAAATCATATAACAATGTAAATAGAAGAAAGAATTTTTAAAAAGAAAATCCCGAAGAGTACGTTAAAAGACTCTCAGATTTAATAAACTAGTGCAAGTATTCTATGAAATAATATAAAATCTTTTGCACTTCAATATGCACTTAATGATCTAAAAGAAAACTTAAGAAAGATATCATATTTACAATTATATAAAAATAATCACATACCTAGGAATAAACTTAACAAAGGAAGTAAACCACATGTACAATAAAAACTAAAAGACATTGCTAAGAGAAATAGAGATTCAAAGAAATGGAAAATGTTTTATGCTCATGGTTAGGAATAATTAACATTATTAAAATGCCCATCTTACCTAAAGCAATATTCAGATTCAAATAAAAATGTCAGTGGCATTTTTCAAGGAAATAGAACAAATGATTGCATAATGTATGGAACCAGAAAAAAAAACCTGAATAGCAAAATAAAACACGAGAAAACATTACACATGGCAGTATTATGGTCCTCAACTCCAAACTATAATACAAAGTGATAGTAATTAAAACAGTATGGTACTGTAATAAATTTAGACAGACAGAATAGAATTAAGACCTCAGAAATAAACATACAGAGATTCCAGCTCATTTCTAATAAAGAAGCCAAGAGAGAAGAAAAATCTTTTGAATAGCTCTGGGACAACTGGATAGTCAAGTGCAAACAAATAAAGCTAGATTACTCTTTTCTACGATATAAAATTAAACCAAAATGCATTAAATACTTGGATGTAAGCTGTAAACTATAAATTACACAGAAGAGGCATACCCTGGTGCCTCTGATGTTAAGACTGCAAATGAGGCATAGTCCATGTGAAAGTCCCATAAAGAGAATTCACAACTTGGGTCTGGGGAGAGCAACCAAAATAACCAACTAACTAAATAAAAATTTTTCCTCCTCTCTCTTACTGTCTGCCTGCCTACTTGCTTTTATTCCTTCCTGCTTCCTTCCTTTAAAACTTACATAGAAGAAATAATTTACAATACAATCCTTGACATCTACACTAGCGATGTCTTTGAGTACCTAATTCCAGTGTCAAGAAAGTAACAATGAGGATAAACAAATGGTACTACATCAAACTTAAAGTTTTCTGCATAGGGAAAGATACTATCATAGGGATGAAAAGACTGCCAGCTGAATGGGAGAATATATTCACACATTATATATTAAACGAGGGGTATATAAAGAACTCATATAACCCCAAAACAAAAAAACTAAAATACATTCAGTACAAAAATTGACAGTCCAGACACTTCTCTAAAGAAGACATACAATTGAGTAGCAGACACATGAGAAAATACTAATCACCACGTACTATTAATGAATTGTAAATAAAAATCACAATCATGTATCACCTAACACCTGTGTGAGTGGCTTATATAAAAAATTTGGAAACACAACTGTTGGGGAGGTTGTGGGAAATAAAGAACCCTTGTACACTGTTGATAGGAATGCAATTTGGTGCTGCCTCTTTGGAAAACAGTATGGAGATTCCTCATAAAAGTGAAAAATAGAACCACCATATGATGCAGCAATTCCAATTCTAAGTATCTATTCTAAAATATGAAAACACAAATTTGAAAATATATACCCTCCATATTCTTTGCAGCACTACTTACAATAGTCAAAGTACAAAAACAAAGTGCATATCAACAAATGATTGAATTAAGAAGATGTGGTATGTATACACAATAGAAAATGCTACTCACACATAAAAATAGCTTAAAGCTTTCCATTTGTGATAACATGGATGGAACTTGAGGGGATTAAACACATATGTGTATGTATATATGTGTAAATGTGTAAGTATACATAAAGATAAAGGTGAATAGTTTCTATACAAAATTCTCAAAGCTTGACAGTAAACAATACAACTAGAAAATGGGTAAAAATGATTCATAGATGGCAAATAAGCACATGAAAATATATTAAACATAGTTATAAATCTGGGAAATGCAAACTAAAATTGCAATGTAATAAAACTGCATATCTGTCATAATGGCTAAGCTAAAACAACAGCTACACAAAATTGTTGGGGAAATGGACAAAATGCATAACTTGCACAATTCTGGTGAGCAAGAAAATAGTATAACTACCCTGAAAAAGTTTTTGGCGATATCTTAAAAAATAAACATGTACTGACCATACAGCCCAGCAATTGTTCCTGTAGTATATATGCCCCCAAAATTAAAACTATGTTTAATCCAAACCTGTAAACTAATTATCAAGCTGGAAACAACCCACTTGTACTTCAACGAGTAAAGGATTAGGAAACTGTACAGCATTCATATCATAGAATACAATAAAGTTAATTAACTACTAATACACTCAGCAGTTGGGATGGCTTTCCAGAAAATCACATGGAAATGAAAAAGCCATTCTAAATAGATCACATTCATGATTCCATTATATAGAATTCTTGAAACGGAAAAAAGAACACAGAACATAATAGTGATTACTAGTTTTCAGGGATGGTTAGGTTGGGAAGATGAGGGGTAAGTGTTATGAAAGCGCAACAGGAGAGATTCTTATGGTGATGGATCTGTTCTGTATCCTAAATATATAAATATCAATATCTGATTATGGTATTATATTATACTATATGTTTGAAAGTTTTCAGTATTTAACATCAGGGAAATGTTAAAAAGTAGAGGAATGTCTCTACATAATTTCTTATAATTGCATCTGAATTTACAATTACCACAAATATAAAATTTTAAAAATGCATTTGAAAATTGAAGACATAAATATAACAAAAGACAGGATAGTGATTTGATTTCAGAGCCAAAAATTACCAGAGAAAAGGAAAGGGAACAGATTATGATCAAGGAGGTCATATGAAAGTGTTCCTGTGGTGGAAATCTGTTATCGACTTGGGGGATGGTTATATGTATTTTGATTTATAAATATTCATTGAATTATACAAATAAGGTTTATGTAGCTCAATACAGTTAAGCTATACATCATAACTTTTCAAAAATTATATGGGAGCATTTATTTCTCTTGCTTAAAATTCAATTGAATTTTATCTTTTATCTGTTCATAAGATAAAATCCAGACAACTTATTAAAACCTACAGAACCTGGATTGTCAAACATTCTACTCTCTATGTTATGTGATTCTGACATACTGAACTTCCTTCAGATCTTATTACCACAGGATACTTACACATTGTTTTTCATCACCTTGAATAATCTTGTAAGCCTTGAAATGCACTCTTCTTACCATCCATTATCTAAAAAAAGATTCAACTCAAACTCTCAAACTATAACAAACCCTCTCAGTGAATACATTATTGACTCTCTGTATTTTCCCTTATTAACAACTTCATAATAATAATTTTAAGTAAAAATATGAGTACTATTTTGTCTTCAACACATTAGCCTCCAGACCATAAACTCCATGAATACAAGAATCCTACCTGAATTGTTCCTTACAAGTGCCTAGAACAGCACCTAGCATATAGCATGAATTTTATATATATATAATGGAATATACATGGAATAAATTGAATGCAATTACATTATATCATTCTTGCCATTTTAGATGAAACATAGTATATTGGAAAGGTTTTTTAGAACCAAATTGTTTAAATCATGGTCAAATCTTTATCACTTACTAGCTACGGATCTCAGGCAAGATTCTTTACCTCTGACACTTAATTTCATCATCTTCAAATTAAGACTAATAAAGCTTATATCACAGGATTTTCATAAAGTTGAAAGGAAATAATTCATGCTAAGATATCTACCATACTGCCAAACATAGCAAGCATACAATAAAATGCATAATTTTACCTGCATAAACTTCTTCATTTCATCTAGTGGAAACTTTGTTTCTCCTAAAAACTAATTTTCTTTTCTCAAATACATAAATTATAAGCTTGTCATATTTCACTTTTTTCTATAATTTTTAAGAAGCTCAAGCATCAACTTCAGTGCAAGAAGAATAAGTGTTTCAGTTACATTGCATTATACTGAAGAACTTTTTGATGACTATCTTTTCTGTTTGTTTTCAGGGTAGTGATCAAGATAGATATGAGAACAAGTGCTGAGTGAGCTCCTATAGACCAAGTGCGGATTTTAACCACAGGCTATTGCATACATGGGGCAGATATTTCCTTCTTATTATGAGTAGATAGGCCTAAGCAGGGTTGTGAATAGATGTATTTTTCTTTTCTAATGCTTATTCCTTGGCAGATGATGATTATGAGGTAGTATCTGAGATCTGTAGAAGAAAGTGGTGTGATATTTGTTATCTGTGTACAAGCATAGGATAAGGGAACAAAAGCATTTTTCTACATGATTTAATCACATATATTGTAATATAGCTCTCCATCGACTGACCCAAAGTTTGAAATTTCGCCATCAGTGTTCCTTACCTTTGGGAGGGGTCACAGAAGTATCCAAGCCTTATTAGCAAGTCTAATAATTAGAAATGATTGACAGTCAACTGGGACTGGATTATAATGGCAAATCAGGTAAGACTGGTTGCTGAAATTTCAAGGCACAGAAGAGAAATGAAACTTCTTACTGTTAAGCTGTTCAGTGCTTCTATGGGTCTCCGGCATTCCCACACACACTTCAGAAGTCACTACACAAAGGTTATAGAACTGGAGTTGATACTCACTTTTTCCTTTAAATCATATTGTATTCATCTTCATAGGCAAGTTACCTGATACCTGTGGGTCTCAAGAACTAAAATATTTTACATTGCAAAACTAAATTAGGAAGAAACAGAAAACCTGACTTATCATGAGTAAGGATATTTTAAAAAAGAATCCCACCCCCACTCCCCAATACCTCCTTGGACCAGATGGTTAATTTACTAAATGTTCAAAGAAAAATTGATACCAATCCTCAAACTTTTCACAAACAAATGAATAAGGCTCTTTCATGATTCCATCATAACTCAGATTCCAAAACCAAAAGAGGACATCACCAAAAAGGAAAAATACAGACCAACAACTCTGACAAATATTGACAAAAAACGCTAGCAAATCAAATCCAACAACTCATTAACAAATAATATACCATAAAAGAGGAATTTATTCAAGGATGGTTCAACATGCGCAAATCAATATACCACATCAATAAAAAGGACAAAATTCATATAATCAGAGTAGAGCAGTGTCAGCTGAGAGGGCAAGTCCCCACAATGAAAAACTGTTCTCGCACTTCCAGTGGATGGACATCAATGAGTTTGATGAGAACAAATTTGTAGACAAGCAAGGGGAGGCAGTGGCAATAGCAATTGTAACCAAGTCAGGTCCAGACCTCAGTGAATTGGACAGGTCTCTGCAGTGAGCAGGCATGCTTCAGGTGTTTTATGCAACCTTGCAGAACTCTCCTGTCAGGAGCAATAGTCAAACATGAAGGAACAAACCTAGGGCATGACGCTGAAAGTACTTAATTTTTTTAGAGCAGCAACATTAACCAGGCTATGCAGTCACTGAACAGAAATGATATTGACATTTTAATGAAGTATATTTATAAAGGGTTTGAGAAACCCACATAAGATTGCAAAGTGTTACTCCAGTTGTTTGGAGAAGCATTAACAATAGCAGGAGTAGGATCCATTTTAAAAGTTGTTATAGTAAGAAAGTCTTTAAAACAATGACTCATGTGTCCTTGAAAAGAACTGTGGATGTATAGGCTATGAATAAGGGATTGCTGATGGACCATCTTCCTAGGAACTCCCAACTAAACTATTTCAGGACATGCATCCACTGAAGTGCATTTTATTTGCAAGGTAGAGGGAGATATTGTCTTACTCTTTCCTAGATCCTTTACAGGATCAGCTAGTATATACCTTTTCCACAAATAATGCAGAACTGACATTGTTGCTATTAACCAGACAGTAAGGTGTACATTGTGAACTGCCTATTTAAAATATGAGAGGTATTATTAAGGCAGGTATCCAATAACTGTAATAAAAGGGAAAGCTTGACTTTTTTTAAAGGAAAAGTGAAGGCAAGAATGAAGGCAAGTAGGCAGGCAAGGAGAAATAGAGAGGGGAAAGAAGCACTTTATTTTTTTATTTAGTTGTTCATTTTGGGTCTCAATTCTGGGTCTTTGGGATGTATGCGGACTACGACACAGTAGACTTATTCGCTAGGCCACCAGGGTGCACCAGAGAGCTTGGCTTTTCGAAGCGGAAAACCTCCATGGGTTTGTATAGATATCTTGACTTCCCAGAGAAAGTGGGCTCTTTTGGTTTCAGTGTAAAGCGCCTGCTGCATCAATAAAGTTCTGGACTTATTAGTAATAAAAAACCATATATGAGCATCTCAATAGATCCCGGAAAAACATTTCTTTATATTCAACACCCTCCCCAATATGGGTATAGTCAAATATACCTCAATAAAATAAGGACTACATATGACAAACCCACAGATAAAATCAAACTCAATAAGGAAGAGCAGAAAGTTTTTTCTTTAAGATCAGGAAACAGTGCAAGGATGTCCATTCTCTCCAGTCTTATTTAATAAAATATTGGAAAATCCTGGCTAGGGCAATCAGAAAAGAAACAGACATCATTTTGATGTAAATGGAAAAGGAAGAAGTGATACTATCACTATTTGCAGATGGCACATAGAGAAACACCAAAAACGTAAAAAGCTGCTAGAAACAATAAATGCAGTTATGTGAAAGATCATAAAGTTAATATTTAAAAATCTGCTGAATACATGAACAACAATTTAGCAGAAAATTATCTCAACAAACCATCCTATTTAGAATTTCATTAAAAATAATAAAATAGCATGGAATAAATTTTAAAATGTAAAAGACCTAAACTCTGAAAACTACAACACATCATTAAAATAGAAGACACAGATAAATGAAAAGATATTCTGTTTAATCCTCATGAATGGAACAATTTACATTGTCAAAATGCCTATTTTACCTAAAGCAATATACAGACTTAATGGACTATTCATCAAAATACCAAAAACATTCTTCACGGTAATCGAACAAAAAAAAAGAAATAAATTTATTTTGAACTACCAAAAAATAGCAAGAAAATAATCCTGAGAAAAAAAAGAAATAGATGTATTGTCTCCCTGACTTCAAACTATACTACAAATCAACTGTAATTAACTCACCACAGTATTGGAATAAAAACACAGATAAATGGAGCAGAACTGAGATCCTGAGAATAAACCTACACATATATAGACAACACCTTTACTGACAAAGGAACCAAGGACATACAATAGGACAAAGGCAGTCTCAAAAATAAATGGTGTTGGGAAAACTGAAAAGCCACATGAAAGATATTGAAATTTGATCCCTACCTCACACCATACACAGAAAATAATTCAAAATGGATTACAGACTTGGTTGTAAACCCTGAAACCATAAAATACATAGAAAAAAACATAGGTAAAACACTCAACATTGACCAAGAAATGTCTTTGGGAATTCAACACTAATCTCAAGGGAAACAAAAACCACAATAAGCAAATAGAACGACATCAAACTAAAAAACTTCTGTACAAGGAAACCTTTTCCTTGAAAAGAAAAAGACATTGTGTTGAATGGAAAAGTTATTTGCACATCATACATCTAACAATGACTTAATTCTCAAAATATATTAAAAAACCCAATAAAGTTTATCATTAGAAAAATAAACAATGCAATAAAAATGGGGAGGAACATTTGAATAGACATTTCTCCAAAGAATACATTCAGATGGCCAGCAAGCACATGAAATTATATTCTATCACTCTTACTATTATGGAAATTTAATTCAAATCCAAAATGAGATATCATCTCACATCTGTAAAAATGACTATTATCCAAAAATCTTGAGACAACAAGTATTGGTGAGGATGCTGAGAAAAGGGAACTCATAAATTGTTGATAGGCGTGTGAATTGGTGCAACCATTAAGGAAAGAAGCATGGAGATTCTGCAAAAACATTGAGAATGGAAATTCCATATGATCCAGTTATCCTACTACTATTTACCCTAAAACACAGTAAGACCCATTGAAAGAAATGTGTGCATCCCCACATTAATTGCAGCATTAATTACAATAGCCAAGAGCTGAAAACAATCTAAGTTCCCATCAACAAACGAGTCTATAAAGAAGATGTGGTATATATACACAATGCAATACAACTCAGCCGTAAAAAAAAAAGACAAAATCCTCCCATTTTCAAATAAGTTGACCTAGTTGACCTTCGTGAAATGAGACAGAAGGATAAAGACAAACATCTTTTATAGAGAGAGAAACCAAGAAAATTAGATTAAATAAAAGTAGACTTTCGGTCAATAAAATTAAATTAGTGATTATAAGAAGGAAAAGTGGAGTGACACAGTAAAATTGGGTAGAGGGGATCAATTTTATGGTGAAAGAAGAACTTGATTGGTTGTGGTGAATATAATGTTGATTCATAGTGATATAAACCTTAAACTTAAATAATTTTATGACGCAATGTTCCCTCAACAAAAATGAATTAAATAAAGCACTGAAAGATTATAGTGAAGAAAATACAGGACAATAATTTATATATATTAGCTAGAGCAATTTCCTTCCCTCTCTCCTTTACACTTCCTTCCCTCCCATTCTCTTCTCTCACCTTTTCCCTACTATCTTAAGTTGTCTCCCTGACCTCTTTGTGCTGCTTCCTGCCCAAACCCTAAGCTGTGTTTTTCCTCTGTGGCATCAGCGTGTCTCCTGTGTTTTTTCTCCATGCTGTGTCCATTTAAATTCAGAAACAATTATGGTTACAGATATCAAGTGCTTATTCCCCACTTGTCTGAGACACAGAGCAGGTGAGTGTGGTCTTTCTGCCCTTTTGAAGTGTAAACTCTGTAAGGGAAAGATGTTATTTTACTTACATAGGGTCTGTCATTGAGGAGGTGATATTGAGAAAACATATCTGAACCGACTGATGAATGGAAGAGAGGAATCTTTAAGGATCATCCAGTCAAAGACTCTAGTTCATATTTTATGATTTTTAGAATAAGGGAATACTGTGAATAACTAAATATCTAAATTATACAAATTAGATGAAATGGTCTAATTTCTCAAGAATAAAAACAAGTATAGACAACTTATCAAGTATACATTAGATAATCTGAATAGCCCTATAACTTCAAAACATACTGGATTCATAATGTGTTTAATAGCTGTATTATTTATTTAATTTACATCACTGTATGCATTTTACAATATTAAAATAATACTCAGTGTGTATTTCACACCACACCCACCACCAGAAATCTAGTACTCTTTACTGTCACTTTATTGTCTCCTTTCCTTTCTCCCTCCCACCTCCATGGTAGCTAGTGTCTTGTCAATTTTGTTGAGATGTGTCTATACATTTGTTTTATTTCTTTATGCTCCACATATGAGTGAAACCATCCTGTATTTCTCTTTTATTTCCTTTGTGGCTTACTTCACTTAGCATGAATCTTCCAGTCCAGGTTGTTGCAAAGGGAAGTTTAATCTTTTATTTTAAGAACTATGTAGAATTTCACTGATTGTATTTATCATATCTTTTTATCCAGTTATCTGTTGATAGATATTTAGGTTGTTTTCATGTCATAAGTGTGGATTGTGCTGCTATGAACATAGGTGTGCTGATACTTTTTGTTAATTTGTCTTTTTATATTCACTGGGTAAATATAAGAGTAGGATTGCTGAATCAAACGATAGATCCATCTTTATTTTTCTAAAGAATCACAATAATGTTTATCAAACAGGTAGCACTAATTTACCTTTCCATCAACAGTGTAGGAGGTTTTTATTTTCCACCACCTTCTCCCCAAAACTTGTTTCTAATCTTTTTTGATATAGGCTATTGTCATTGGTGTGAGGTGTCATCTCATTGTGGTTTTTATTTGCATTTTCTGGTGGTGAGTGATGCTGAGCATTCTTCATGATCCTGTGTGTTTTCTCTAGAGGTGTCTAGTCTGCTCTCCTGACAATTGTTGAGTGGGTTATTTGCTTCTTTGTTGCTGAAGTATATGAGTTCTTTATGTATTTTGGAGATTAAAATATTGTCTGATCTATGCTGTGTGAATATCTTCTCCCATTCCTTGGGTTGCCTTTTTGTTTTAATGGTGGTTTCCTTCACTATACAGAAGATTTTCAGTTTGATGTACTCTCAGTTTTTCACTTTTACTTTACTTTCTTTTTACTCTACATGTCACTTCTCCAAAGACATCTTTGAGGTAGATGCCATAGAATGTTTTTCTACACATGTATGTATGGAGTCACAAAAGGCCTCAAATAGCCAAATCTTTCCTAAGGGAAAAAAAAGATACAAAACACTCTCTATGACTTCAAGCAGAGCAATTGTCATCAAAACAGTAGTTATTGGAACAAAAAATAGACACAAAGAACAGTAGAAAAAAATGAGAGTCCAGAAATAAAAACATACCTATATGAGCAAGTAATCTATGATAAAGGAGCCAAGAGCATACAATGGAGAAAGGAAAGTCTATTCAACAAATGATGTTTGGAAAACTGGAAGATACTTGCAAATATTGCAACTACATTATGCATTAGCACCATACATGAAAATCAACTCAAAATGGATCAAAGACCTGGATCTAAGACTTGAAACTATTTTTATTACATTCTGATTTATAGTTATGAATCTTGTGACCAGGGAACTTGAAGGTTACACAATAACTTAAAAGAGGAACTTGGACTTAATTCTCATCATTTCAATCCTCAGGGACTCTTTCTGCCAGAAAGAACTAGATGTCATGAACTTGAAACTTGGCTCTGTTGCTTCCTAATAGAGGTAACACAGTTCTTTCTGTGTCTGTTTCTTCATATGTAAAATGAAGATAAGAATAGCATATGTCACTGAACAAATGTGAAAATTAAATTAAATTAGTTCATTTATGCTTAACACTTAGAATGTTCCAGGTCCATATATAAATGCTCAATGAATATTGAATGCTATTATATTGCCTCCATTATATATAATATTTATTTTATTCTTATATTGCTATAATTCATCTTAAGTGGAAATGCCTAACTCTATGCTATGAGCACAGCTGATAAAAAGATATCTTTGAGGGTAGAGGGAAGACATTAGGAGGTCAAAAGTCAGTAAATAGCTCCGTTCAACAAATCCATTCCCATAGTCTTAAAGAACTTCTGCCCGCCTATTGCTAGGAAACCTTATGTATCAGATCTTGAAAATCCCAGAGAATTAGAGTTCGGGGGGCAGAAACCATACCCCTTTCTGGAAGACTGATTTCCCTACAGTAGTAACTGAGCCAGACCTATATAAAACCTCTCAGTTCTTTCCATTATGTGAACTCTGATGAACTCTTGCTACCACCTTACTTTTATAGTATGACCCTGTTCTCTTGATATATTCCCACTCTCTGAAGTGTCCTACAGAGAATTTCAGTTTCGATCTGCAGTCCCACAGCAGCTAGTCTCAGTGTACTCTCACTTCCTGTTTTTGGGTGCTTCTTGCTTGTCTAGTACAAACATAACTGATACATGGTAATTCAGAAAGCAAAATTAAGGCAAATGAGTGATAGCAATGGAGATTCCAATTTACATAGAGTTTGAGGTAGGATTTGCCAATCATTTGGATAGTCAGTCTAATAATTTGGATTTATCGCCAATAATTTGGATTGCCTTGAAATGTGGGACTTGTCTCAAATTAGTAGTGTGGAAATGGGCTGAAAGACCTTTTAGCAAGAAAGTTGGAGAGGGGATTCCTACCCCTTCCTACTCTGAAATTCAAATATTTGTTGTTTTAAAAATACAAAAAAAATTAGTGTACCCTGCTACCTACCTCAGTATTTCTCAAAGTATCATCAGTGAATCCTCTGCATTAGTGTGAGGATCCAGTTAAATTTATGTTCTTGGGGCTTACACTATGCCCCCTAAATTAGAATAATTGCAATGCTAACCAGGAATCTGAATGCTTAACCAGTTCCCATTTAAACAGACTTCTCCAGCTTGCTCTTACCCACTTGTTAGTTGTATCCCCAAGACTGAACAATTTTGTCAGTCCAACCACTGACTCCTCTCTTTCCTTTCTGTGTGTCTACAACTCACCCAAATCTGTCTCTTTCACTTCTCCCTTCAATTTTCCCCACCTGCTTACTGGTGTTGAGAACTTGGGAAAATTACTTAACTTCTTAGACCTAGAAGTCTGGCATAAAATAGGTGCTCCTTAGATTTAAATTACCTTCTGTCCTTTCCTTCCTTCTTTAGAGCTCTCGTCCATTCAGGACCCATGGTTTTAAACCCCTTCTCATTTATTATGATGACCAGTACACTGATTCCCTTTTATCCACCACTTTTATTGCACATGTGTGAATATATATATATATAATGAAAGAAAATTAATCGACTATATTTGATACTTATTTGAATACTAACTTTGTGTCAGATCCTTTGACAGTTACTTCAATTACAGAGATGTACGTCACATGAACCTTACCATTAAACAGATCATTTGCTAACAGAGGAGACATTTACATACACAGCCTATTCACCATTCCCAGAGTGTTATGGGAGCTGAGAGAGGAATCATTGATTCAGATCTGCATTTGGCAAGACAGGAGAATCAAGGTAGGTGGTAAGGAGATGCATGTCAGAGCTTCTCAGAATAGTATGAAGAAGGTGGAGAGTGCATCTAAAAGGTCAACACAGATAGGTAATGACAGGGCATTTGGAAAGTACACTGAGTGAAGGTGCCTGTCTGTTCTCTAGGTGGAGATGGTAGTAGATACCTATATGGAATTCAGGAGTGAAGTTAAAACTGAAAAACTGGATTAAGGACAGATAACTAAATCTTAAAACCTTTAGGACTAGGGTACCAAATGGTCAAAGCAAGTGAGCAGGCAAGGCTTAGTTTTTAGAGGTTTTATTTTAGAGGTCTGACCTGTCCAGAGAAGATTCTTGAATATTTTTTTCAAGAGGGTATCTTGAGTTCTCATCAGTGCTGACCTAGTTTATATGTATTAGAAAGATCCAATATACAAAGGTGTCCATTCTGGGTAAATGTAGCACTAGGAGTACTTGACAAACAGGACAAGTCTACACTTCAGTCTATGCTTGTACTCTCAGCTGCACACCTGTGGTGTGTAAGACAAAGTAATGAAATCCAACAATGTGACCACCAGGAGGGCGTGGATAAATTCCTTAGGTACCAGTTTCACCTTTCCTGGATGGGGGGCGGGGGGTGGGGAGATTATTTAATTTCTCATACAAGGATCAACACATAAATCCTTTGGAATCAAAATGGAAAATTTCCTCATAATTCCATGGTTCATTTCCAAAGGCCACAGGCTTGGGCATTTGAAATCCTTTATCAGGGAGAAGTTTACATGAGGCAATTGTAGAATAATGAAATGAAAACTGTTAGGTTTGGAGCATTTCTAGGAATCTTCCATCAGAAAAGTCCTGATTGATTTGCTGCTCTTTTGTGAAGGTTCTAGTACCAAGCCTCTAACATATGTTTATCTCTTTCAACCTTCTTGTGGCTAGGTGAGAAGACTTAATAGCAACCTAGGAGCTCAACTAAGATAAGTCAGATCCCTGAATACAGGTATTATAAAATTACTGCTTGGTGAGGGTCATAATCAGTGAGTGACTGACCCTTCCTCGGCTGGAGGCACAAGGTAGGTGGTGCAAGCAGGAACTCAAATACTTTGTTTGAAGTCCCAAAATAGTTAAGCCATAACAATAGGGATACAAGTAGAAGTTGTTTGTAACTGGTGATAAAAACCCAGATCAAGTCAGGCACAGTCAAGGTCAAAGGGACCTAGCTATTTCTAGAGAAGGAAGGCAGAGGTTGAAATCTAGATAGAGTCTACAGAAAAATCAGAGGAGCTTAGTTATCTATAGCTGCCCCCATCAGTCTTCCCTGTCCAAACCAGAGAACTGTCTTGAGGGACAGTTATGCATGTATGCTTAATTCCTCTTTTCTACCCTTGTCTTAGGATGAACATGTAACTGGACACTGGCTCTGCCAACAGGAGCTGTCGGCAACAAAATAGATTGCTGATGATAAGGCATATCAAAGAAGCTAGGGTTGATCCTTGTGTTCAGAATCCAACAGGAGGCTGATTAAATCTTATCCAGAGGCCCATGTGCTAGGCCTCAAATGTTGATGAATATTTAATGCCAGTTCTGGTGTGTGGGGTTACTCTACCTGTGACAATAAGCCACATGTTGACTCAATTCTTCTTGGAAGTAAGGAGACCCAGTCTCCTTAGACAAAAACCTCATATTTTAGCTTTGACTCTGCCACACATTTGAAATATGACCTCAGGAAGTAACTTCTTTCTCTGTACCTCAGTTTACCCAACTATAGCATGACAGATTTGGGTTCTTCCAGTTCTATGACTTTGTGATTTCTGAGAAATTGACTTGGTTCATCTCTCTAATGTCAGGTCTTTCCCTCCTTTTTCTTCTCTCTCTTCTCTCATCTGCACATTCTCTGGAGGATCCTCTGGTTTTAACTTATGGTATTACCATCTCAGAGAAAAGTCCTATAATTTAACAAAGGCCTTCAAGAGATAAAAATCTTAATACAGTGTTTTTAAAACTGTGGGTCACAACAAACTAGTAAGCTATTAAATAAATTTGCTGGGTAATAACGGACACTAAAAATAAAATTCAGCAATTTTGGCATCTAAAACTGCAATTCATATGTACATGAAAAAATATGCGTATATGAGTATAAACATGTGAAAGCATTTAATAGTACATATATATATACGTGTACTTATTTATGTGAGTCAATGTAAAAAATGTTTGAAAGTCACTACCTTAATCAGAGGAGTTGGTTAGAGGTGAGTTATAGGCAGAATAATGACAGAAACAACTTTATTCTTTTGGGATTCAGTTTTTATCAAATAAAGGCAACAAGCTTCCCTGTTATCTGTAGAATCTTCCATTTCTATTTATACAATAATTTGTGTATTTTTTAGATAATCCCATCCATCTTGTCATGACAATAGAGTGTATTCAAGATAACTTTTTGATAGAACCATCTCTATAAGAGGAAAAGAACAATTGGACTTTCTAAAATTGATAAACTGAGGCCTCCATCTTTGGTCTTCCATGTTTTCTGAGCCATTAGGACTCATTTACCCTGATGTGCCACCCAAAAAGCGAGAATATACAAGACAGTGCTCTCCAGTACTTATTATGTCTGTCAGGTTCTCAGAGCATGGATTCCTTTTTGGACAGGAGGGAGGATGATTACAGTTCCAGGAGAGGATAAAGCATCAACTCTGATGCCAGAATTATATGCAATGGAATTGTCATCAGTGACTCTGCAGCTTAGTAACTGCCAGACATTATTAGAAAGCAGAATGAAGAATGCTCTGGCATGCAAGGTTATACCAAGGGGAATGAATAGAAGTAGCCAGTCAGTTGTTGTGGTTCTAATCTTCTTAAAATCTGATTATCACTTCCCTTTTTTTGCTTCCCCATGTGGAGAGGACATTGGCCTTTGCTTGGAAGACAAAGTTTTTCTGGCATTGAGCCTGCCATCCTCCTTAAAATTTCCTGATAGGAAACCACTGGAAATAATGAAATTAACCAAATCCCAGATATCTGACTTGTAATGATAGCTGAGTGAAAGAGAATGGCCACACTACTGTCAGACTCTGAGTGACCTTACTTGTTTCTCACCACAATAGAGAATGATAGGAAATGTCTGGGCTAGGAAACATGGGGCATTTATATACAGGAATTTTAATATCTGGTTACATTCATTCTCTACTCTAAATTCAAAGCATATATTATAAAACAAAGCTGAATAATAGATTGGATGAAGATTTAGCTACCCAAAGGGAAATCCAAGGTTTCAGTAAAGAAATGATAGATAATAAGAACTATTTCATCAAAGAGATTGAGGCTATAAAGAAAGTTCAAACAAGGTTGTAGTAAAGGCATAGGGACTCTAGTGGTATAGCATAAAATATACACAGACTGAACTGCAAATTCAATATCCTACAAAGCACATAGAAATGTAAATAAAGCAAATATTAAAAATGTTGTAGACAGTATAGATTAGTGTGAGGGACTGATTTAGTTGGAGTTTCCATAATTTATGATTTTCTTTTCTGGAGTTCCATCACTTTCTCATGGTGAGAAGTCAGTCAATAAATATCCTCTGTGGCTTTGGCACGTTAGAGAAAAAGTAGTCATATTTATTTTATGTATTTAAAATTCTATTGAAGTAACATTATAATATTACATAGGTTTAAGGTGTGCATCACAGTAAATCAATGCCTGTATATAATATACTTATCATGAACTGTTCAGTTCCATACATTACCATATAATTAACACCTTTTACCTAATTTTCCCACCCTTTACCCCTTTTCTTCTAGTAATTACTAATTTGACTATATAGACTAAATGCCCATTTTTGTTTGATTTGCTTCATTTGTTTAGTTTCTCTATATACTACACATATGTGAAATAATATGATGTTTGCCTTTCTCCTGATTTATCTCACTAAGCATAATTCCTTATGTGTTCATCCATGATGTAGAGCATGGCACACTTTCACTTTTTAAATAGATGTGCAGTATTCCATTCTGTATGTATGCTACCTGTTTATTTTTTCACCTGTTCAGGACACAAGGTGTTTCCAGCTCTTGGCTATTGTCAGTAGTACTGCAATAACATGGAGATGCATCTATTTTTTTAAATTAGTGCTGTGTTTTTAGGGTAAATAATCAGTATAGAAATCATATGGAATTTCCATTCTCAATTTTTTGAGGAATATCCATATTGCTTTCTTTAATAGATGCACCAATTTTCACTCTTACCAACAGTGTATGAGCTTGATTTTCTACACATTCTCACAATCAATTGTTTCTAGTCTTTTGGATAAAAACCATTCTCACAGGTGTGAGGTAATATCTCATTGTGCTTTTGACTTGCATTTCTCCAGTAACAAGAGAGTTAGAACATCTTATTATGTGCCTTTTGGCCATTTGTATGTCTTCTTTGAAGTAGTGCCTGTTCATATCTTCTCCCTTTATTTAATTGCATTGTTTATTTTGCTGTTTTTGAGTTTCATGAATTCTTTATATATTTTGAATATCAACCCTATGTTGGATGTGTGATGTGTAAATATCCTTCTATCATTCAGTGGATGTCTTTTGTTTTGATGAGCATTTCTTTCCTTGTGAAGAAGTTTTTTTAGTTTGATGTAGTTCTTTCTTTAATTTTAGCTTTTGTTGCTCTTGACATTAGAGTTGAGCTCCCAAAGACATCTCTTAGGACAATGACAAGGCTTGTATAACCTATGATTTTTTCTAAGTATTTTATTGTTTTTGAGTGTATTTAGGACATTTTCCATAGTTAAAGCCTATTCTCAAGAGGAAAAGACTGCCAGAGCCTTATTACACTTATAGCGAATGCCATTTTCTTAACTATATTTGCATAATACTCTCTTGTTTCATATAAAGGGGCAAAATAAGCTGAAAAACACTTTTGAAAGTCAGAGACCAGCAACTCAGGCTCAATAAAACAACTGAGATTTAATCATGTGCATCTCTACCTTCATACCTTAGTAGTAAACAGCAGGACTCAAGTATAATAATAGTAAATTGTAACAAAAGGAGGTGTTAGAGAAATGTAAAGACAACAGGGGAGAGATAAACAAGGACTAAAGGAATTGGAGCCTCTGGCACCTATAATTATAGCAAATATTAAATATAGTCCAACTCCTATCCAGATAAACTTAAAACCTTACTCAAAGAGCTTTTTACTTCAGTTGCGACTATCTGATACATCATTTCCAACTTTCAACAAAATGATACAAAGTTCACTAATAAAAGGCAAGAAAAAACACATGATCTAAAGAGAAAAAAGCATCAGAACAAGACTAAAAGATGACCAATATATTGGAATTATACACAGCAAATTTAAAAGTTAAATGAATGACAGCAATGTAATTCAGGAACTAGAGCATGGAATTGGCAATACTATAAAGTGGTATAATGCTAGTTAAAAGTGAATGTAGATGAATTGCAAATTAACTCACCTTAGATTAGTTGAAAGAAGACAGGTTCATGTTCAAAATCCGAACCACCAATTTTTTAAAAAGAAATACAACTGGTGTGTTAAGAGAGGAGATAAAATTAAATCATAGAAAACACTCAATGTAAAATGTTCAGTTTCAATCCAAGAAAGCATAAAAAGAAGGGGATCAGAAAAAGGAAGTAAAGAATAAGTATAACAAAAAATAGTTGCAAACATTAGATTGTAGCTATTAACTCAAATATATCAATAATCAAGTCATCATAGAATTAATTCAATTGTATCAATTATCACTTTAAATGTGAATATATTAAATACACAAATTAAAGGACAGAGATAATCAGAACAGATAAAAATAAGAAAACCATTTTAAATATAAAGACTCAAGTTAACAGTAAAAGTTTAAGTCAAAGAGATGAAGATATATGCTATTATATGATTAAAATGATTTCAATGGTTTCACATTAGCAAGAGCTCAATGAATGTTAGTTATTGTTGTTTTGTTGCTGTTGCTTTGTTATTATCAAACTTGGAGTTCCTTGTGCTATGGGTCTGATCTCCTTCATCTCTGCCTCCCCTGTACTTAACATAAAGCAAGTGGGGAGGCAAAAAAGTCAAATCAGTTCTTCACATAAGTTGAATCGTCAGGTTCTATTTAAAGAAGAGAGATGTGATATCCTTGAATAGCTCACAGTCAAATTCAGAAGATGGACTTTAAGTTTATCAGTAAATATTTATCTACAAATCAACAATGAAAACAAGAATTGGAAAGTTTTTTACACTTTGCACCTTCAAACTTGGGAGGCACATTGAGACCAATGGTGCCTTAACAGTGTGTTGTGGTTTAATTAACTGTATCTTTTTACTCATATGCATGACATAAAAAGATATATGATTTCAATTAATGACATGATCTCATGAAATACAGAAAATTATCATGTACAATGCTTTCAACAACCTTAAGCCCTGGGTTTCATTGATGAGAAAAAAGTTTAGAGTTGTTAAGTAATTTGTTCAAGACCACACCTGATAAGCGTAGGTCATTACATCTCTAAAACTCATTCTTTTTCTCTCAATATGAATTCCAATAATTGAGTTTTTTACTCTATAACTTTGATAATTTGATTGAAAAAAAACTGACTAACAGTAAAAGCCATTTGAAATAAATGTCTGATAATATCCTATTGTCCAATAAAATTAACTGAATATTTTATATAATTTTACATTTTCTTTTAAAAATGTAAAGGAGTGATATTAATTTAAAATGTATATCAGTTGAATCTGTTAGATACAAAATATTGTTTGAACATTAAATCAATTAAAAAAGTATTAGTGAGATGATGCAATTCCTTTATTCATACTAATTCCTTGAAAGTACTATATAAATACAATACTTAGAGCACATTTCAATTTGGAACAGCCAAATTCCAAGTGTTTAATGGAATTAATGGCCCCCTATAAGACAGTGCAGGTTTAGAGCATCAGGAAGTTCTGATTATATTTCTTCTCTGTCTCACTGATACCGACATTCATTCTTCATTTGCTAGTCAAGTTGCAGCTAATACTACAACGATTCTGTGAAACTTTGGAACAAAGGCCACATCTACTGGACTCTGAATATGGTACATTGTATGCATTCCATCATCCTACTGAACCCACACCTCCTTCTCTTATAGTTACTTTAAGGATAGAATAGTCTGAGCCCTAGATAAGGACATCTCTGTACCTATGCCTGGCAGGAAGCAGATACAGATGAACTCACCCTCACCTGTCAGCAACACAAGGGTTTTTGACCCTATTTAGTCAGGAAGAAATGATGAGGGACAGCATTGGGAAAAGGGTGTACTTTGATAGCAAGAAGCAAGATTTCAGATGTACGAATCCATCGGTAAATTAACTAACTCGCCTTAGGTGCAAGGCATGCTAAAGACAAACAGGCACTACCCAAAATAATTTAGTACCAACACCCAGGCAAAGCACCAGGTATGCTAGCAGAAAACATTTTTCCTTATCAACTTATAATGACACAGAAATTCCATTCTCCATTCCCTGGGTATATAAGGTACTACGTCAGTGAGCTTATTCCATTGTTGTACCTTTACGACCCACAGAGAGATTCTGTCCATCTCCCTCTGTTTCTATCTCTTTGTAGCTTTCTTGCCCACCTATAGACTCTGTCTCTCTGAGCTTCACCTGATAAACATGACATGTGCTTTCAGTTAAAAAATAAACTCCTTTCTCTCTCTCCTCTAAAGTACTTCAGTAGTCATCATATTTCAGTATTGTGTCTTTTTTAATTTATGTTTACCTTTTATTTTTATTTTAGCTTGTTGTTATGGAAATTTTCTAACATATAAAAAGTAGAGAGAAGAGAATAATAAGCTCTGATGTGACCATCAATTTTTTGCTCAATCTTGTTTCATTGTTCATACTTCACCTCTACATCATGCATTTTCTTTCAGGAGTATTTTAAAGAAAATTCCGGGCATCACTTAATCCAAATTCAAAAGAATTTCTAACAAAGAAGACCTCAAATAGACAAAGAAAAAAAGGAAAAAAATAGAGGAATCACATTCCCCAAAGTCAAACTATACTCCAGAATAAATTTGTTGGAAATGGTTTGCTATTGGAGTAAAATCAATACAGACCAATGGAATGAAAATGACTGCTCAGAATACAACAGCAGAACCAAGAGTAATGAAATGGAATAACTAATGGAGTAACAAAAGTGTCTTCAATGATTGGTGTTGAGAAAATTGAACAGAAACCTGTAAAATTTATAAAATATAGTTTTATTTTATATGTAGTTTATTCACAAAAATTCAATGTTATTCACAAAAATTAATTCAAATGGATTAAAGCCTTAGATTTAAGATCTTAAATGACAAAATACATAAAAATGATATAAATAATGTGCTATGTGACATCAACTTCAGAAAGATCTTTGGAGAAGCAAAAAGAACTGCCAAGGAACAAAATAAAAAAATAGAAATTGGTACTACATCATAGTAAAAGTTTTCAGATTAAAAAGGCTACCACAATAATGAAAAGGGAATCTACTGATCAGGAGAAAATATTTACACATTGTAATGTCAAATAAGGGGTTAATATCCAAAATATATAAAGGGCATCTAAACCTCAACAAAACAAAAACAATCCAGTTGAAAAATGGGAAGAGTATCTGAACAGACACTTCTCCAAAGAAATGCAGAGTTGGCCAATACGCACATGATAAAGGTCCACATTCCTTATAATTAGAGAAATTCAAATCAATACCACAATGGGATATCACCTCACACCCAAGAGAATGAAATATATATATGTGTGTGTGTGTGTGTGTGTGTGTGTGTGTGTGTGTGTATAACACAACTAGAACAGCAAGTGTTGTTGGTGAATTTATGTAGAAAGCTCTTTTATACTGTGGTGGGAATATAAATTAGTGTAACATTTTTGGAAAATGGGATAGAGATTTCTCAAAAAATCTAAATGGAACTGCTATGTGATCCAGTAATTCCACTTTTAGTATATATACAGAAAACATAAAAAAAAATTAATCAGAAAAGATATTTGTACCCTTATGTTCATAGCAGCACGATTCACAGCAGTCGAACCTGAATCAGCCTAAATGCCCTCTGAGAGATGACAAGATAAAGAGGATATGGTATTTATATTTAATGGAATTCTTTTCATCTCTTATAAAAGATGAAATTGTGCCTTTTGTAACAGAATAGATGGAACTTAAGTTGATTGTGCTAGTCAGAAAGAAAAATTAATATATTGGGTGGTTTAAATAATATGTGGAATATAAAGAAATAAAACAAATGAATTGACAAAACATGACCAAACTCACAGGATGCAAGACTGTGTTTACCTGAGGGGCAGAGTGGAAAGGAGGATTAAACCTGGAATTGAAATAAAAATAATAGTGATATTTGGCACTAAAACTGATGGAGGGTGTGATGTAATATATGCGGTTATATATACTGTGCTGTCAATCTTTTCACCTGAAACTTATAAACTAATGAAACATTAATAACAAAAAATACAATCCCAATGTTGTCATCATTAAAGTTCTTTTAGATTATTATCCAATGACTTCCTATTGTTTGGTTGAAAAAACTGGCAGGAAAGTTTGAAAATAAAGAAACTGCTGTGATGTTGAATAGCAACATAACCTCTCTGAGCTTTAGTTTCTTCATCTGTAAAATGAAGATGAAGTAGCTATCATTCTGGATTGTTGTGAGTATCCAATTACATAGCCCCAAGTTGACCACTAAGCATAGTTCATGACACATAATGGGAACTTATTAAAAGAAAAGTTCGTGAACTCCAAGATGGTAAAAGGGAAGTCTGAAATCACGTATGCTAGAACACATTGATAAACTTAATTGTTCTAGGTATTATGCTATTATTAATGTAGCTTATCACTGCCTTAGCTTCTGTGGCAGTCACATTTCATTATTGTGCAGAGGAGTTCAGTGTCAATTAAAATCCCTATGACATTTTCAAAAGTGCTGCTATCAGATTCTGTCTTTGTATCTTGTAATTGTATCTGTACTTTTAAAAGAAGAGATGGTCATAATGGATATGGGTAAGACATCTATCCCGCCTTTCTTATGTGTTAATTATCTCACATTAGGAAAAGGTCACAGTCTCCTAAGAGAGCTCCCTGTCACCATTCTGAACATCCCTATTCTGCAGGTTTTGAGGTTTCCATCCTCTGAGAGAAGGTTTAACTGTTTTCTAGCTCCCATGGCTCTTAAATATAAATAAGTAACGGTGAAAGCTGAGACGAGAAGTGATCACTCCATCATAGGTATTTTATGGAGAAAGGAAAGGCTGTCCTGATTTTCTTGTTTCCATTTTCCTTCAACCAACAGCCAGCAGAGTGATCTTTTAACAGAGATCCATTTGTTGCTCTCCATCTCAAAACTCTTAAGAGAGAGATACAGTCAGAAGATGGTGACCTGGTAGGCATGAGATTCAGACCCTCCCAACAGAGCAACTAGGAATTCACCTATTCTCCAGAAACAAATACTGAGGAAAAACAGGTGCAGCGTTTGTAGAGATGGAGCAGCTTTGCTGACAACATAAGGTAGGTGAAAGCATCCCGGAATAAGGATTGAGACAGAGTGGTTGGAACTGCAGGAAGACACAAACTGCCAGGAGAGTCGCTGCAGAAGCAGTGAAGAGCCTGCCTAGTGGGGCCAACTTGGTGCAGGGTAGGAGAAGCAGCATCCTGGGGATTGAGCTGAAGTCCCCAGGGTGAGATGCTGGTCACTGCCATAATCAAAAGGCAACTAGGGAAATTCCCCACCCTTACCCACTTCCATCACCATTTTGCACCAGTCTCAGGATCCACCCACCAGATAACCTGCCCACCAGATATCCAACCCCCAGGATTAAAGGAAGAAGGTAGACTCCCTGAGGGACTAAACCTCAATGCTGCCCACTAGTACCAACCTGTGGGTAGAGGAGGCACTGAAGCCTGATTGCCAGTTGTGGGCTAGCATCAATGTGATCACCCTACGCAGCATCATCACTGCAGGGAAACAGAACCCAGAGAAATATAAACAGAAATCTTAACAAAGTAAAGGCACAGAGTAATATACATGAAATGATGGATCCAATAAAAAAACCCAGAGGAAAATTTGAATACAGCAGAAGTATGCACAATACCTGAAGATGAATTTAGGGTAACAGTGATTAACATACTCGTGAGAATCCAGAAAGCAATAGAAAAAGTAAAATAGAAAATCAAAAAAGGAGATGAAGCAAGATATCAAAGAAATTAATATAATAGCTGAACTAAAGAACTCAGTAGAGAGACTCATAATGGGATGGATGAAAATTCCTATGGAATCAGAGATATGGAAAATAAGGCAGAGGAACTCACTCAAGCAAACCATAAAAAGTTAAAATCGACCTGCAAGGAAAAAGAGAAGAACAAAGGTATTGTGTGGAGCAAAATACAGAAGACAAATTGCAAAATAACATTAAGTAGCTACATATTAATAATTGCCTTAAATGTTAATGAACTAGACTAACCAAACAACCCAGAGTGACTGAATGGATTAAGAATCATAGCTGAAACTTCTGCTGCATTCAGGAAAACCACTTTCTTTCCAAAGATAAATAAAAGCTCAAAGTCAATGGCTGGAATCCTTTAGTCGAATGGCAACAACAAAAGAGCAGGAACAGCCATACTCATATGAGATAAAACAGATTGCATGAAAAAAAGCATAATAAAACATAGAGATGGACATTATATAATGATGAAAGAGTCAATCCAGGAAGGACACATAATGTTCATTAAAATATATGCACCAAATGAAGGAGCATCAATATATATTAAGGAAGTATTACTAGATCTGACGAGAGACATCAACATCAATACAATAATAGTAGGAGACTTCAGCATCCCACTTACAACAATGGGCAAATCAACCATGCAGAAAATTAACAGGGAAACAGCTGTTTTAAATGACCATCTAAACAAATAGACATATACTGAACACTTCACCCAACAACTACATATTTCACTTTCTTCTCAAGTTCTCATGGAACTTTCTCAAGGATAGATCATATGTTGGGTTACAAAACACCTCTCAACAAATTTACAAAGATTGAAATTGCACCAAGCAAATTTTCTGACCACAGTGGCCTAAAAATAGAATAAACTACAAAACGAAAAGTGAATGGCTGCAAATTAATTGGAAACTAAACAATGTGCTTCTGAATGAATGACTCTTTCTTGGGTAAAATAAGAAATCAAAGAGGAACTTAAAAGTACTTAAAGACAAATAAGAATGAGGACACGAGCTATCAGAACCAACGAGATGCAGCAAAAGCAGTACAATGTGCAACGATTCTAGTCTCAGCTCTGCCCCTAATAGCTCTGTGGCGTTGGACACTCCTGCCCTTCTCAGGGACACATTTCCAAGTTAAGCATTTGAAATGTTTCTTAATTTTTTGTGGGATCACAATTTTACATATAATTTCAGGCAATTCATGGGCTAAGAATTTCTTCTTGAGAGCTAAGGGCTGTTTTAGCTCTGAGTCTGTGGTTGTGTGATCTGGGCATGAGGCCAAAGTCTGCCTGTCCCTTCCAGAGGAAGAGGAGGAGAAATTCATCTTCCAAATATATCCCTTGGCCTGTGTTTTTAGCTATTTTTGGTTTTAACTAATGACACTATCTGACAAAGCCTGAAACTGAGTAACAAAGATAAAGACAAGATACTAGAGGTTCCATCAAAACCCAGTCCCAATGAGCTACCCTCATAGAGCCTTTTGGGTCCAAACTTAAAATTAAAGGCCTGTGTTTCAGGCAATAAATTACTCTAGTAAGATTAACTTAGCTAGAAAGTATTGTTCAGATCTTATGCACTCTGGTGACTCTGAACACATATAGAACCTTAGCTAAAGGCCTCAAGCTTTTTTTAAAAAGTAATTTTACTATTTATTTTGTTTATATTGCTATAATTTTAGGATATTGAAATTGGCCCCAAGCTTTAATATCAGTATAGGAACAGAGAATAGCACATCTAAGGAAAGTTCTAGAAGATACTAACATTTGTCCATAGCCTCTGCTATAAGGCAAGTTTAGAATGTGGTACATAGGGAGAGAGAGATGGAAGCAGTTCTACCCACATTCTGAGGTTAATGTGAGAAAAGACTTTCATTCTTGTAGGAATCACCACTGACACTTGTGAACTCCCTATTTTGCAACAACCTGATATTCTTTCCATAAGACCCTGAAATAGAACTCCCTTATTATGACTCTGTCAATATATTAGGCATGAATAAGGAGGGAGTCGCCAATTAGGATAGCCAGAATTCCAGCTACAATGTGACTCAAATATCTATGTACAATTTCCTGCTAGATATCACAAATCTAGATGTGCCACAGATAATTTTTTCAAACTCAACAAATCCCAACTTATCTCATCACTTTCCTAACCTACTTGTAATACTTAGGAAACTTTAAGACGTAAACAGAAACGTGTGAAAATTGACTTAATTATGGTAAACTATTTTTTAAAATTCAACAATCTGGAGATGGTCAGTTATCATGTTGATCAATTCAATGGCTCAGTAATATCAAGGTTCCAAGTCCTTTCCATATGTTTTCTCTATTAGTCTCAGAATACAAGCTACTCCTTTTATCATCAAAACATGGCTGCAGTGTCAGCCATCAAATTTTCATGCAAAAATTTATGAAGACCAAAAGACAGAGAAATACTTTGACTACCCCTTTTTAGAGAAAGAAATACTTTCCTGGAAGCTCACAACAGACTTCTCCTTCTATGTCCTTGGCAAGAATTGTACTGATTGTTTTATGCTTTCTTAGTTAGGTTTAGATTCGGCATAATCACAGAACAAAAACAAACAAAAACACCTAAATATGATCAAATTCTTTGTCTTTATAGAACAACAGAGATAGATATTTTAGAGTTGATACAGTAGCTTAATGAAATCATCAGAGACCCAGGATCATTATAGCTTTCTATTTTGTCATCTTTAGGGAATTGTCCATATAAACATGGTACCAGATTGAAGATCCTTTCATCACTTTCATATTCAGGAAGGAACATGGAATAAATAAAAATAAAGTATATCATCTCATTTTAAAGTCTTCCCAAAAATGTCACATGGTTTCACTCAAACAAACAACAACAAAACAAATCCTTTTATTATTATAATATGACAATATACTAGTTGTTTCCAGAGGGGAAGGGGACTTCAGGTTGGTAAAATGGGTAAAGACGTCAATCATAAGGTGATAGATGAAAATCAGACTTTATTGGATGATAATAATATAGTATATACAGATATGTAAAATTAAGCTGTATTCCTGAATTTTCTTAAAAAATAAGGAATAAATAAAACAAATTAGAAAAACAAAACAAAAACAAACAAATTATGAGAACAAAATGGAGGACACAAGAGATGAAGGGAGTGGGGGCTGGGCATATCAGATAAAGGGTTCAATTGTATAGTGCTGGATGGAAAATAAACTTTTGGTAGACATAACATAGCATATGCAGATGTTAAATTGAAACCTATATGATCGATAATATTGTGAATCAATGTTACTTCAATAATTTTTAAAAAGTCTTTCCAGACGTCCCATACAACACTAGTACTTAAATCTCAATGGCCAAATCTTAGTGCCATTAATATACCCAACTGTAAGAAAGTTTGAAAGCAATGTGACCAGCTAAAATTTGGCACTCTGTTTATAGAAAGAAGTAGATAAAGAATATTGGAGGTCAACCAGTGCTCTGAGGAAATGGTACTTCCTAATCAATCACTGGCAAAATAAATTAAATTTCTATTATTAGTTTAGAACAATAGCTTCCAATGAGTAGAAATTTTGCTCCCCAGACAACATTTGAGAATGTATTAAGACATTTTCAGTCATTACAACTTGATGGGAATGTTTATACTGATATCTGGTATGTAGACGCGCAGGATATTGCTAAACATCCTACAATGTACAAGACTTCCCACATAAAGAATGATCTAGTCTAAACATCAATAATGCTAGAGACAGAATCCCTGCCTTAGTCTTTTCAAGATCCCAAGAACCACCACATACCTATTCATGGGCTGGAGAAGCGCTCAGGCTCTTCTAGGTTTTCCTGTGTCAGTAATTGATACCATAGTATATCCAACTATCCAAGATGAAGGTTGTTCTTCTGCTTAAATCTCTGAGCGTTTTCTCTTTACTCTCATAATAAAGCCAAAAGCCCTTAATATGACCTGAGAGAATGGAATCATCTGCCCCTCCCAGCTTTATATCACATCAATTTACTCTTCAATCTCTGTAGGCTAGCCATATTGGTCTTTTGTTTCATTTTCTTAAATATGCTGTATAGTCTTTCCTGTCTCTCTTATTTGCCTTATCCTTCAGATGCAACTGCAATAGACTATAGCATTAATGATCTCAATTATTCACTTAACCCTCTATTTATTTGTATTGTTATGTAATACTGTAGTTCCTTTGCAATTTGACTCTAGGTCCCACTATGTGATTTGCTTCAGACAATGGAAGTTTGGTTTAAGTAACAGCGTGCCAATTCTGAAGTTAGGCATTATGAAACATTATCTGTATTGTCTCATTCCTGTAGCCAACACAGGAGAAGCTCAGACTAGACCAGCAGACCCCAGATAACCTCCAAACATTTCAGTGAGAAATAAATGTTTAATATTATATGGAATTGAGATTCAGTGTTTTTCTTGCAGCATCGATATGACAGAAGCTGACTGTTAAAACACCTCAATCCAATATTATCTACCTCATTCTACTGCCTAAATATCTTTCCTATACATTCTAGTAACTCAATTATGACTTGCAAAATATTCTAATTAGTCTCCCTGTTTTTAGGCCTCTTGTCTTCCAGCCAGTCCTCCACACTGTTTACATATTCCTACAAAACAAATCAATAATTATGTTATACTCCTGGTTAAAATTCTTATATGGCTTTCCATTGCCTTCAGAATTAGATTAAAACTCCTTAGCCTTGTATTGAAGATATACTTTCTATGTCACATACATTTACAACAACATCTATCCTCTTCTCCAAGGTAGTCTCAAATCACAAGGCTTAAAATTGTTCTATACTTTCAAGACTTTAGACCTTCACTCTTCCCTCTCATTTGGGTAAAATTCTTTCCTTCTCTCATTTGGATAAAATCCTATTTATTTTTGGGTGGAACTAAAATATAGTTCTTCTGTGTAGCATTCCTTGATTCCTTTCACTTCTTTCCAGATGGAAGATATAATGATTTGTGATTCCATGAGGAGCTCACACATTCTCTAATGTTGGTTTATGATTATATCCGTAAGCAGTCACCTATCACACTCCCTGGAACAAAGTAAATGCTCAGTAAAATGTGTTGAAAAATAATTCTCTAATTTTAAGATACATATGTAAGGTGTAAAAAAAAAAAAAAGAAAAAGCTATAGCATTCCCACTCTACTCCCAATTATCCTTGCTTTCCTGTCTTCATATTTCCATCCATAATTTTCCTTCATTAAGAAAGCTATCATGGGTAATGATCTCTCCCTTTGAAACTAATATAACTCCAAGGAGGGGGAAGAGCTTCACTAGTGTGTATCCTAGATCTTTCCTCCCATGTATCTACATGAGATGAAGTATTTTTGTGGGTAGCGGTGGAACATGGATGCAGTGTAGAGTTGTACAGGACACACCTTGCAACTCTCAGTTGTGCTGTTCAGATAGGCCGAGTGGGAGATAAGGTTAGCGATTCTGAAACACAGGGCATAGGCATAGAAGAGCCAACAGAAAGTACTAACAAGGCCAAGAGATAAGACAAGTGAGAAAGGTGAGAGGAGAAATGCAGAAAACTAAATGCTAGAGGCTATAGCAAATTTTCTTTGTGCCTCTAATCTGTAAGACTATTCTACTGTTATCTTAGGACATGAAGATCAAGATCCAATACAGGATTGTCCTAGATAGAGTAAACACAACCTTTGTGGATGATTTGCCTACTAAGCCCCTGGTTCCAAATATACTCATTGTTTTCCCATGCCCAATTTCAAGCTTCAAGGAGTTTCCAAATAACTCTTGCTTTATGTTTAAATTCCTTACTTTATAACTGACCTTCTGTAAGTTCTTGGGTTGATTTTTTTCTCCTCTCTGTGGCTCTGGATCCCCACTTACAGCATGAAGGAAATTTGATATGATGTTTTACCATGGTCAAGCCTCAGGACACAGTGTATCTATTATTCTATACTTCAAGGTGTGCTTGTGAGTGTGACTGTGTATGCATATGAATTTAGACATGTCTCTGTTCCTTGGCCTTCCACTAACTTATAAAATGGAGATATTTGATGCAGATAATCTCCTAAAGCTATTTTACCTTTTAAATGTCATAATCCCACAGTTCTGCAGCACAGATGACCCCAAGCCTTATTCACTAAGTCAGATGCTAGGACTATTTCTATCTTATTTTTTATTGTCCTCCTATCCACTTCCTCTGTAACACAAGGATATCTCCCCTCTTGCAACTCCCAGAATGAATCATGAAAGGCTTCCAGTCTCTTTCCCAGAGCTGTTAACCAGAGTCAACCTCTTGCCACACTACATACAGCTCCAAACAGCAATAACAATATCAGCTGTTTGGAGTTGTCTCTCACTGCTAGTAATTTTTACCATTGTCTTGAGAAACTAAATTATTCTTCCAAATAAACTCCACTTAGGTTTATAATAAATGTGATTTAAGCAAAAAAAATTATCACCCTCTCGGACTGGGAAAACAACTTCAATACCACCAGGGAAAAAAATGCCTCCATTAACTAGGGTCTCGCCTGTACTCTAAAAACAAACTCACCCTAGCGGGTGGAACTGAGAGAAATACAAGAGCTGTGGGATTGGAGTGATCTCATAATTAACCCAAGCCCTCCTAGGGCATATAAACATTCAGGACCCACTGAACCCCCAAGGGGATGATCCTAGACAGAACCCTGCCCTTGCATTGGGCAATTTCTCTCCCAAGTCAGATAGATGAGATCTTTCTTGTTTGTAACGTTGTCATATAGCTTATTACATGCCACAATTTATAGATCTGAAAGGATTCTTAGACATGATCAGATCTAACTGCCTTGAAAATACCAAGTGACTAAGGCCGAAAAAAAAAAACAAACCTTGCTCAAGATCACATTGTGAGTCAGTGGCCAGAGTCAGAGATTTCCCAGTTTGTGGGAAAGTAGCAACCTCATTGTATTTCAATTTTTCAAATACCTTCTAACTCATCCTTCTCCCTTATATCAACCAGTGCCCTAGTCTGGGACATTCTTGTCAAGTTTTGGTTCTGTGTGAGCTCATAAAGCGAGACCTACCCCTCCTTCAGTTTAGTTCAAAACACTTACAGTCACACCTGATTCAGATTGGGACCTCGGTTATATGAGACCATGTCTGCTATGAGCCCCTGCCCCTGGTATTGTTTTATTACTGAATTTGGAGAGTTCCCTCTTTATTCATAAACAGGAATATATGTCCTATCCTTTCAATAGACAGATGCTGCCGAAGGTCCTGAAAACTCCTTTCCTGGCTAACATTCATCCTCATCACCAGTCTTCTCTACTGACACCTATTTCAGTGAATTATACATTGTCATAAACAAGTCAGAGGCCTGGAGATACATTTTAGGACATGAAGAGGGACTTATATACTCTTTCATTGAGAAGTATAGGACACACGTAGAATATTATTCTAATTGTTCCACTATATATTTATTCATCATTGATTTGTTCATTCATTCCTAAACAGCTACCAAGTTTCTACTGTGAGTCAGGGCCTATTAGAGATGCTGGAGATAAAGCAATAAGGCACAAACTTCTGACCCCAAAGACTTTTCAGATTAGTGGGATCGGATATAACAATGTTATACAATGATCAGTGTCATATCAGGTATATTTACAGATTGTTGAGTAAACATTCATAGATGCCTAATTTCACTTGGGGGTCCAAAGCAATACTTTATAAAGAAAATAATCCTCAAGTGATTTTGGAAGCCAAAATATAGGTGCCAACAGAAAATGTAGAAAAGGCTGCTCCAAGCAGAGAGACAATGTCAAAAACCCATGACTGAATTAGAATAGCTAACATTTATTGAGAACCTACTATATGTCAAGTGTTTTATGCATTAAGTCATTTAACCCTCACAACAACCCAATGAAGTAGGCAACACTTACTCCGTTTACAGATGGGTAATTGAGGTACAGCAAATTTAGATGACTTACCCAACACTATTTTAACTAAGAAATAGGGTAGGGATTATTTATACTCAGGCAGTTGGACTTTAAAGCTGAAGTTCCTAGCCACTACACAGATGTCAATAGGAAGCTTCTTCACTGGCAGGTAAGATTGGACATGTGGAAATATAGAGGATGCAAATGGCAAGAGGCAGGTTGGAGAAATCAGAACCAAGGGACCATGAGGTGGAACAACAAGGAGCCATTGGAATCGTGGAGGCATTTGTATTAGGTAGTCATCGGCACAAAATCAAGTCTGTGGACTACTCCCTTTGCTTACCTCTAGGTAAGCTATTATTCCCACATTCCAGGTTGGCATCATAATCTAGGAGACGTATGTGGTGTCCAGAAAAATGGGAAGAGGGTCACTAATCTCCACTTCTTCATGGCAACTGCTGACACCCTTGTTATCCAAATCTAGCCAATGAATTATGAATAATGAAAGCTGGAAACTATTTGAGGAGATAGGATCCTAGACACCACTGTCTATCACATTGGTTTGAAAAGAGCATGTCAGCACCAAAAAGTATGATGTGTGTGATTTGGAAGGAAGCTGGAAGGGGCAGAGATACAGTTTCTTGAGAGTTGTTGCTTAGTGACGTATCTTGTTGTGTGGCTACCTACATATTTGTCTTTTGACCACAAACCTTGCTTTGGAAACCTAACCACATTAATAAGGTTTCTTTTTTCATCATTCCTTCATATTTAATCTCTTTTTAGTAGTATTTTTTGAAATGGCAGTGAATTTCAGTTGTGCTGCAAAAAAGCAGAAAATGTGTATTGAAAACATATCTTTTCCTTACCCAATATCCATTCTCCACTTTCTCTTTTCTAATTGAACTCTGATTTTGCTTAAAGCAGAAGCAGACTCACTTGCAAAAACTACACGTTTCAGCATCTCTTGCCTCACTGAGGGCTGACCAGATGACTTAGCTTTGATTAATGAGATACAAGCAGAAGTCATTGTGAGGAGATTCTAGGAAAGTTTCTTTAAAGGGGGTAAACATAGTGAACACATAACTTTTATCTTTTCTTGTCCTTTATTCCTGAAATGTAAATATGTCTGGAGCTGCATGAGTTATCTCTTGTAAATTGATTTTATACCTGAGGACAATATTACAGTTAAGAATTAAGAATGGTGAAGGAGCCTGGTTATCCAGTAGGTGCTGTGCTCTCCAACCCTTGACTTCTTGTTACATGAGAAAAATAAATCCCTTACTTGTTTAAACTGGTGCGTTTTTCATTTGCTGTTTGATTTTCATTATTTTTGATAAATGTAATTCTCAATTGGTATAGTCTGCATATGTTCTTGAGCTGGAGTTTGAAGAGTGGTAGAACAGCAGAATCTACTAAAGAAGCATTGTATAACAAGCATAATGCCATCTGAATCTTACAAAGGATACTCACTTAAACAGATAATAATACATAATACTTTTAAATATATTAATTTAATATTTATTGAGGTAATTGTGCTTTACAAAATAATATAAGCCCATATGTGAAGATATATTCTTCAGTACATGCCAGCACTCCCTGCTCACCATCAAAATACTAAAAGTTCATCATCATTGTACATTGGACTCCATCACTAACCATCCAATTCTTGGGTATTATGCATAATGTTGTAATGAAAATGAGGATATGCATATATCTCTATGAATTACTGTTTTTGTGTCTTTTGAGTACATACCCAAAAGTGAGATGATGGGATTTCCATTTTCAGTTTGTTGAGAAATCTCAATACTGCTTTCCATAAGTGTTGCACCAATTTTCACTTTACCAACTGTGTAAAAGTGCGCCTTTTTTCCCTATCCTCAACAGTATTTGCTGTTTCCAGACTTTTGAATAATAGCCAATATCACAGGTGTAAGGTAAAGTACTTTACGGTTGTTTTGATTTGAATTTTCCTAATAACAAGTGAGGACAAATATCTTTCATATGTCAGTTGTCCATCTATATATCTTCTTTGGAGGAATGTTATGTAATTCTTCTGTCCATTTTTGATTGACTTGTTTTTCTGATGTTGAATTACATGAGTTCTTTATATATTTTGATATGAAATGCAAATGTCTTCTCCCAGTTATTAGGTTATCTTTTTGTTGTGATGATGATTTATTTCCCTATGAATATTTCAGTTTTATTTAGAACATTTTTTGTTTTTGTTTTTGTTTTCCATTATGCTAGAGTTGAATCCCCAAAGATCTCTCTAAGGTTCATGTCACACAACGTCTTTCCTAAGTTGTATTCCAAGTGATTTGTTGTTTCTGATTTTACATACAAGTTTCTAATCTATATTTAATTGATTTTTGTATATGATGTTAGAGAGTGATCTAACTTCATTATTTTGCATGTGGTTGTCCAATTATCCCAACATCATTTATTGAAAAGACTTTCCTTTGTCCATCTATGCTCTTGGATCATGTGTCTTAAATTACTGACCATGTATGAATAAAGCAATTTCTGATGATTCAGTTGTATTCTGCTGATCTGTGTCTCAGTTATTGTTCCAGTGCCAGCTTTGATAACAATAACTTTGTGGTTTGTCTTAGTACTAGGAGTGTAATACATCCACTTTTGTTCTTTTTCTCATGATTGCTTTGGCTATTTGGGGTCTTTCATTACTCCATACACATTTAAATATTTTGTTATATTTGCTTGAAATATGCTTGTGAGATTTCATTAAACCTATTTATTGCATTAGATAATAGGACCATTTTTACAATGCTAACTTCCCAGCCATATGCACTGAGTATCCTTTCATCTCTGTATGTCTTCTTCAATTTCCTCTAAGGATGTATACCTTTCATTGTACAGGTATTTCACCCTCTTTGTTAAATATATTTCAAGGTATTTAATTCTTTTTGCTTCTATTGCAAAAGGTATAATTTTCTTGATAAATTTCTCTTCTATCACATTATTTGCAACAGATTTTTGTGCAGATTTTGTACCCTGTCACTTTATCCACATATATATTAATTCTAGCATTTTTGATGGAGTTTTTCAGTTTACACATGTCATATGAAAATAGTGATATTTTTACTTCTTTCTTTCCAATTTATATTCATTTTATTTCTTCTTCTTGCCTAATTGTACTGGCTAAGATCTCCAGTATGTTGCATAGTAGTGATGATAGTGGACAGTCATGTTTTACTCCTTATCTTACGGGAAACACTTGCAGCATTTCACCATTGAGTATGATGTTGGGTGTGCGATTATCATATATGGCCTTTATTATGTTGAGTTATGAACTTCCATCCCTGTTTTACGTAGGTTTTCTTATCTTAAATGGGTATTGAATCGTGTCAAACTTACATATGTGGGATATATTACACTTCGTCATGACAGATGATTGTTTTGATGTATTGTTGGATTTGGTTTGCTAATATTTTGTTTAGAATGGTTGCATCTATATTCATTATATTTTGGTTGTAATTTTCTTTCTTGTTGACATCTTTATCAAATACATATTAATTATTTTCTGAAGTATGAAGTATGAAGATGTGCAAATGACCAACAGTTATACTGAAATATTCTCAACATCACTATTCATCAGGAATATGAAAATCAAAGCCACAAACAGTTATGAATATGCACTTGTTAAAAGTTATTATCAAAAGGAGGAGCTTTATAACTATTATTAGGAGTGTCAATTTGTACAGAAAATACGGAGAACAAAATGAAATTTGCTATGTGAAGTGATAGATTTTAATCAAATTTATTGTGATCATTATTTTACAATATATCAAACCATGATGTATACCTTAAACTTGCACAATGATAAATTTCAGTTACATCTCAATAAAACTTAAAAAGTAAAAAAGATTGTATTTTAATTTAGTGTGGAATTAGGGTGGCTTTTAAAATCAAAAGGGCAATTACAAAAGAATTTTATTCATTATGTTCATTTATTCATAGGACTATAAAAATAAGACTATAAATTTGTTGAGCATGTGTTATGTGTTTGGTATTTTGTGTATAGGATATATAATATTTTTAATTATACAAAGTAAATATAGTCATCCCTGTTAAATAAGAAAAGTGTGGTTCATCAGATTAGGAGATTTGCCTAAAATAGCATACCCATCTTTTTTTCTTATCATATTCCTATTGTTAAGAACAGTGCTTAGTGTATAGTAGTGCCAGAAATATTTTTGACTGATTGATTCTTACACTTCTTATTGTGGTAATATTCACCTTTTTTTCTTAGTAAGATAATTCTAATATTTTGTGTTTCAATGTTTTCAGTTTCAAAAAAATATAAAGAAATTCAGTTGGTAGAGGAGATTAAAGACTGCCACAGAAGAAAATCAAATATTCATGTCCTTTCCATGGATACAAGCCTACAAACATATATGAATCAATTCCTTTGAAACAGAACTGATGACTAATGCAGAAGTGTCGCTACAATAAAAAGTGAAATACCACTATTGGAAACAGATTGAAAGATGGAGACATGTCCTTACAGGAACATTCCCCCAGAACAGCAATCCACATTCAGAAGTGATACCGTAAAGGAATTTCTCCCTAGGCAATGAAGGACTTCCAACATTGTATGCCCCAAATCCTGGGGCTTCATTAAAGAGGCAAATACCAACATCAGTTGTGGAAAATAAGCGGGGAGTTCATTAGAAAAGAATAGTAAGACTGAGGGGAACATATTATATCTGTAAAGGGCTGAAACCAGATCCACTCACCCTGGGACCCAGTACAAAAGAAGAAGCTTAAATGGTGCCTAGATCATAATTGAAAGTTTCTCATTTTCTAAATTTGAAATATTAGCTAGAGGAGTAGAAAAAAGAGCAATCTCCCAATGAATGGAGATGCTGGTGGATGCCATCTCTAAGTTTCCTGTACTAGAAGATATCATACTTGCAAGATCCATTTAAAACACTAAGCCCCCCAAAATGAAAAACTTACTCCTTCTACTTACCCAGAGCTCTTGAAACTGCAAAGCAGCTCTAGTGGCTGGAAAGCATCTGCGTAGCACTTCACCTGAGCACATACCCATGGCTTCTGGATTAGCTCAATCTAAAGTAACCTCCTGTGACTTACACACGTGTATCCAGGGAGGCTTGTACCCATGCCTCTGGGATATCATCACAAGCACGCTCTTGCATAATGTATGTTCTGAGCACAGAGGATTCAGCAGTTGCAGTCATTGCCAACTCAACATCATGGGCTAACATCCTGCAATCTTCATTTTAATAACAATATCAAGAATGGGAGAGAGAATGGGAGAGAGATCTCTTTAGCTTAACACAGAAACACAGAGTCAAATAAAATGAAAAAGAAAAAGGCATATATTCCAAATTAAAGAATAAAGCCTCTGAAAAAATGTAGTCACACAGAAATAAGTAAACTACCTGATTAAGATTTCAAAACTGTTTTCATAGAGATACTAACTGAACTTGGGGCAAAAATGAATGAACAAAATGAGAACCACAACCAAGACAGAAAACATGAGAATGTTACAAAAAGAAATCATAGAGCTAAGAACACAGTAGCTGAAATAAAAAGTACAAAAGAAAATCTCAGCAACAGATTCAATAAAAACTAGAGAGAATCAGCAAGCTGGGAGATAGGGTTATAGAAAACACCAAAAATATAGCAGCATAAATAAAAAAAAAATTTAAAAAAGCTTAAGATACATATGGGGAATATCAAGGGAAATAAAAACCACATTACAGGGGCTCCATTAGGTAAAGAGGCAGAAATATCATTTGAATAAATAATTGCTGAGAATTTCCCTGGCTTGTGGGAGAAAATAGAGCTTCCTATGTATAGAAAGTTTAAAAAGTTCCAAACAAGATAAATTCAAAGAGTGTCAGCCAAGACACATTATAACTAAAATGTCAGAAATTAAAGAGAGCATCTTAAAAGCTGCCAGAGAAAACAGCGAGGTACATGCAAGGGAATCTGCAAAAGAAAATCAGTAGATTTCTCAACAAAAGCCTTATAGGTTAGAAAGTAATCATATGATATATTCAAACTACTCAAAGGAAAATACTTCCAAACAAGAATGCCCAGTATGGGTATCGCTCAGAATTTTAAGACTAGTAAAAAGCTTTTAAGAAAAACAAAAGCTAAGGAAATTCATTATCAATAAACTGGCATTCTAACAAGAAAACACGAGGAAAATATCACACTGTCAAAGTAAATAATAAAGGTGGGGAATCAATATCATAGACAATATTAAAAGACAAAAGAAGCACTATAAATAAAAAACACACAAAAAAGAGGCAGCTTAAAAAGGAAGGGGGTAAAAATTGGATTTCAAAACAAAATATGGGGAGAAGGGTAAAATACGGATTGTTAGAATGAGCTGAAGATTAAAGTTTATATGCATAGAATCTAATGAGTGAACCTCATGGTAACCTCAATACAAAAATCCTTATAAGAAACAAAAAATGTATGCAAATGGAATCCAAACATAACACAAAAGGAAAGTATCAACTGATGAGAAGAGAACAAGAGAAGAAAAAGAACGAGAGGAAATACAAAAACACCAAGAAAAGAAATAACAAAATGGCAACAATACTATGAATAATTGTTCTAAATGAAATGTACTGAACTCACCAATCAAAAGGCATAGAATGACTGGAAGGATTATCAAACAAGATGCACCTATATGTTGTCTTTGAAAGACCCATTTCACTCTAGGACAAAGAGACTCAAAGTGAAAAAGTGGAAAATAATACTCTAAGTAAATGGTTACTAAAAGATGCCAGAAGTCATACCTATGTCAGATAAAATAAATTTCAAGCCAAAATAAAATCACAGGAGATAAAGATGAACATTATATAATGATAAAGGAATAAATCGATCAAGAAAACATAACATATATTATTAACACATAGGCATCGAAAACAAAAATAGCAACATATGTAAAACAAATTTTAGTATAACTAAAGGGAAACATTGACATAAACAAAATGGTAGAAGGGAATTTTAATACAACATTTACATCAATGGATAGAGCTTACATAGATCCTCCAGAGAGAAAATCAACAAAGAAGCAATGATTTCAAATGACACATTAGACCAGAAGAAGTTATTAGTTATACATGGAACATTCCATGCAAAAAATGTACCTTCTCCTCAAATATATATGCAGCAAGCTCAATGATTAACTATACACTAGAAAAAATTATTGATAAATTTATGAAGATAAAATCATATCAAGCACCTACTCTAATAACAATGTTAAATCATATATATGTGTAGACTAAACATGTTGCTGGATAATTATTATGTCAAACATTAAATAAAAGAGAAGTAACAAAAATATTTGGTGACATGAAAATGAAGATTTGAGGTACCAGAGTCCATGAGATGAAGCAAGCAAAGCAGTACTAAAAGGGAAGTTTAAAGTGATACAGCTCTACCTCAAAAACAAGAAAAAATTCAATCTAACCTTATACCTAAAAAAACTATAGAAAGGAAAAAAGTCAAAAGTGATTCAAAGAAGGACATAATAAAAGTTATATAGGGAATAAAACAAATAGAAACCAAAAAGACAATATGAAAGACTGATGAAACCAAGAGGTGATTTTTAAAAGGTAAACAAAATTGACAAAACTTTAGTTAGACTCCTCAAATAGATAAAATTGAATATAAAAATTTGCAGCAAATACCAAAGGAATACAAAAGATCATAAGAAACTATTAACACATATATGCAAATAAATTGCACAGTCTAGAATAAATGGATGAATTCTTACACATACAATCTTCCAAGACTTAGACAGGAAGAGAAAATATTTTTTAAAAAAGATCATGAATATGGAAATTAAAAAGTAACCGAATGATCAACTTCTCTGGATGGTGACTAGATAGGACACATTTTGGGTCACTCCCTACAGGCACCAAAAGTAAAAATTACCTATTTTCCTGAGACAAACACCAAGAAACAACTGGCACTTCATCTGGAGACAGAACAGCTGATGATTAACATTCGGTGAGGACACCCAGAGGGGTTCTCAGTTAAGCCGCTAATTTGGATTCAGGAGTCTCTGGATGCACAGTGAGGCAGAGGCTAGAGATTTCAGGACCAGCTGCGGAGGCAGCAAGAGTCAGACCCAGTGGGACTGCGACGTGGAGCCACAGAGGGTCAACTTGGGACAGGGTGAAAGGAGAGCCAGTGCACCAGGAGCTGAGCTGGAGCCATCATGGTGAAATTGCGCTGGGCACAGCCATAACCAAAAATCAGCCAAAGAGTTCAAATCCCTCCTACAACCATATCACACCAGAGCCTGGGATCCAGTGAGTGGAAATTCCAGCCACCATATATCCACCAACTGGAAACACCGCCCATCAGATAATCCACCTCCCTGGATTACAGTGAGAAGGCAGTCCCAAACCTCAACGTTACCCACTAGTGTCACCTTGTGGTTAGAGGGGAAACGGATACCTGATTGCCAATCTTAGGCAAGTCAAACCTACACAACGCCAGGGAAACCGAACCCTCAGGAATATAAACGAATGCAGAATAGAGTAAAGGCACAGAGAAATATGCATGAAATCATGGATCCAGTCAAAAACTCAGGGGAAAATCTGAATACAGCAGATATATGTCAATTACCTGGAGAGGAATTTAGGGTAACGATTATTAACATACTCATGGGAATTCAGACACAATGTCTGAATTAAAGAACTCAACAGAAGGACTCAACAATATGACAGATGAAGCTTCTGAATGAATCATTGATATGGAAAGTAGAACTCAATCAAGAAAACCAGCAAAGACACGAAAAAATTCAAAGAGTAAATGACAGCATATGAGACCTCTGGGGTAATGCTAAAAGGAACAACATTTGCATCATAGGGGTCCCAGAGGAAGAGAGAAAAGGGGGCAGAAACTATATTTGAGGAAATAATAGATGAGAACTTCCCCAATTTGAAGAATGAAGCAAACCTCCTGATCCAGGAAGCTCAAAGAGTTCCTAATAAAAGAAACCCAAACAGAAATACACCTAGATACATCATCATCAAAATGTCAAAAATACAAGATAAAGAAAGACTATTAAAAGCAGCCAGAAAAAAAAGTGTCACATACAGAGAGGTCCCCATATGATTGTTAGAGGAATTCTCAAATGAAAATCTACATGCCAGAAGGGAATGGCATAATATATTTAAAGTGATGAAAGAAAAGGATTTTCAACCTAGGATACTATTAAAAGAGCTCATCATTACAAAAGTAGCTTTGCAAAAAATACTAAAGGATCCTCTATGAAGCATAAAGAAATTACATACAAAAAGAGTATGACAGTAAATATTAAAAATGGGGAGAAAGAGAAGAGAACAAAATTGCGAATGGTTAGAATGAGTGGAAGACTAATGTGCTTTCAATATAATTAGGCAGTAAACAGAACTGTGAATGCTAACTTCAGGGTAACCTCAAAATACATTCCCAGGGAGAAAGCAAAGAAGAAACAAAAAGTGATATCAATCAAAACGTAACTGCACCCATCTGACCTAAAAAGAGAAATAGAAAATAGTCATCATCTGGAGCAACATACAAAAGACAAATTATAAAATGACAGTGAGGAGCTATACATCAATAATCACCCTAAACGATAATGGACTGAATTCACCAGTCAAACAATGAAGAGTGGCTGAATGAATTAAAAAGCATAACCCAAACTTCTGCTGCATTCAGGAAACCCACATTCTTCCAAAAGATAAACCAAGGCTGTCATTTGAATCAACATGGATGGAACTAGAGGGGATTATGCTAAATGAAACAAGTCAAAAGAAGACATCACTCATAGGTGGAATGTGAATAGACAAAACAAAGGAACAGATGAAACATAACCAACCCTGAAACATTTGCAACAGAACTGAGGTTACCAAAAGGGATTGGGGCGGGCAGGGGCAAATGGTGGTGGAGTCCACTGGACAATGGGGAAGAACATGGTGATTTGATGGAGGGCATGGTGTATTGAAATATATCTAATAAATGGGGAACATAATAAATTATTTAATGTGTAGAATAATTACTAAAATAAAAAAATAGCCAAAGCATCCAGATAACTAAAAGTCTAGGCTAGATACCTTCACTATCATATTCTACCAAACTTCCAGAGAAGACCTACTACTTATCCTTCTCAAACTCTTGCAAAAATTTAATAAGTAATTCTTCTAAAAATATTTTGTAAGACAAATATTATCCTAATAATTTAATCTAATAATGATATTACAAGAAAAAGACAAAACTGTAGACCAAAAAATAAGATGATCACAGATACAGTAATCCTCAGCAATTTACTAGCAAGCTGAATTCAACAATACATTAAAAATATCATACATCATGACTAAGTGGGATTTTATCTAGGGATACAATTGTGATTCATCTTATGCAAATCAATTAGTATGACCATCACATCAACAAAAGGAAAGATAGATTATATAATCATGATCAATTCAATCAATGCACACAAATATTTTAGATTTAACATCAATTCATAAAAAAATTGATAATATGGCAATATAAAGAATATAAATCAAAAAATAAAGGCAACATATAAAAAACAGGATTAAGCCCCCACTTTTAACAGCAAAAAATTGACAGCTTTTCTGGTAACAACAGTGGAAAGACACGGATTTCCACTCTTGTCATTAATATTCAACATAATACTGGATGACTTAGCCTAAAAATTAGACAATAAATGAAATAACTAATGCTCATTTTGGAAAAGAAGGATTAAAAGCATTACCATTTGCAGAGGACATGCTAATATACATTGAAAACTTTTAAAATTCCACTCAGAACTATTGAAAACAGTAAATAAATACAGAAAAACAGCAGGCAACAGCAGAAAACAATAAACAAGAATAAAGAGAAACTAAGAAAATAATCCCATTTATAATTGCATAAAAAAGAATAAAATACCTGGGAATATATTTAACAAAGGTGGTTAAAGGTCTATATATGAAAATTATAAGAAATAGAAGACATAAACATGGTTAAAATGAGCATATCTAAAGCATATCTAAAATTCAAAGCAATTTCTATCAAAATCTAAAAACACTTTTCATAAAAATAGAACCACAAAAGACCCTGAGTAGCCAAAACAATCATGAGAACAAAAAATAAAAGGAGCTATCTCGCTCCTGTTCTAGAAAAATATAGTTGCAATCAGATTGGTATTGGAATAAAAACATTCACACAGGGCAATGGAACATAATTGAGTAGACAGAAATAAATTCACATATACATAGAAAAGTAACTTACAACAAAGGAGTCAACAGCATAAAAATGAAGAAAAAACTATGTTAATAAATGGTTTTGGTAAACCTGCATAGTCACATGTGAAAAATGAAAGGCGACAGCTTTCTTTCACCATATCCAAAAATTAATTCAAAATTGATTAAAGATTAGAGTGTGAAATTTGTCACTATAAAATGCACAGGAGAAATCTTAAGCAATATACTCTTTGACATGGATTTTAGTAATGCTTTTGAGGACTGGACTCCAATGGCAAGAGACACAAAAGCAAAGATAAATAAAACAAGCAAACCAATCAAAAATAGAATAATTAAATAGACATTTCTCCAAAGAAAACAAATGGATGAACAACAGGAACATGAAAAGATGCTTCTACTCTCTAATTATTTCAAGAAATGCAAATCAAAACAACATTAAAGGGAGAAGGAAGATGGCGACCTGGTAGGAAGTAGATTCAGATTCCTCCTCACAGAGAAATGAGAAACTCATCTGTTTTTCAGAGACAAAACCAGCGAATGACTGGCACTGCAGCTCCAGAGATGTAGCAGCCATCCTGATGCCAAACGGTGGGTGGCTGCATCTGGTATAGTAAGCAACTAAGTCATGGATTTGGGAGTCGGCATAGGAGCTGCAGCAGTGGGGCGGAGCCAAAGTGCTAAGGATTTGTTGCAGAGGCAGCGAGGAGCATGCCTAGTGAGTCTGGGGTAAGGAGGAAGGGAAGACCAACTCCAACCAACTTCACCCAGGGTGGAAGGAGAGCCAGTACCCTGGAGACTAGGCTGGAGTCCACATGGTGAAATTGCTCTGAATATGGCCATAACTGGGAGGAAAATTCTCACATCCAACCCCTTCCACCGCCATTTCCTACCAGACTCTCAGGGTCCACCCACAATATAGCACACACCAGATATCCCACCCCTAGAATTAAAGGAAAAAGGTAGTCTCCCTTATGGAGCGAAACTTCAACACTGCCCGCTAGTGTCATCTAGTGGGAAGATGCAGAAATGAGTCAAATTGCCTATTTTGGGCTAACAGTAAGGTGATCAACATACACAACATCATCACTGCAGGGAAATCAACCCTCAGAAATGTAAATAGAATGCCAAACAAAGCAAAGGCACAGATAAATATAAGCGTAATGATGGATCCAATAAAAAACCCAGGGGGGAATCTGAATACAGCAGATGTATGCAAATTATCTGAGGATGAATTTAGGGTAACAGTAATAAACATACTCAGAGGAATTCAGAAAACAATAGAGAAAGTTAAAGAGAACATCAAGAAGGTAAGGAAAGAAATGAAAAAAAGACATCAAAGAACTAAAGAATACAATCGCTGCACTAAAAAGCTCACTAGAGGGACTGGATAATAGGATGGTTAAAGATTCCAGTAGGATCAGCAATCTGGAAGATAGGGCAGAGAAACTCAAGCAAACCAGTAAAGAGATTTAAAAAATGCAAAGAAACAAAGACAGTATTTAAGACCTTTGGGATAACATCAAAAGGAGCAACATTCACATGATAGGGGTCACAGAGAGAGAAAAGGGGCCAGAAACCATATTTGAAGAAAGAGTGAGAACTTCCCCAATATGAAGCATGAAACAAGCCTCCAGACCCAGGAGGCTTAAAAAGTTCCTAACAACAGAAACTCAAACAGAAATACACCTAGACACATCATCATCAAAATATCAAAATACAAGATAAAGAAAGAACCTTAAAAGCAGTCAGAGAAAAATGTGTCACATACAGAGGAAATCTCATAAGCTTGTCAGCAGATTTCTCAACAGAAACTTTACAGTCCAGAAGGGAACGTCATGATATATTCAAGGTGCTAAAAGAAAAGGACTTTCAACCTATCATACTATGCCAAGCAGGATTATCATTCAAAACTGAAGGAATGATAAAAAGTTTTTTGATAAGCAAAATTTAAAGGAATTAGTTAAAGCAAAAGTTAAAGACTGCAATACCAGTCTTGCAAAAAATATTAAAGGATACTCAAAAATGCATAAAGTAGCTCCACATAAAAGCAGTAAGAGAATAAATATAAAAAGTGTGGAGGAGGGTAAGAGAACAAAAATGTGGAGAGTTTGAACAAGTGGAAAACTAATATGCTTTCAAATAAAAATAAGAAGTAAACATGGAACTATGAATGCTAACTTCAGGGTAATCACAAAATACATCCCCAGGGAAAAAGCAATGAAGAAAAAAAGTGGAAAACAATCAAAGCATAACAGCACCCATCCCACAAAAGAAGAGAAAGAGAAGAGCAAAGGCATCAACTGGAGCAAAAAGTACACATTATAAAATGACAGTAAGTAGCTAAATATTAATAATCTTAAAAATTAATAAACTGATCTCTCCAGTCAAAGGATGAAGAGTGGCTGAATGAATTTAAAAGCATAATCCATCTTTCTGCTGGTTCGTGAAACCCACCTTCTTTAAAAAAATAAACGAAGGCTCAAAGTCAATGACTAGAAGGAAATCTTACAGTCAAATGGCAACCAAAAAAAGAGAAGGAAGAGCTATACTCATATCAGATAAAATAGACTTCCAGCTATAAAGCATAACAAAAGATAGAGAGGGGCATTTATATAATGATTAAATCGACAATCCAGCAAGAAGATATAATGCTTTTTGACATGTGTGCACCAAATAAAGGAGCATCGAAATATATTAAGCAAGTTATATTATATCTGATGAGAGTTACGGATAGCAACACATTAACAGTGGAAAACTTCAACACCCCACTTAAAACAATAACAGATCAACCAGGCAGAAAATGAACAGGGAAAAATTCTCTTTAAATGACCATCTGGAACAGATAGATCCAATAGACATATACAGAGCACTTTACCCAATGACTACAGATTTCACTTCTCGAGTGCACATGGGACATTCTCAAGGATGGATCATATGTTCACACAAACCATCCCTCAACAAATTTACAAAGACTGAAATCATACCAAGCATCTTCTCTGACCACAATAACTTAAAGCTAGAAATCAATAACAAAAAGAAAACTGGACAACCATAAATTAATTGGAAACTAAACAATATGCTCCCAAGAGACTCTTGGGTAAAAGAAGAAATCAAAGACTAGCTTAAAAAATACTTAAAGACAAATGAGAATAAAGACACAAGTTACCAGAATCTATGGGATGCAGCAAGAGCAACACAAAGAAGACAGTTCATCACAATCCAGGCCCAACTGAAGAAAAAACAAAAATCAACTTTACATTTAAAACTAGAGAAAGAAGAACAATTAAAGGCCAAAATCAGCAGAAATAAGAAAATATTCAAAATGTAAGCAGTAATAAGTGAAACAGAAAACAAAAAGACAATCCAGAATATCAATGAAGGCAAAAGTTGGTTCTTTCATAAAACAAACAACATTGGCAAACCATTGGGCCGACTCAGAAAAAGGGAGAAAATGCTTATAACTAGAATCAGAAATGAAAGGGGAGAAGTTATGACAGTTACCACAGAAATTCAAAGCAGCATAAGGGACTTCTATGAACAGATCTATGTCAGCAAAATGGACAACCTTGAGGACTTGGACAGATTTTTAGAAGACTATAATCTACCAAGGGTGAACCCGGAAGACCTGGAAAAACTGAAAAAAACAATCACAAGCAAAGAAATTGAAGAAATAATCAAAAGTTTCCTGAAAAAATAAATGCCCAGGACCAGATGGCTTCTCTAACCAGTTTGCCAAAACTTCAGAGAAGAATTAACACTTATTCTTCTCAGCTCTTCCAAAATATTGAAGAACAGGAAACTCTACCAAATACTTTTTATGAGGCTAACAATATACTGATACCAAAAGCTGCTAGAGATGTCACCAAGAAAGAAAATTACAGACCAATATTTCTAATGAGCATAGATTAAAAAATTCTCAATAAAATATTAGCAAACCAAATCCAACAATTCATTAAAAACATTATCCATCATGACTAAGTTGGCTTCATCCCAGGGATGCAGGATGATTCAACATTTGTGAGTCTATTAATGTCATACACCGTATCGACAAGAGCAAAGAGAATAACAACATGATCATATCAACAGATGCAGAGATAGCTTTTGACAAGATACAACATTCATTTATGATTAAAAAAAAACTTCCATAAAATGGGAATACAAAGTATATACCTAAATAGAACAAAGACCACAAATGAAAAACCCACAGCCAACGACATAATCAATGGTGAAAAATTGTAAACATTTTCTCTTAGGTCAGAAACAAGTCAAGGCTGTCCACTCTCACCCCTACTATTCAACTTTGTACTGGAGGTCATAGCCAGAGCACTTAGGTAAGAAAAGGAATAAAAGGAATCAGAGTTGGAAAGGAGGAAATAGAACTATCATTATTTGCAGATACCATGATTATATACATATTTAAAACCCTAAAAAAAGTCAAAATAAGTCAAAAGCATACAATGGAGAAAATTAATCTCTTCAATGAATCATGTTGGCAAAACTGGACAACCACTCTAACACAATTCATAAAAATTAACTCAAAATGGACTAGAAATTTGGACATAATAACGGAGTCCTTAAACTTCTTAGAAGACAACCTAGCAAAGAAATTCCATGACATCAGCCACAGAGAGGTCTTTGGATACTCATATCCACTATAAAGGGAAACTAAAACAGAAATAAACAACTGGAACTACATCAAACTAAGTAACTTGTTCACAGTGAAGAAATCATCACCAAAACCAAAAGAAAACCTACTAACTGGGAGAAGACATTGCATTTCATATTTCTGACAAAGGCCTAATATCTAAAATATACAAATAACTTATAAAACTCAACAATGGAAGAATAGGCAATCGAATCAAAAAATAGGAAGAGTAATTGAAGAGATACTTTTCTGAAAAGGATATATAGATGGCCAACAGGCACATAAAATTGTTCTTACTTGCTGGCTATCAAGGAAATGCAAATCAAAACAACAGTTAGTTATCACCTTACTTGTGAAAGACTAGCTATTATCCGAAAGTCTGGAAACAATGGATAAAGATGTGGTACAGTGGAATACTACAAAACCCTAAAAAGATAAAACCCTGTCTGTTGCAACAACATAGATGGAACTAGAGGGAATTATTCTATGTGAAATAAGACAGAAGGAGAAAGACAAATACCAGATGATCTCATTCAAATGTGGAATATGAAGAATTAAAGCAAAAGAAAAGACTTAACAAAAATGAACCCTTGGATATTAATACTAGAACTGAGGTCACCAGTGAGAAAGGGGTTGGAGAGTGGGAGCAAATGGTGGTGGAATCTAATGGATAGTGATGGAAGACTTTGGATAATTTGGTAATGGGTATATATTTGATCAATGATGAACTTCCACATATAGGCTTGCATTATTCTGTAAGTGAAAATTGCCTATATTCTGTAAGTGAAAACAAAACAAAACAAAACAAAGTACTCTTGCTATTTTCTGTTGTTCATGGGTAAATACGCTTATAAAACTATGGACAGGATTCCTTGGGCAGGGTCATCACTGCCAGTACAAGGATAAATCCACATATTTTTCTGGGCATTTGGTACGAATAGATGTCCCTGAGAACATGATGAGCCTGCTTGAAAACTGAAGAGAGAAATTGTCAGGGTTAGTTGTGAAAAAGATTAATAAAAAGTTTTTTCTTCAAAGCTTACTTCCTTCAGAATGCATAACAAGAAAAAAAATATTGCTGGAATAAATAGTCTTGATAATAGTCCAACAGGTAGACACGTAGACTGAAAGTTTTCATTAAGTAGAAACTTGTCATCATGTTATCCTGTCAGTCGCTCTGGCACTGGGCTAGGCACACACAAGACAAAAAATACGTGGTAGTTGTTGCTTTCCTACCCTCTGCATTCTCCCTTCTAAACACAAATACAGGTTCCTGGTACTGACTTTGTTATGGAATCCTGAGAGCTTTAGACACTATTCAAGAGCATTTTCTTGCAGACTATCATTCCAAAAAGAGTGGAATGAGTATGGATGACAGTGAGGTTTGGACTTGATCCCAAAATCAGTATTTCAAATACAACAAAATCAAAGCCAAATACACTCTCAAATTGTTTATCCAAAGAGGACCATGCTAGTCAACAAATATACAGATCACATACTCACAACCTCCCATAAATCTATACTTTTATGATATATGGTACAAACCATCCATAATAATCCCTCCCACTAGTATCAGGCAGAGCTACACAATCTTTTCCAGTGTACCAAAAGTCATAATTATTTAATTTATTGGTACATGAAACATTATGTCTCACTCTGGGACTGATTAGAAAGGGGAAATGTGGATCTGAGGCAGTGAGGTGGAGTAAGAGGATCAAGAAAAAAGCAGAGGTATTAAAACTGAATTTAGAAAAGTAGTCTTCAGAAATAAGCTGAACCTGGGAGGGTAAGAAACTTTGTGGAAGATAACTGAGCCTCAGGCAGGGGTGAAGAGGAAACTTTCAGGGTTGCTAGCCCAGCCTAGTTAAGAGCATCTCAGAGTGTTCACTAAAAGAAACCTAGAGACAAGAACTCTAGGGAATACAGGCCAAAACACATCAGAGAACTGTGATATGGGTCTGTGGAGAAGAGAAACTTATGGATCAGTTTATAAAAGTTTAAACATACCATCCTTGTCTCTAGCCTGCCTTCACTGAACTCTGGTATATGATATAATATTCTTTTATTTACTGTTCAGACAGGGTCTTGTACTCTTGGGCCCTTGCTATAGAACTGTTTTATATACTTTGTTCCATTACTTTATTTGGAGTCTATCAATGTTAATTTCTCATTCTGTTTTCAAGTTCTGAGGCTGATTCTGCAAAACATAATCTTACTCATTTCTCCTCAGAAGGATACCTCCCTAAAGGGTCTTCAGTTGTCGAAGCCTGCTTTGGGGAAGTGCCTCTTTATGAGACTGCAGATATTTGGAGGTTCCCCAAAACATCAAATTGTTTTTTTAGAAACTTGTCAAAAAAAGCTCCTTAGGAACAGAGAACCATCCTTTCTTATGTCTAGAAATTATTTTACAAAATGAGTAGCCTGTGGTTCTAAGATTGAGTACATTTGCTTGGCTTTTTTCTTCTTTCTCAGACTGAGCATACTACTATCCTGTAACAATTGCTCTTCCCTTGCCTAAATTGGCTTATTTGTTATCCTCTCTTTTTTATTTGAGTCTAATGTTTATCATGTTACAAAGCTGACCCCACCATGTTTTCAAGGAGGCCTTGGATCTTAGTTTAACTAGTTCCCCTTGTTTTAAACTCTACTAGCTCAGCATTCCAATGTTGGGTATGTAGATTAAGGCCTCTACAATAATAATAATACTAATAACAACACATGTGTAAATAGAGCTGTAAAGCTTTTAAGGCATGCATACCCATAATTTATTTAATCATTCTCTGTGAAATAAGTAGAGAGGTTATTATCCCCATTTTTAAAAGGAAAAAAATAACCTGTCTTCCAAAGAGGGCTTATGAATTTTGCAAAGCCACATTTCCAGTCTAATGTTCTTTTCACTCTGCCATTGCCTCTGGTTCAGGCTAGCTTACAGTCACAGTGGGATCAGCATTCTCCTGACAAGTCCTTTTTTCCAGAACCAAGGAGCTGGTGACCTTAGAATCCATCTGGTCTCCAGTGGATGAAGCTTTCAGTGATTGGTGACAGGCCCCACCTTCTAGTTTTCTCCATTAGGAGTGTTCTGTCTGAACTGCTGGAGGCACGCAAAGCTCTGTGGTATGTGAATATGCAGCAGAAATCTGCTTTGCATTTGCAGTTTGCAGACTGCAAACCCCAAGGCACTGGTTTGGGGATTGAGAGGCATGAGAATGTTTGAGAGTGCTAGCACTCCAAGAAAAGAGTAACATTTTTCAGTGCCAGATTATTGAAACAAGATAGAGATGTATTTAAAACAGAAACCAAAGTGATGGAAGCAAGTGAGAAAGGAGTTAATTGAAATCCACTTTATAGAGTTTTCTAAATGAGATAACACTGAGACTCAGAAAGATGAAACGACCTAGCTGAAGCTCTACTATCAATCAATGCTGGACACTAGTGGAATTTGAATTTAGTCACTGTACTGCCAAAGTTAGTACTTTCTCCACTGCATTATAATGGTTTGCTAGGTGTCCTTCAGAGAAAGTTCCCTTTTCTGGTTCACAGCCTTGTTTCCTTTGAATCAAAAATTAGGGTGCTTAAATTTCAAATCCTCAAGAGAAATTTGGTAAGGAGCAGTAGTAAAATTACTTTGGATGACAATTTATGATGAGAGAAAAAGGGCTCCTGCTTCTAACATACTCAGAGGGAAAGCAGTTTTTGCTGGATTTCAGACTTGCTTAGTTTATAGTATTTGAAATCATTTAATAATTAATAACAAGTAACTGATAATACTTCTGATGCAGAAACCCAAAGAAAGACATTTCCTATAACTTGACTTTGTAAATAAGTAAAGAACAACCTAGGACATGAGGTCTAATCAGGAATCTCATGACTGGAGCTAAATACCTGGAAGAGCATCCTGGCTCGGTTCAGACCACAAATGGGTCTCATACTTGCTTTGTGAACTTTGGGTAGTCATTGTAGTCTCTGTTGCTTCTGAAGAGGAAGAGAAGTTGTATATTTCTCCAGTATATGGCTATGAAACATCAGGATTAATTCACATTTGGTTTTGCAATGCAACATAAATTTCTAGCCTGCTCCTTAGAATTAGTGAATATAAACATATCAGATGACTCTCATCCCTTCCTGACTAAGTTTGCACTCAGTTGTCTGATTAAATATGGTATTAAGGTTTTGTTTTAATTAAATGTGGTATTAAGAGATTGTGGGCCAGAAGTCAGGATGCCAAAATTCTAAGTCCCTTCTTTCTGTGTCTTGTTTTCCATATCAGAACTTGAAGTGATAGATTACCTAGTATCTGGGGGCTATTCTATTTCCAACAGGCTATTTAAGGTGCATTATATCTTCAAGCAGATTTTAAAATTTTTGAAACATTTTATTTTAATTAAAATTATATAATTATTGCAAGTTTATTGCACAAAATAAGAAAAAATAAGTAACAAAAGAAAAAAATTAAGAAGTAGTGTCAACTACTGCTCCAGTTACCTATCATCTGAACATTTTACATATGTTTATCTATGTTTTTATTACTATGCTGAGCGTTTATTTTAATTGATTTGTATTTTTAATTCTTAAGTTTTTATTTTACTTTTTAATAATTCTTTTTTATTAATGTTTCATTAGTTTGCAATACTGTAAGTTTCAGGAGAGCAGGGTCACACCTCAGTTAATGTATATGTTAGATTAAAGTCACCACCAATTATAGTGTCATTCACCAGTATCATTTTTACCCCTTCAACTTCAGATTTCTTCTCCACTCCCCTCTCTCCCACTCATGTAACCATAGCATCTATTTCAGAGTCTGAGAGAATTGTGTTGTTTTGTTCTTTCATTTTGTTTCCTCATATTCCACATAAGAGTGGTTTTAATTTTAAAAATAGAATCATACCATACAATTTTGTAACCTGCTTTTTTCAGTTTACAGTGCACCATGAATGTTGAACAAGGGTGGAAAATGTGTGCCATGTTCTTCATGTTGTAGATCTCTGTTATTTCTCCCCATCCAAGGTCATGCTGGAGAGATACTTCTCACCGCTTTCTTCACAATCTCACTAACTGCTTGTGTGTTACTTCCCATGAGAGTAATTATGAATTTAGAAAAATTGGGGAGCTGTAGATATTGGTGACCAAGATTACAATATTTAAATATCACTATCTTCTTTCATTTCTTATGCCTAGAAATTTCTGGCTTTCCTGTACATATTGTCACTAAAAGGTAAATTCATTGGTTACCTGTCTTTTAGCTATCCTTCTGGAACTCTTTATCTCTGAAATTAATATATGTTGCATTTTTTCATCCTCATCTATAAAACTGTGCTGGTAAACTTACCTAGGCCCACTTCTCAGAATCCAAAGATGGACAAATGCAGCTATTTAGTTTCAAACCTGCATTGCTTTCTCAAAACATAAATCTACATTGGGGTAATTTGCCTAACTAAATACAATTAGTACTTGTTTCCCCTTTGAATACTGATCTTTTTGTGTGCTTTGTATTTGTCAGAAAACTAGTGAAACAAAATTTATGAAGGTATTCTGATACCTAACGGCGAATACCTATTAGTATCTACATTGTTATGTGAACTGAGTATAACATTGTAAAGATACTCTATATAAATTTAAGTAATTCCATTTTTTTTCCACAGGCACTAAGATCTGTATACAGAAAATTATAAAATGCTGATGAAAATAATTAAAGAAGACCTAAATAAGTAGAGAGAAATGCAATGTTCATGGGTAAAAAAATAAAACAAAGATGTCAGTTGTCTCTAAGTTGATATACAAATTTAATATGATTCATGTAAAAAACTGTAGACTTCTTTGTATATGCAGAAAATATTATTCTGAAATGAAGATTAAAAGTCAAAGAAACTAGAATGAATAAAAAAGTTTAAAAACAGGTATAAAGTGATAGAAATCATTTCATCAATGTAAAGTTGTTCCAATATGGCTATAATAATCAAAACTGTAATATTTAAGGAGGGATGGAATTATAGATGAAAGGAACAGTATAAAGAAAAAAGAAATAGACCTGTGGGGGGAAAAGGCCTGCTCGCTACTTCCAGCAGCCATGAAGACAACCACAAAAACTGTTGAGCTAGCGAAGTCATAAACACATTTTATGACCTGAGCATGCTGGAATGTTGCCAACAAAGAATTTCCCACGCTTGAAATCCCCTCCCCTAATTTATATCCCTCTCTTCCTGTGCTTGCTCTAACCTATATAAGTGTGTCCCAACCAGAAGCCTGTGTTTAGCCTTTGTGTGGGAAGGATTCCTGCTGAGCCTGCACATAATAATTCTGCCTAAAATACTTCCAAAAGAGTGCCCACATGGTTTATTCCAGAGAGCCTTAACAAACGTACACATGTAGGTTCAACTGGTACAAAGCAATTCAATAGAAGTTTAGCCTTTTCACCAAATGATGTTGGAAAAATTGGACATTCACAGACAAAATATACTTTGATTTGAACTTTATGCAAAAAATAACTCAAAATGCATCATAGACTTAAATGTGAAACACAAAGCTCTGAAAGTTAAGAAGAAAATCTTTGATATTTTAAGCTAAGCAAAGAGTTCCTAGATTTGACATCAAAGTATGATCCATCAAAAGAAAATATGATAAATTAGACTTTGAAGTTAAAAATACTTGCTGTATGAAATTCCATGTGAAGAGGATGATGAAAAAACAGATTGAGGAATAGCAGAGTAAGAAAAATGTTTTCAAACATATCCAACTGAGGGTATATATTTAGTAAGATTGACTTCTGACATGACAATGTAAGGTTCTCCACTGACTCACTCCCCATGAAACAATTGTACATTATTTTAAAACAATAATTTAAATGCTCTGGAAATGGTCCCGACAATGAGCAAATGAAGAAAAAAATCTGTCAATGAAATATGTGAAAATTTGGTAAAAAGAGTATTTGAACCAAAGCTGTTTCCTTCTATCCTGTTCTGATTAACAAGGTAAAGACTCTAAACAACTGCAGGCAAGAACAGAGGACTCCCTCATTAACAAGCTACAATTCAAATGAGATTCTTACCTGGAGGTAAAGGACTTTAGCATTTCTCACATTACTGCCAGATGTTTGTTGCTGAGGCTTAATATCAGGAGAGTTAAATCCAAATGTTGGGGCTACCTTATTCTTTCTAACCTCAATTTGTGCAATGGAGACTCTACCTTGGGCATAACATGTTGAGAATACTGAAGCAACAATAGAATTTCTCACAGCATGTAATGTCATTATTTATATACCAAAAGGAGAAAGAGGAGAGAACCTCAGACTATCAGCTGAGTCTCCCTATCACTGAACAATGAGCTCCTAGAATAAGAATGTCCCTCAGAGATATTTACCATTTTTCTCTAACTACACAGTCCTAGTTCATAGTTTGTGCTTGAGTAGAGAAGGACATAAAAGCAATAGCTCTTAATCTTTTCCCAAGTGAACTTACAATTATAGGCATACTCAAATTTTCAACTCCTTAGCAGCAGCATCAGAGATTTAAAACTCTATAGAGTTGGAGGGCAATAAATTATGTTAAAATAATTGAACCATACACTGTACAAAATAAACAAGTCAATAATAAGACAAGCACCAGGGGTAAAAGGGTAAATACACAGAATTTCTACAAAACATTATGTAAAATACCCCATTCTAAACAAAGAATGTACAAGGAATGTGAAGAAACAGGAAAGTACAATCCATACACTAGAAAAAAGAAAGCTGAGGAGCTACCGTTAAGTGACTAGATGTCAGACTTAAGACAAAAATATTTAAAGGTAATCATTACAAATATGTTTGCAAAATTAAAGTAGTTTGATTAAAGAAATAAAGTAAGATATGGTAACAGTATTTATAAAAAGGCGATGAAGAGATATAAATAAAAAATGTTTAAAAGCCCAAATGAGAATTCTGAAATTGAAAGGTAAATAACAAATGATTATTTTTTACTAGTGAAGAGTCAACAGTAGATTTTATTGGAAGAAAAAAGAATTAGCAAACTTGAATAAAATTGATAGAGATTGTACAAGTGTAAGACCAGAGAGAGAAAATAAAAAAGAGCACAACTTTAGAGAAATATGGCACATCATTAAGAATACAAGGAAGCATGGAATGGGAGAATCAGAATAGAAGATAGAAGTAGTAGAACAAAAATATTAAAAGACATAATAGCTGAAATTTTTATAGTTTATTTTTAAAATAATATACATAATAACATGTAGTTCAGTATGATACAATGTCCTCAGAGACTCACATAAGACACATCATAGTAAAATGCTGAAAATCAACAAGGAGAAAGTCTTGAAAACTGCAATAGAGAAATGATATGTAACTTCTAAGATAACTCAAATGGTTAACAACTTAAGTCTCAACAGAAACTATAAATTTTACAAGACCTAGAAACTTGAAACATAATATCCACAATATCTAGTATCCGATCCAAAATTCATAATACAAAGAAAATAAGAAAATGTGAAGAATAATGAAATAAGGATAGAGAGCACCAGTAAGAGGGTAGACCACACAGAAGAAAGAATAAATGACTTAGAGGATGGTATATAGAAATAATTCAGTTAAAACATGAGAAAGAACTAAAAAAGTAGAGAAATATTATGAGAGCTATTGGATTCAATCATAAAGGAAATATTAGAATAATAAGTGTAAGAGCAGGGCGGAAAAGGCGGGCAGAGAGCTTATATTTCAAAAATAAGAACTTTTTTAAGACAAATGTTAATGAAACTATTAAAAAATCAATAATAAAGAATGTTGAAAGTTGCCAGAAGCAAAAAATAAGCTTCAAAGAAACCCCCATTAGCTTATCAGTCGATGTTTCAGCAGGATATAAAAATCTATCAGCCATAAAAGATTAGATTCACATATTCAAAGTGCTGAAGAACCAAAAAAAGCCAAGATACTTTATCTGGAAAGACTATTCTTTATATATGAAGGAGAAATAAAGAATTTCAGAAAGCAAGAACTTAGAACCTTCAACACAACTAGACCTGTTTTGCATGAAATGCTTAAAGAGTTTTTCAAACTGAAATGAAAAGATAGTAATCAGTGTCATGCAAATACATGAAAGTATACAACACTCTAGTAAAATTTTAAAAAAGAATTAGAAAGGGGAAAGAGTATTGGGGATCTAGCTCCATGATGACAGAATTATAAGGTCCCAAGGTTAACTCCCCTTCAAAAAACAACCAAAACCCCCCCCACTTATTTGGCAATGTTAACCTTTAAAATAGAATGAGACTAACAACACCACAGAGAGAGTGGATATATGTGTTCATACAAGGTAGTAGAAGTTGGTCTGTCTCGGTGCCACACCATCTTGTTTAAAGACTTTAAGGCCAATTAGAGTAAAGATGGTGACCTGGTTGGAGCGAGATTCAGATCCTCACCATAGAGCAACTAGAAATTCACCTATTGTCCAGAAAGAAACACTGAAGAAAAGCAGGTATGACAACTAAGGGTAGACAAAAAAATCAGGGTTCAGAGCTACACTACTGATTCAGGATTCAGGTTGAGGTGGAGGGGGTGGAACTGTGAGAAGAAATGGACCTCCTGGAGAGTCACTTTAGGAGTGACTGGGCAGCAGTGAGCCTGCCCAGTGGGAACAGGACACAGAGCCAGGGGAGAATGTTTTGGTGTAGGGCCTAAGTATAAGATCAGTGCTCTGGAGATCTGAGTTGGAGCCCATGTGGTGAAATTGCACTGGGCACTGCCATAACTGCAAGGCAGTTAGGGGGCTTCTCAACCCACAGCTCCTCCCATCATTTCATTTTGCCGAGTCTCAGGATCTGCTCAATGGATATCCTGCCTACCGAATATCTCACCTACTGGATATCCTGTCCACCAGATATCATACTCTAAGAGTTAAAGGAAGAAAATAGTCTCCCAAAAAAGAAGAACCCTTGATGCTACCCACCAGTGTCTTCCTGTGGGTGGAGGCAGAAAGTAGCCATTGCTATTTGTGGGCCAAGGGCAAGATAAGCATTACTGTTTGGACCTGGGAGGTGGTGGGAAGCTCTGCACTCCCCACACAAACTCCAAACCCACAGGCTGATCTCTCAGGTCCCAACACAGGGTACACCTAAGAGCTTCAACAAATATAGCCAGTGGTGATGTCACAAAACGCAATAATTCCCAGTGTTAGAACCAAGATCCAGACTTCTCTGGTGTGAGTATACCCTACACAAGCACATGACTACAGGAAAATCAAACCTACAGGTATAAAAACAGAATGACAAGCAGAGCAAAGACAAATATATATATATATATATATATATATATGTACATATATATATTTAAAATGTTAGTTTTAGGGGAAAATATAAATGCAGCAGATGTATGCAAGCTACCTGAGGATGTTAGGTCAAATGTGATAGACATAGTTATGGAAATAAAGAAAACAACAGATGAATAAAAAGAGAACAGCAAAAATGAAAATAAATTAGGAAAGATACCAAAGAAATGAATAATACAACTAAAAAGCTTAATAGAAGGACTCAAGAATAGGATGAAGCCTCCAGAAGAATCAGTGAGTTAGAAGGCAAAGGAATGCACTCAAGCAAACAAGCAAAGAGATAAAATAATGCAAATAAATTAACACTGAAATAAATTCCTATGGGATAGCATGATAAGGAACAACATTCACATTATAGGGGTACCAGAAAGAGATCAGAGAGAAAAACAGGCAGAAATTGTACTCGAGGAAATAATAGCTGAGAATTTCCTTAGCTAAAGAATGAAACAAACCTCCAGGCCCAGGAAACTCAAAGAGTTCCTAATAAAAGAAATTCAAGCAGAAATACACCCAGGCACATTGTCATCTAAATGTCAAAAATACAAGACAAAGAATTTTTAAAACAGTCAGAGAAAAACAAGTCAGATACAAAGGATTTCCCATACGATTATCACCATATTTTTCAAGTGAATGTCTACAGACCAGAAGGAAATGGCATGATATATTCAGAGTGTTAAAAAAAAAAGTTTTTCAACCTGGTATATTATACGCTGCAAAATTGCCATTCAGAATTGAAGGAATGATGAAAAGCTTTTCATATAAGCAAAAGTTAAACAAATTCATCACCACAAACCAGCGCTACAAAAAAATACTAGAGGATGCTCTAGAAAGTGTAAAGAAATCTCATTTAAAAACAGTAAGACAGCAAATATAATATAATTAATGGGGAGGAGAATTAAAATGAGGATGATTAGAATGGGTATAAGACTAATCTGTTTTCAAATAAAAATAGAAAACAAACATAATTCTTAATGCTAACTTCAGGGTAACCTCAGAATATAACTCCATGGGAAAAACAAAGACAAAAACAAAACAAGAAAATAAAGCCTAACTACACCAAATCCACTTAAGAAGAGAGAGAAGCATAAATACAATGTCTGGAATAACACACAGAAGAAAAATTACAAAATGACAATAAATAGCTACATATCAGTAATCATCTTAAATGATAATAAACTGAATTCACCAAACAACCCAGAGTAGATTAATGCATTAAAAAGCATAACCTAAACTTCTGCTGCATTCAGGAAGCCCAGCTTCTTTCAAAAGCTAAAAGCACAGGTCAATGGTTAGAAGATATTCCTACAGTAGAATGGTAAACACAAAAAAATCAGGAAAAGCTATATTTATATTAGATATAACAAACTTACATCTAAAAAATCTAAAAAAGATATGCACATTATGCAACGTTTAAGGGATCAATCCAGCAAGAAGACATAACATGTATTAACATACATATATCAAATGAAGGAGCATTGATATATACTAAGAAAGTATTATTGGAACTGACAAAAGACATTGACAGCAACACAATAATAGTAGAATTCAACACCTTACTTACATCAATGGATAGGTCTGCCAGGCAGTAAATTAACAAGACGGCAGCTTTAAATGAACACTTGGAACAGTTAGGCTTAATAGACATATACCAAACACTTCATTCAATGAATACACATTTCATTTTCTTCTCAAGTATACATGAAACATTCTCAAGGGTAGATCATATGTTTGTACACAAAGATAGATGATAAGTTCAGACACAAAAAAAGTCTCAACAAATTTACAAAGATTGAAATCATATTAAGCATCTACTCTGACCACAATGGCTTAAAACTAGAAAACAAACCCAAAAGGGATGCTGGAAAATCCAAATTAATTGGAGACTAAGTCATATGATTCTGAATGATTCTTGAGTAAAAGAGAAAATCAAAGGGGAACCTAAAAAATCCTGAGAGATAAATGAGAATGACGACATGCGCTACCAGAATCTACGGGATACACAAAAGCAGTACTAAGAGAAGAGTTCATTACAAAGCAGGTCCACCTCAAGAAAAAATAAATATAAATAATCAATTTGATGTTGCAAAAATTAGAGAAGGAAAGGCAATTGAAGTCACAAGTAAGAAACTAAATAATCAAAATTCGAGCAGAAATAAAATAGAAAACAAAAACACAATCTATAAGATCAATGACAGAAAAAGTTTGTTTTTTGAAAAATAAAATTGACAAACCATTGGCTAGATTCACAAAGAAAAAAGAAAGAAAAATCTCATAACTAGAATCAGAAATAAAAGGGGAAACATTACAACAGATACCACGGGAATCCAAAGCACCATAAGGGACTACTATAAACATCTCAATGCCAACAAATTGGACAACCAAGAAGACATGGACAGGGTTTTAGAAAAATACAGTCTACCAAAACTGAACAAGAAAGAATTGAAAAAAGCTAAACAGATCAATCACAAGCAAAGAAATTGAAAAGGTAGTCAAACATCATCCTAAAAATGAAAACCCAGGACCAGGTGGCTTTTCTAATGAATTTTGCCAAGCCTTCAGAGAATTAATACCTTTTCTTCTCAAACACTTCCAAAATACTGAAGAGCAAGGAAAACTTGCAAATACTCTCTATGAAACTGACATCACACGGATACCAAAAGCCGATAGAGATGTCAGGAAGAAAGAAAATTACAGAGCAATGTCTAAAGAACATAGATGAAAAATTCTCAATAAAATATTAGCAGATCAAATCCAACAGTTGATCAAAAAGATAATCCATCATGAGCAAGTGGGATTTATCTCTGGGATGCAAGAACATATGTAAATTTATAAATGAAATGCACTGTATCAGCAAGAGTAAGGAGAAAAACCACATGACCATATCAATAGAACAGAAAAAGCTTTTGAAAATATCCAACACTCACTTATCATGAAAAACCCTGTATAAAATTGGGATAGATTATACATGCCTCAACATAATAAAGGCCATATGCAGCAAACCCACAGGCAACATCACAGAAAATGGGGAAAAATTGAAAGCATTTTCGCTAAGGTCAGGAATAGGAAAGACTCTCCACTCTCACCACTACTATGAAACATTTTACTGGCTGTCTTAGTCAGAGCAATTAAGCAAGAAAAATAAATAAAAATTCAAAACTGGAAAGGAGGAGGTAAAACTATAATTATTTGTAGATGAAATAATTCTATAAAACTAAAACTTTAAAAACTGTCAAAAACGTACTAGAACTAATCAAAACTTAGTACAGTGGCAGGCTATGCAACTGATGCACAAAAATCCATTGCATTTTGTATGCAAACAAGCTAGAAGAAAGGAAATCAAGAAAATCACACCGTTTAAAATTGAAGTAAAATGAATCAAATAACTTAGACTATACTTAACAAAGGAGGTGAAATTTCTATACAGTGAAAATTACAAGTCCTTCGTAATAAAAATAGAGGAGGATACAAGAAATGTAAATACATCCCTAGTTCATGGTTGGGAAGAATTCAACATCATTCAAATGGTCATCTTCCCTAAAGCAATATACAGATTAATGCAATCCCTATTAAAATCCTACAGGATTATTTCCAGGAAACAGATTAAAAAATATTAGAATTTGTATGGAAAAACAAAAGACGATGAATAAACAAATCAATTATGAGATAAAAGAAGGAATCTGGCTATAGACTAAAAAGTGATAGCGATCAAAACTGTATGGAATTGGATTAATAACAAAAGCACAGAGCAGACTGATCCATTCACATATTAACAGTTAATCTATGACAAAAGAGCCAAAAGTATGTGATGGAGAAAGAAAAGTCTGTTCAATAAGTTGTGTTGGGAAACCTGGACAGCTACATGCAAAAGAGTGAAGTTAGATCACTCTCTAACACCATTCAAAAAATTAAATCAAAATGAACTCGAGACTTTGGCTTATAACCAGAAACAAAAAAATTCTTGGAAGACAACACAGGAAAGATAAATAAGCAACTGGGACTATATCAAACTAAAAATTTCTTCACAGCGAAAGAAAATATCTCCAAAACAAAAAGACAGCCACCTAACTGGGAAAAGATGTTTGCATTCCATATTTCTGACAAGGGTATTCCCCTTATATATGCAAAATGTACCCTAGAACTCATAAAACTCAATAACAAAAAAGGCAATCAAATAAAAAAAACTGGAAAAGGTATTAGAGAGACATTTTATGAAGAGTATATACAGATTGTAAACAGGCAAATGAAAAGATGTTCCTACTTGCTATCAGAGAAATGCAAATCAAAACAAAAATGAGATATTACCTTATACTTGAGAGTCCGGCTATTATCCAAGTCTGGAAACAAATGTTGGCGAAGATGTAGAAAAACGGGAACACTTTTTCACTGTTGGTGGGAGTGAAAATAGGTGCAGCCCCCATGGAAATCAGTATGGAGACTCCTCAAAAAGATCAATATGGACGTTCCATCTGAGCCCACCATCCCACTTCTGAATATTTACCTCAAAATTACAAAAGCAGTAATTTACAGAGATTTATTAAACCCCATTTTTATTGCACTACTATTTACAATAGTCAAGAACTAGAAACTATCCAAGTCCCTAATGTCTGATGAATGAATAAAGAAGATGTGGAATATATACATAATGGAATACTACACACCCCTTAAAAGAGATAAATTCTGTAATTTGAATCAAATGGACAGATCTAGAGGGGTTATCCTAAGTGAAATAAGTCAAAAAAAGAAAGGTAGATGCCAGATGATGTCACTCATAGGTGGAATGTGAATAAACAAAGCAAAAGTACAGATGAAACATAACCAACCCTTGGACACTTGCAATAGAACTGAGGTTACCAATAGGGAATAGGATGGTGGGAGGTGGGTAACTGGTGGTGGAGTCCATTGTCCAATGATGAAGAACTCTTGGTGATTTGGAGCATAGAGTGTGTTAACATATATATTAGGAATAAGGAAATCACATACATGGGGAACATAAATATGTGGGTTTATGTTAATGTATAAAACCACAATTGCTGCAATAAAAAATAAAATAAAAATTTTAGGGTCATTGGGGAGAGAGCAGCAAAATGGACATTTTCCTGGAGCTAAAGGGTTTTCTGAAGCTTGGCATTGGGTGGAGGAAGAGCTAGTATTCTTGTGAACTGAGAAACAGTTTCCTTATAGCAACTGTATTGGACGCCACCATTGTTGGAAAGACCCCAGAGAGAAACAGACACTGTCTTGGTCATCAGCACACTAATGCTGAACTATTGGTGCTTACTACTGCCATTCTGTGGGAAGCCAGAGACAGCCAGCCAGGGTGGTAGTAACCAAGATTATGACTGTTACTCCACAAGTGACATTATATTCTATTCACATCATGAGAAAATAATTGGAAGGGCTCCATCAAAATAGGAACTCCCAACATCCTGTGGCTACAGCTATACAACTTCTGATCTGCTTTATACCTCCTGAAATTCCAAACCTGAGCATCTGGACTTTTTTACTGCACCCTGCTGAGATTGTCACTTCTTTGCAGGACTGAAGGGCTGTCAAAGGGAGTATACTTCACTGAAACCTGCTTCTAGATCTCTCTCTTCCTTGAACTGTGTTGCAATGGTCACATGCTTGCAGACTAGGTCCATGAATCCTAGGTATCTCTCCTTTCACTTTGTTATTGATACCTGTGATTTGGGGAAAATATCTAAGTTTGATACACCAATCATCACCCTATAGGATGGATTCTCAGGCTGCAACACAGGGTTCACACTGGAGATGCAACAAATCCAACAAGTATATGAGATCATACAACTAAAAGAAGCCCAGCTTAAAAAAAAACTTGACACCCTAACACAATACTTTTACCTCAGGAAAGCTTGACCATAGAAATAAATACAGGAAGCCAAACATATGTAAGAGACAAGAGAAATATACACAAAATAATGAACCAAAACAAAGCCCCAGGGGAGTACTTAAATATAACAGAAGTAAATAATTTTAATGGAGACATTAAAGCAACAGTTTTAATGATACTTACTGAAATCAGGAATAGAATGGAGGAACAGAAAATATTATGACAGCAAAGGTGTAGAAAATGAGGCAATTCCAAACAGAATTCACCAATGTAAGAACAAAATAGCTGAGCTAATGGTCACAACAGAGTGTTTCAACTGTGGGATGGAAGAATCTTCCAATAGAATCAAGGAGATAGAAGATAGGGTAGTGGAATGCACTCAAGCAGACCACCAAAGTGAAAAAATGTAATTAAAAGAAATGAAAACAGTGTATGAGACTTATGAGATAATAGCAAGAGGAATGCCATTTTCATCATGAGTCTCAGACAAAGAAAAGAATGAGGGGGACAGAATCTGTATTTGCAGAAATAATAGATGAGAATTCCCTCAAACTCAAGAAAGATGTCCAGAGATTGCTCAAATAGTTCCAAACAAATCAAATGCAAACAGACCTACACTGAGACATATTTTTATTTAAATGTCAAAAATACCAGATGAAGACATAAACATAAAAGCAGCTGGTGAAAAATAAGTTACTTATAAAGGAACTCACATTAAAATTTCAATGAATTTATCAACTGAAAATGTATAGGCCAAAAGGGAATGGCATTATATATTCCAAGTGCTGAAAGAAAAGGTTAAACAACCCTGCTAGATTTTGACTTAAAAATCAAAAGAATGATTAAGAGGTTTACAGACAAACAGAGGTTAAATAAACTCATCATCATGAAACCAGGCTTACAAGAAATACTACAGGATGCTCTATAAAATAAAAAAAATATCTTAAAACCAAATGACATCCTTAATATAAAATGTGAAGAACAGGATTGTATAATTGTGGACTGTTAAAATGAATACAAGACTAACTTATTTTCAAGTAAAGACATTTATATGCATAGAAACTTTCATGTAAACACCAGGGTAACCACAAAACATTACTCCAGGGAAAAATATAAGACAGTAAAAAGGAAAATAAAAAATCTGTTTTAATGCTCTCAAATCACCTAACATGAGAAAAAGAAGAACAAAGATACTCTTTGCAACAACACCCAAAAACAATTAACAAAATGTCAATAAGTTATATATCAATAATCACACTAAATGTTAATGGATTATACTCACAAATCAATAGCCACAGAGTGACTGAATTAATTAAAAACCATAGTCCAACTCCCTGTTGCATTCAGGAAACAACATTTCAGAGATAAACATAGACTCAAAGTCAGTGGATGGAAGACAATCCTACAGTCAATGATAAACTTAAAAAAAGGGGCAGCCATACTTACACCATATAAAATATATTTCCAATTAAGAAGGCAACAATAGACAAGGATGAATACTATATGATTAAGGGCTCAATTCAGCAGATAAATCAAAGTAAAAACTTTAGGAGATTTTTCAGATCTTAACAAACTCCTTAATTTTTTTGAAAACATAAAATCCAACAACCAAGTTTTCATTAATAGAGGAAAATGTTGGCGTATGCTGGTGGCCTAGTGGGTTAGTTCACCAGAAGCGTGGTACATATACATTTCAAGATCCCTGGTTCAATATTAGGGTCCAGGGAAACAACCAAGATAAACATCTAAATAAATTTAAATAATTTCTTCCTCCTCTCTTTTCCTTCCTGCCTGCCTACTCAACCTCATTCCTGCCTGTGCTTTTCCTTAGAAAAAGAAAAAAAGTAGAGAAAAATGTTCACGGTACATTTGTCTACTTAGAACAAATCTATGATAGCAAAAAGAACAGATCAATCAAATAATGATGGACATATTTCTAAAAAGAGTGATAGATACTTTCTCAAGAAAAATCCTAGAGAGGACCTTCAAGATGTATTTCAGAAGAAAACATTGTTATCATAGAAGATGACAACTCCATGCATGCTATTACACTTGAAGATTCTCCAGAGTGACCAAGTGTGGAGTTGGAAGACATTGATATTGATGTGTAGGCATATGTTAGTGTCGAGTTTGTATATTCATTTTTAACATAAAATATTTTAAATTGAATAAGTTTTGTACAATAAAGATATAAAGAAATAAAAAATTTTGGAAAGCTGTACAATACAATGCATTTGTGTGTTTGTTTTTTAAAGGAAATATATCAGCAAGAATTAAGGTGAGCAGAGGTAGGTAGGAAGAGAGGAAGAAGAAGCACCCAATTTATTTCATTTAGTTGTTCATCTTGGTTGTTCCCACTGGTCCCAGGACAAAAACCTGAAACCCTGAGATATGTATGGACTGTGCTCAACCCTTACTCCACCAGGAAATGACTATATTTGTGCTTTAAACTAGGTGTCATTACAATAGTCAAAAATTAATAGAAAGTTATAAATTAAAAAGGTAAATTTATTTTGAAAAAATAAATTTTTATGACTATAGTGTAGTCTAATGTTTATCAAGTTTACACTGTTGTAGTGTAATATTCTAAGTCTTCTCATTCATGCACCATTGAATTACCCAGAACAGTTTTCATTCCTATAAATTCCATCCATATTAAGTACTCTATACATGTGTAATATGTTTTAATCTTTAATGTCATATTTTTTAAAGGAAAGGTTCAGGTAGAAATAAAGACTAGTAGGCATGTAAGCAGGAAGAGATAAGAAGTATTTTACTTCATTTTTATTTAGTTGTTCATCTTGGTTGTTTCCCCTGAACATGGGACAAAAAGCTGAGTCCTTAGGATAGATGTGCACTGCACTACTTCAGAGGCAGCTGACATAACTGCTACTCCACTAGGATGTGCCTTTTACAATATTTTATTAAGCTTTTTTCTATTTCTAGATATGTTTAGACAAAATACCATTGTATTACAGTAGCAGACTGTATAACTATTTTAGCCAAGGAGTAATAGGTGATACCATATAGGATAGGTTTTTAGTAGACTGCACCATCTATGGCTGTATAAGTATGTATAGTCTTTGTCATTTGCAAAATGATGAAATAACCTAGTGATACATTTCTCATATGTCCTTTGTTAAGTGATGCATGATTGTATAGATAGCAATACAATGCTCTAACTCTTCAATATTCCTTTCTGCAATGAACATGTCACACACACACAAAATCAACAAAGAACTCTCTTAGTAAAACCATATTATAGATCAAATGCATATACTTACATATATGGAACATTCCATGGAATAGCAACAGAATACACAGTCTTCTCAAGTTCATGTAGGCTATCCCACAGAACAGATCATATAGTAGATCACAAAGCAAATCTTAACACATTTAAGAAGACTGAAATCATACCAAATATTCTTTTTTGCCACAATGGTGTTAAACTAGAAATAAACAAGAGGAGATATGGACAATATACAAACATTTGGAAGCTAAACAACACAATTATGAATAAATTCTGTGTAAAGAAAGACATTAAAATAGAAACAAAATGTTAACTTGATACTAATAGCAATGGAAACAACATCCAAATCCTATGAGATGATGCAAAAGCAGTTCTGAGGGGAAAGTTCATAGTGATACTTATATTAATAATCAGAAAGATCTGGAATATAACTCAACTGTGTTTTTCAAAGACCTAGAAAATGAGAGATTAAAACTAACATTCACAAAAGGGACAAAATTAAAAAATATCATAGTAGAAATAAATTAAATATAGACAAAAAAACAGAAGAGACGTTCAATTATAAAAACTGGCTATTCAGTATATAAACAAATCAGCCAACTTTTTGCTGGACTAAAAAAAGAGAATATTCAAATAAAATTATCTATAAAATGAGAATTATAACATATTGGAGATGTATATACAATCATAATAAGCAGTTGTATGTCAACAAATTAGATAAATTCCTGAAAAAACACAAGCTAGCAAAATTGAATCAGGAAAAAGAAAATCTGAACACAACAATAGTTTTTAAAGAGACTTAATAAAAAACCTCCTAACAAAGGAAATTCCAGATCACATGGTTTTACTGGTTAATTATGACAAAAATTTTAAGAATTTTTAAAATTCTTTTAAAACTCTTCCAAAATTTGACTAGGTATCACTCTCAAACTCATTGAACATGATCAACATTGTTCTGATACAAAACTCAGGAAAGGACATTACAAGAAGATAAAATTATGACTTTCTAACACCTACAAATAGTTAATTCAAAATGAATGAGAAACTTGAATGTAGGACTTAAAACCATAAAAATACCTAGAAAAGTACCTAGGCATTACTTTCCTGACATGGATTCTAGACATGTCTTTAGTGACTCAATTTAGTAGTAAGGAAAACAACAAAATAGAAGCAAATGGTACTACATCAAGCTAAAAGGCTTCTGCATAGTGAAAGAACAATTATCCAAATAGAAAGACATCCCACTGATTGGGAAAACTGCTTTCACATCATATCTACAACAGAGTTAATATATAAAATATATAAAGAACTCATAAAACTCAATAACAACAAAAAGCAATCAAAAATAGATATAGAGGCACATGAAATGATTTTCCTCCTCTCGCTATTTGGGAGCTGCAAATAAAAATGATAAATCATCTCATACCTGTGAGAATGGCTACTTTTTATAAGACGGAAAACAGCAAATATTGGTGAGAATTCAGAGAAAATGGAACCATTATACACTGTTTATGAGAGTATCGATTCATGTAACCATTATGGAAAGCAGTAGTGAGAATTCTCAAAAAATTGAGGATGGAAGTTACACATGATGTTATACCATTTTTAGGTATTTACCCAAAAAGCATAACAGTAACTGGAAGATTATATGTGTATATCCACATATATAGGTGCATGCATACATATATGTATGGGACATGCACATATACACACACCATGTTCATGGAAGCACTATTTACAATAGTCAATGGTCAAAAAATGGAAAATCTTTTACGTGCCCATCAATATATGAATTATATATATGTGATATATGTATATACACACACATACATATACACACTATATATATATATACACACACTATATATATAAGACATACATGCATACATACACTGGAGTACTACTCTAAAATATAAAATTTTATTTTTTGAGTCATCATGGATGAAACTAGAAGGGATTATGCTAAATAAAATAAGTCAAAAGAAGAAATAAGTGACAGATGATCTCAAGTGTGGAATATAAAGAAACAAAGCAAACAGACAAAACAATAAAAACAAGACCTTGGACACTGACAACATAAGTAAGGTTAACATAGGGGAAAGTGGTGAGGGTGGAAGAAAAGGAAGTTGGGGTACAATGAACAGTGTTGGAAGACTTTCAGAAAATAGTTGTGGGTGTGAAGTGGCATCATATATTTGATGAAAAGTGAACCTCTGCATCTAAAACTTGTATTGTTTTATAAATAAAATCTACATCAATTGAAAATACTAAATATCTATACCTAGGAAAAAGAATAGACTAATAACCCTGATGAATGTCTTCATAATTTATGAACAAAATAGACAAAACAAACTTAAGAACATATGAGAAAGGCTATACTTAACCATGACCATGGTGAACTTATCCCTTGCACGAAAATTTTTTCTGCATATGTATAGCGGCACATTAATAGAATGAAAGATAAAAAGCACATGACATTTACAATAGATGAAGAAAACATATTGTCAGCTCTTTTTCTCTTCCGGTTCCAGGTAATTGGGGAGCTGGCTGTCAGTGCAGACATGCCAAGTTCAGGAACCACATCAAGCACAACCAGTGCTGAAAATGGCACAGAAATAGTATCAAGAAACCCAGATCACAGAGATAGGCATTTCTTCAGGGGGTGGAACCCAAATTCCGGAGGAACATGCGCTTTGCCAAGAAGGACAAGAAGGGCCTGAAGAAGATGCAGATCAATAATGCTAAGGCCATGAGTGCACATGCTGAGGCCATCAAGGCTCTTGTAAAACCCAAGGAGGACAAAGCCCAAGATCCCAAAGGGTGGCAGCCACAATCTTAGTCAACTGGCTTACACTGCTCACCCCAGGCTCGGGAAACGTCTCATGCCCACATTGCCAAGGGTCTTATGCTCTACCAGTCAAAGACCAAGGCTAAAACCAAGGCTCAAACCAAGGCCCAAATCAAGGCTCAAATCAAGGCTAAAACCAAGGCCTCAAACAAGGCCCAGGCTGCTGCTGCAGCTCCAGCTCCAATACCAAGACATACTCAGGTTCCCAAAGGTGCCCAGATCCCCACAAAGACTCCGCAATAGAGCACCTCTATGCAGAAGTGAGGACAGAAGGACTAGTGTGACCCCTGGGCTGCTGTCTGCATGGGCCTGGTGTCCTCTTGTGCTGTTTGTACAAATAAACCTGAGACAGGATCTGTAAGAAAAAAGGAAAATAAAATTGTCAAAACACAAAATTCTTATATGATAAGAGAGCTCAGCATATTTTTTATTGGAGGGAAAAAGCCTCAACATAATAGAAACCATATACACCACAATCAAAGCTAACATTCAACTAAATGTTTAAAATTGAGATCTAATTAATGAACTTGAGGAAACAGAAAGTAAAAATTAATGTCACTCAATATAGCACCAAAATGATAAAATACTTGGGAATAAACTTAACACAGGAAATGAAAGACCTATGCATTGAGAATATAAAAAATTTATAAAATGAGAAAAGTATAGTGTACTCACAGATTGGAAAGTTAGCAGTTAAAACAGCTGTCCTAACCAAAGCAATATGTAGATTTAGTACAAGTCCTGTCAAAATTCCAGGATATATTTCAATATATATTAACAATAAATAAGTTTTTATGGAGCCACAAGAACCTTGAATAGCTACAGCTATACCCAGGATGAAGAAGAAAAATTAAGACTCACACTCACTGACTTCAAATTATACTGCAGAGTGATTGTCATAAAATAATATAATACCAGAAGGAAAACAGACACACTGTACAGTGGAATAAAATTGAGAGCTTTAAAATAAAATCACATTTATATGGGCAGTTAATCTTATGGCAATGAGACAAGAGGATAAAATGGAGGATGGAATTTCAACAAATGGTGCTGGGAAAATTAGACAGTCAACTGAAAAGAGAAGGAAACTAGGTTACTCATTAGTGTCATACACAAAAATTAACTCAAAATAGATCAAAGATATGGATATAGAACCTGAAGCCAGAATATACCTAGGAGATACCAACCTTAAAGATGTATTTGTGGAAATGATGCCTATGGCAAAGAAAACTAAAATAAAACTTGACTGGGACTATATCAAACCAAAAGATTTCTGTAGAGAAAAAGACACCACCATTAAAATAAAAAGGAAAAATAATTGGAGATCTTCACACAAAATGCATCAAGCAAGAGTTTAATCCCCCAAATATATAAAGAACTCACACAGTTCAACAAGAAATATGCAAAAGAAAAACAAAAAATGCACAGAAGATCTCAACAAAAAAATTAGCTTTACATCACTCATCATCATATAAATGCAAATAAAAACCACAAGGAGCTATTATCACACCAGTGAGAAGTGCATATATCAAAAATAATAGGAAAGAATGTTGGAGAAAGTATGGAGAAAAAGGAACTCTCCCACACTGTTCGTGGGAAGGTAAATGAGTGCAAGCTCTTTGGAAAACAGTATAGTGATTTCTCAAAAATATGGATTCAACAATTCCACTTCAAGGAATATACACAAATATAGAAATATTAATCAGAAAAGTATTTGCAACTCTATGTTCATAACAACAAAATTTACAATAGCCAAGATGCACAAGTAACCTAAATGCCTCTTGTTGGATGACCGGTTAAAGAAGCTGTGGTATACATACTCAAAGGAATTCCATGCAAAAATTTAAAAAAGGTGAAATTGTGTCTTTGTGACTACCTGGATGAATTTGAAGTGGCTATGTTAAGCAATATTAGCCATAAAGGAAAAGAAAAATACAGGATAGTTTCACTCATATATGGAATATAAAGAAACACAGAAAACAAACAGATAAATAATAACAAAATTCACAGGATGAAGTTCTGTGGCTACTGAAAGGGAAAAAGGAGGGAGCAAGGGAAGAAAAGAGTTAACATGATGGTAGTGAGGGCACTAGAGAACTGGTGGAAAAGTGAATGCACACAGAATGAAATAAAAGTCAATATCCTAAAAATCATATAGCAATGCAAACTGAAGAAAAATGAAACCAATTATAGAATAAAAAACAAAATTTAGAATTTTTCCTCTAAGATATGGAAAAGACAGGGATGCCCTCTTTCACCACTCTTATTTGAATAGTTCTGGAAGTTCCCACTAGAACAATTAAAAACAAATAAAAGGCATCGAAATCAGAAGAGTAATTAACATTTTCAGATGATTATTCTGTATACAGAAAATCCCAAAGATGATCCAAAAAGCTATTGGGAGTTATCAGTCAATTTTAGTAAAGTAAGTTGAAGGACATAAAATCAAAACACAGGTGTACCCTGGTGGCTCAGGTGATAAATTTGCAGCTGTGGCACAGCCTGTGTAAAACCCAAGGACCTGGGTTGGTGTCCTGGAGCCAGGAACAGTGAGCAACTAGATAAATAAATAATGCTTTTTCCTCATCTTTCTTCTTACCTACCTGCATAATTGCCTTCATTCCTGTCTGCTTTCTTCTTAAAAAATCAAAAAACAGAAATCAGTAGAATGCATTTCTAGATACTAGCAATGAAATATCTGGAAAAAAAAATCTAACCATTTCACAATAGCATCAAAGCAATAAAATACCAGAAAATAAATAAACTTAAACAAGGAAGTGAAGGATATGTATTGTTAAAAACTATCATACTTTATTTAAATAAACTGAAGACACAAACAAATGCAAAGATATTGCATGTTCATGAATCTGGGGAATTAAAATTATTTAAATGTTCACCATCACCAAAATCCACCCATGGATTGGTTATGATCCCCATTAAAGTTCAAATGACATTCTTCACAGATAGAGAAAAACATCCTGACATTTGTATTAAGCCACAAAAGACACTGAATAACCAAAACTATCTTGAGAAGAACAGACATATCACACTCCTTATTTCAAATGATTATACAAAGCTGTAGTAATAAAACAGAATGATATTGACAATAAAATAGACACAGAGCAGTTTAATATAATAGAAAGCCTAAAATTGCACCTCTCAATATATGTCCAGCTAATATTCAACAAGAGTACCAAGACTAGCCAATGGGGAAAGAAGAATATCTTCCACAAATGTTATTGGGAAGAAAGGATAAACACATGCAGAACAATGAAATGAGATCATTACCTTACACAATTCACAAAAATTTACTCAAGATGAACCAAGAATTAAACATAGACCTGATTCTATAAAAATTCTTGAAGAAAATGTTGGGAAGAAGCTCTTTAGAGTGGTCTTGACACAATGCTTTCTAGATGCAAGAAAAGTACAAGCAACAAAAGTAAAAATCATCCAGTGGGACTACCTGAAACAAATGGTTTTGCATGACTGAAAAAAAATGACGTGAAAAGACAGACTAAATAAAAAGGAGAAAAAAATCTTAACCCATCTATTGGATAAGAGATTAGTATAAAATATATATGTATATAATTTATATATATAACTCACATTGTTCAATAACAAAAAGTATGATTAAAAATGAGCAGAGAAAATAATAGACATATTTGCAAAGAAAGCATACAAATGGCAAATAGGTCTTTGAATAAATACGTAATATCAATCATCTTACACCTGTTAGAATGGTTTTATCAAGAAAAATTTAAAAATGTTTGGAAAAGATTGAATAAAAGAAAACCCTTGTACGTTGCTAGTGGAAATGTAAATTTGTCGAACCAGTGTGGAAACCATATAGACTTCCTCAAAAATTTAAAAGAAGATATATACATATTCTTTAGTATTCAAAAGAAATGAAAGCAGGATACCAAAGACATGTATTTACTCCTATGTCTATTGCAACATTATTCACAATAATCAAGATATAGAAGTAATCTAAGTATCCACCAGTGAATTAATGGGTAATGAAAAATAAATTACACAACTGTACAATGATACAGAGATATATATATAAATTTAAATATATGCAAATATATTATATATAAATGTATTCATTATACATATATGAGATCTTATTTAAGAATACATGAGTAGTTAGTAAGTCATAGAGATAATTCACAGCATAGTGAATATATACAAAAGTGTATTATTATCAACAAACTTGCTGAGAAACTAGGACCTAATTGCTGCAACCACTATAAATAAGTAATTCTGTACTCTGATACTGGTACCAATTATCACTACAATGGCAATTGTGATATACAAATGTATAAAATTAAGAAAAAGAGTCATAGACTAGATATGACAGAAGAATGGGCCAATAACAAGGATCCAATCTGAAGAACAGAGACAAGAAATATTAAAAAATAAATTGAGCTTCAGAGGCCTATAGAAGAATATCAGAAAGTTATTAGAGCGATAGCAAGAAAGAAAAAATGGCATTAGTTCATAAAATATTTGAAGATATTATTCCCCAAACTGACCAAATTTGGAGAAGAAAAATTATAATTCAAGGTACAATCATATTGTTTCTTATGAAATTAAACATGTCATTGTATACCCAGTGATTCTACTCCTATGCACTTACCCAAGAGAAATGAAAGCATATATTCACAAAATAACTGTACAGTGTGTATTCATAGTATCTTTAACATAATCACCCAAAATGTGACATAATACAAATGTACTTCAATGGATGATAATTAATAAAATGGATATTTTCATGCAATGTAATACTGCTTAGTAATAAAATATGCAAAAATATTTATCTCAAATGTATTATAATATGCAAAACAAAATGTACACAAAAGACTGCGTACTACATAATTATGTTTATATACATTCTATATGTCTGTGAAAAGTAAAACTATAGGAGCAGTTTTCAAAGGCTGGAGGTGGGCAGGTAGATTGGCTAAAGAGTGACAATTTAAAATAATGTTTTCAATCTTGATTGTGCTGTTGATTACAAGACTCTTAAAATGTATATCAAAAAAGTAAATTTCAATGTATCAAAGTTAGAAACAAACTTAAAATACAATGCTAGAAAGGCCACCATAGCCAAGTCTTTGTGGTCATTACAATACTGGCCTAGAAATGTTCTTAGAAATATTGGATGCGTGTTTTTTAATACAATGGTGTCTTTGCTCATAAAGTTAACCCAAAAGGATTATCTTCCAATAGGGAGCTTCTTTGGTGGTGAAAAGTGAGTATTTTGTCTCAGATTTCAGGACATTCCTTGCTTCAGTTTAGTGAGCTACTATTTTAATTGATATCCTAATTTCAATAGGAGCTATTAAGCATCTAACTGATATTTATAACATGGAGTGTAGACATTTGCAACTTACTAGTTAGGTTCCTAGTTCTGACATCAGAAAAGGTATAGATTCAAATCTTAACTCTACTAGAGCCTGACTCTGTATACTTGAGAAAGTTATTTAACCTCTCCAAGTCTGTTTCCTTATGCATACAATGAAAATTAATATTGTCTGTCTCAGTGTCAGTACATTTTTCTGCAACAAATATTCACTTAAATAGTAGTTATGGTAATAACGGTGGTGACTTATAATTTTTGAAAATAAGGGTTATTGGATTTTAGCTCTGTAGAAGATATGTAGTACATAAAATTATGCATGCCTGATTTTTATGCACTTTCTTACTGCACATACAGTCTTATATATTCTAATCTGTGTACAGTTGTATTGCTATGTGATATGGGACCCTGAGGCCTTGGCCACAAGTGATTTAATTGGGGATCATTGTCCAAAAAAATCTTCTAAAACAGGGTTTCTTAATCGTGCTTTTTTTCTATTGGGAAAATCAAATTCCTCTTTTGATAACTACACATTGATTATATATTTGTCAAGGATTTTAGGAAGTCTCTGGACCTCTTGAAGATATACTTGGGGTTCAGTTCCCTCTGATATAAAGGCTATTGGGGAAGGTGTCAGGAATCTATATGACAAAACCTATGCCCAGTGATAAATCAAACCTATCAGGGTCTCACTTGGAAGTCCAGCAATTACATGTATATAGAGGAGACACTAGGGAGAAACATTAATATTTTTTAGGTGGATCAAAGAGATATGTGGTTCACTGGAACTATATGTTAAATGATTCTTAATCATTATCCATAGTCCCCATGAGCTCACACAATTCTCTTTCATCATGATGCCCTTCATATCCTCCAAGGCACCTCTGTATAACAAGATCTGACCAAATTAATCTCGGTACTCTTTTTTTTTGCAACTTAAAATGGTATAATAAATATAACGTAAAAGGAGAGTAATGCTTTGAAAGTTATAAACATACATTGCAAATCACATTTTGTGGTCACTTGTGTTGATGGGCTTCATCCTCACCCTGAGACAACTATAATAGTCTTTCTTAAAATTTAATCAAGCTAACATCCGCAGATCCTGTCCCTCTTTAATTAACGATATGAAAGCGATTAACATCACTTTAATGATGTTGATGATGTAAAAGTGTTCAGACTGCATTTTCCTTTTTGGTTGTCTAGGAAATTGTCAAGATTGCCAAAATTATTATTTTTGCACATCCTTCTAATAAGGACATTAGCCATCACTTAAGTAAGCAAAGCTTCCAAACAAGCCAGAGATGATATATGTGTTAAAAGGCATCAGAGCAGGCACTCTGTAGCCAGAGCCAAAACCCAGGTTTGGGATGTACTCAGAAAAAAATAGGAGTTCACTAGTAGGTGCCTAAGTCAGTTTTTCATTTACTTGATAGAGGTTGTGTCATGTGCTTTATGCATGGCATCTTTTGAAAAAGGTCTTAGATCTTCTGCACCCCTTTAACCTCCACTCTTGTCACTGCCAGAGACAACTGTCTAATGACTAAATCACTTCATTTATCCCATATGACCCGCTTGATTCTTTATCTACAATAACAAACTGCCAGAGTTTAGAAGTATTCTAGTTCCAACTTCTCATGTTACTGTTGGGTAAACTGAAGTCTAGAGAGGAGAAGGAATTTTTCCAAGGTCTCACACATAGTCAATATATTCTCACACAAGAGAAAATACTTATCCTGAGGCTTCATTGATCCCTTTTGGCTGTGACTCTCAGAGCTCCAACTTGGACCAGCCAAGAATGAATCTCTAGAGATAAGTTAGTTTTCGTCCCCATCTGTGTTTACTTCCCCCTTGTTCTGCTTGAAGTCTGTTTATTCTGTTACCCAGCTTCCTTCCCTGCCTCTTGGGCAGACCACTGCGTTCCCTGCTTTCATCTTTCTTTCCAGGCAGTCCTTCATGCATTCCTCTCTCAGCTTTCTCTAATGTGGACCCTTTCCAAGCCATTTTCCTCTATGTGTGGGGGCAGCAGTCCAAGAAGAAAGGGAGTGGTGGTGTATCTTGGCATAGGGCAAGCATCTGGCCAAAATCCTTAATCTGGCACAGGAAACCTCTCACAGAGGAAACCACAGGGTCAGTCAGAACGCTATTCTGAAGCCACTTCCTTTGGCCTATTATTAAGTTATTCAAATGTCAGAGTAATCGAGAGGTTACTAAAGACTTCATTATGCTGTGATCATGAACTTACAGACTGTTCAGGACAACCCTCTTCTTCCTCTGGAAAAACTATGCCTTTTCATCCCAGATCATGGATTTTGTATACTCAGGGATAGGCCTCTTAAGACCACTGATTATCTCAGGGACAAGAGAAGTGTTGATGGAAATTAAGTAGAATGAAGGGGACACTTCAAAGGTTGTTTCCCAATGTTCCCTTCAGTGAAGCAATTACTGTTCAAAGAATGGGCGATCTGGGCTTTGGTTTTGTTTTAATTATGTTGCTACTAAAACATAAGGGAACCCACAATTTCAGATCACCTACTAATATCAGATAGTAATTCAGGCACTTTACATATAAGGGGATATTCTTAATGATGGCAACACCATCTTCTATCACCTTCCACAAATAATATATCAGTAAATCCTTACTCTGTCATCAAAATATTTTTAATCCTCCCCTCCATATTAATTTATGAATTTAGATCATTCAACGGTCACCTCTAATCTGGCCTACTGAAAGAATCCCTTAGCCAAGGCCTTATATTTGTTCTTAGGCCCCTGCATCCTTCTTCACATGTTAGTCAAAGCAATCTTTTTTGAAATGAACACTTGATTGTATCTCTTCCCCACTTCAACGGGTTCCAAAGTGTGCATCAGATACTGCCTCAAATTCTTTTTCTAAGGAAAGTGCAGGAAGAAATGAAGGAGAGCAGGCAGTCAGTAAGAGGGAGAAGGATAAGCATTTGTTTCTTTTATTTACTTCGTCATCTTGGCTGTTCGCCCCTGTACTTGGTAGCAAACCTGGGTCCTTGGAATATCTGTGTATCAACCTTAACAGCTACATCACCATGGTGGCACGTTGATAATGCCTCAAATTCTTAACTTGACTCACTCATTCAGATTCAGCTTCTCAACTTTATTTATCTTCATTCATAGCCTCCTTGTTTCCACTCTAGACAGATTGACCTCTCTTGATCATTTAAATATGCCATGTCTTCTTCTATCTCACAGCTTTAAACATATTATTTACTAGCTGGTTATTCTTCTTTCATCCTCTACCTATTCAATTCACATAGAATTCCTTAGGAATACCTTCCTTATAATTACTCCTTAGTCCCAAATTACTCCCATTCCTATCCAAAAAAAGACTTCATTACTCTATATTACAGATGAATAAGTAGAAGTGCAGTGGAGTACATAGAGAAGTCTTAACAATCATTATATTTATAACTATTTACTATTTAATTTCCATGTTTTTCTGCAAACTCCAGGAGGACAAAAATAATGCCTACCATATTCCATCAGAATTGGTACAAATTTCTTTCTTAAATATTTGATAAACTATAGTAAAATCATTTAAACCTGAAGATTTATTTTTTCACATCCTTTTACTTTTTGAATTTGGCTTACACATTTCATATTGAATGAGTATTTATAACTTGAAGTTCATGAAAAATTGAACCATTCATCTAAATTGCTAAATTTATATTCATAGATTTATTTGTGATATTCCTTTTTTAACTTTAATGACAGCACTACGTGCAGTTATATGTCCTATTTGATTTCTGATATTTATAAGTCATATCTTGTTTTTCTTTGTAAGTTTTACTAGCCGTTTGTCAATTTTATTGATCTTTTCAATGAAGCAGGATTTTTTGTTTCATTGATTTTCTCCATTGTTTTTCTCTTATCTATTTCAGTGATGTTTAGAAATGATGGATGTATTTTTTACTTTGGTTGTGGTGATGGTTTCATAGATGTATGCATAACTCCAAATTTATCACATCACATATGTTAAATTTGACATCTTGAAAATATTTTTATTTAAAGTAATTTTATTGAAATTATATTACTTTATAGCATTTTATAGTTTTAGGTGTATAGCCTTTTAAATCAACATCTTTAAATTCTGTCTTATGTTACCAGAATTCTAAGTCCCACCTATTACCATGCAATTTACCCCATTCAATAAATTTACCTCACTCATCCCCTTCTCTTCTGGTAACCACTATTTTTTCCTTCTAGTCTAAAATTTTGTTTTCATTTTATTTACTTGAATTGTTTGTTTTGATTCTTTATCTACTACTTATGAGTGAAATCATATGGTATCTGTCTCTTTCTTCTATTATACTTATTTCACTAAGCATACTATCCTCTAGATGTATTAATGCTGTTGTTAATGACAGGATTTTGTCTATTTTTATAGTTGAGTAGTCCATTGATAAATATATACTGCACCATTTTATCCACTTGTCTTTAAATGGACACTAAAGATGTCTCTATCTCTTAGTTATTGCAAATAATGCTGTGGTGAAAATGGAGGTATATATATACATATATATGTATATATATACATATATATGTATTATATATATATTTAAATGGGTGTTTTCATAACCTTCAGATAGGTACCTAGAAAATAGATATTTGAATCAAAGAGTATTTCTATTCTTAGTTTTTTGTTTTTATGTAAATAATACCTCAATACAGCTATTTAAAATGCTTCAAATGACCTGAGATCTTGGCTGTAGTCTGAGTGTTTGAGTTCTCTTTTAGCAAATTTCTTATACAACATATATAATATTGGATAAGTTTAAAGTACACAGTGTTTCAAATTGATACATTTATACACTATAACATAACTACCACTGTAGGACTAGCTAACAACTAACTACTCATGTCACATAATTATTATTTCTTTTTATAGTCAAAATTTAATATCTAGCTTTGTAGCAACTTTGAAGCATACAATACAGTATTGTTGACTATGATCACTATGCTATACATTAGTTTTCCAGAACTGAAATTAATCTTCTAGCTTCATGTTTTACCCTTTGGCCAACATTTCACAGTTTAACCATTCCCAAGTCCCTGGTAACCATTCTAATCTATTTTACAAGTTTGTGGAGTCTATTTTAGATTCCACAAGAAAGTGATATGATGTATTAGTTGTCCTCTGACATCTCATTTAGCATAATGATGTCATGGTTTGTATATGTTGAAACAAATGACATTTCCTTAAATTTCCTTAGCTCTCATTACTGTATAATGTTCTCTTTCCCTGTGTGTGTTTGTGTGTGTGTGTATTCTATATCCTCTTTATCAATTCATCCATTGATCCATTGATGGATATTTAGGTTTTTCCATATCTTGGCAATTGTGAATAATGATGCAAAATGGAAGTGCAAGTGTCCTTACAATTTCCCCTTTTCTTTTCCTTTGTGTGTATGTGTGTGTGTGTATATATACACATATATGTATATATATATACACTTAGAAGTGAGATGGATCATATGGCAATTTTATAGTATCACATCTTAAGTTCAAATATTTTATTCATTTTGAGTGAATTTTGTGAGTTATGTAGGACAGTGGATGATGTCATTTTTCCTCATGTGTTTTTATGAACAGTATTTGTTAAAGGGAATATCTTTTCCTCATAGGGTATTCTTGGCTCTCTTGCCAAATATTAGTTGACCTTATGTGTAGGTCCTTATATCTAGACTCTATTATATTCCACTCATGTCTGTTTATTTTATGCTAATGTTAATATTCTGTTTTAATTAATATATCTTTATATTTTGAAATCAGAAAGTTTGATGCCTCTGTTTTGCTCTTTCTCAGGATATTTTTGGCTCCTCAGGGACTTATTAAGTTCTACATAGCATAGTATTAGAATAAAAACAGACATTCATACCAACAGAATAAAACTGAAATCTCAAAATAAAGACACACGTATGGACAGTTAATTTTTCACAAAGGAGTCAAAAGCATGCAACTGAGAATGGAAAGGCCCTCAACAAACGGTGTTGAAAACACTGAACAATCACTTGTAAAATACTGAAACTAGATCACTCAATAAAAGTACACACACACACGCCAATTCAAAATGTATTAAAGGCATCAATGTATGAGCTGATATCATACAGTGCAGAGAAGAAAACAAGCACCACACTCTGTGGGATCAGCTTTAGAGAGGTATTTTGAGATGTGGCAAAATTAAACAAATGGAATCAGATGAATCCAAAAATCTTTTGGAGAGTGAAATAAAACAACACAGAAACAAAAAGACAGCCTATTAATTAGGAGAAGATATTTGCACATCATATGTCAGACAATGGATTAATTTCCTAAATAGTATAATCTTGAAACTCATCAAAACCAAAAACAAACAACCCAATTTTAAAAAATGAACAGAAGATGTAAAGAGACATTTCTCTAAGTAAGACATACAGATTGGCACCAAGCAAATTAAAAGAGATTCATTTATCATTAGGGAAATGCAAATCAAAAACAAAAAGATGTATCAACTCACAACCTGTTAGAAAAATCTATTATCAAAAACACTGGCAATAACAACTCATGGAGAGATGGAGAGGATGTGGAGAAAGATGAAATTTCTTAAGTTGTTGGTGGGAATGTCTATTATTGCAACCTATACTTAAAATTATGGACATTTCTCAAAATATTAATAACATATCTGCCATTTGATCTAGCAATTTCACTTTCATGTACATAAACAAAGAATACAAAACCATTAATGTGAAAATACATATGCACTCCTATGTTTATACTGACACAATTAAAAATATCAAGACATGAAATCAAACTAATTACCCATCATCTAATGATTGGATAATGAAGATATGTTATGGATAGATAGATAGATAACATATGATAAATAAGATGCTCGATAGAATACTACTCAATTATTTAAAAGATAAAATCTTGTATTTTGCAACAACTTGGATGGAACTTGAATTTATTATGCTAAATTAAAGTGTTTTAAAAGTAAAATGAAATACCAGATGGATTCACTTGTATGTGGAATATAAAGAAATAAATTAAAAACACAAGAACAAAGCACAACAAAATTATCTTTGACTCTGAAATCAAGACTGTGATTGCCAGAGGGGAAACATGAAAAGGGAAATAAAACAGGGTTAGGAGGGTAAAGATAATGCTGTTGAATGGCACTAGAACTTTGAAAAGGAATGAGAACAAGAATCTCCAAAAAGAAAGGACACAGATCTTCAAAAATGGTTGAAGTAGTCAGTCTATCTCAGTATAATACTGTAGTGCTCAGAGACTCTGGAACACAGGGAGAAGTCAGTGATTTTGGATACTCTCCTGGAGTAAAGGGCTTTCCCTCTCAGCGGGTCCACCCATACCTGAAAACTGGCATTTAGTCTTGAACCAAGAAATTTGGCAAGAGGAAGAAGGAAGTATAGCCTCCTTGTGAGCCAAGACACTGGTTCTACATGGTGTGAACCCTGGAGGCAGACATTGAAGGAAAGCCCCAAGTAAAAGCTCTCCTCCTTCCACAATTAGTGTACTTATGCTGAACTATTGTCAATCACAACCTGGGAGTTCCTATCAGCATTGGGCTATGGCTAAACAGCTTAATGATCTGCTTGTGTTCCCCTAAGACAAGTTCACAGCTCTCTCTCTCTCCTGAATCCTCTGTTAGGACTGCAGGATCTGCTGTCAGATTGGGCCCACAACACTTAGGTCTCTACACTTATGACTTGTTTATTCCTGTAACTCTGGGAGAAACTTTATATTTATGTTCTCTACAACAACTCCAACTATGTAAGCTGAACTCTCAGACCTCAAAACAGGACAGGTTTTAGAGCTTCAACATTCCTGAAAAGTGCTGACAGATCACAAGTAAACGAAGTCCAGCATTTCAGACAAATGCCTTATCTAGACAATGGTAGTTGATACCCTAATAAAGGTCTTTACACCAGAGAAACCTACCCCTTAAAAATAAACACGGAATGACAAACAGATAAAGATGCTTGAAATGATGTGCTAAAAGAATAGACCAGAGGAAAATCTGAATGCAACAGAATTAAACAACCTGAAGAAGATTATAAAGCAAGCTTCATTGATAGTCGTGGAAATCAGGAAAATAATAGAGGGAAAAAAGAGAACTGCAGCAAATATAGAAAAAATATGGGGCAGTAAAATAATGAAATTCAAGGAGCTAAATGACACAAGAGGAGCTCAGAAGTAGGCTGGATGAAACCTCCAATGGAAGAAATGGGCTAGAATAAAGGGCAGTGGAATTCACCCAAGCATACCAACATGAAGAAAAAAGGCATTAAAAGAAATAAAGACAGCATATGAGACCTATGAAATACCATCAAGAAAAATAATATTCTCATCATTTGGGGCTCCAGAAGCAGAAGAGGAAGGAAGCAGAAATCATTTTTGAAGAAATAATAGCTAATAATTTCCCTAACATGTAAAACAAAAAGAGATATCTAGACCCAAGAGCTCAAAAAGTTATAAACAACAGCAACAAAAAAACCCTAAACAGATATACACCAAGACACTGACCAAAAAATAACAAAAACACAAGATAAATAGATAATCTTACAAACAACTAGAGAAAAATGAGTTACAGCAGAGTCCTAAGAATGTAGATAGAGTACTCTGCTGAAATTATACAGGACAGAAGGGAATGGACAGTGCATAAGAAGTACTGAAAGGAAAGAACTTCCAATTAAAGTACTAAACCCTTTTTAGCTATCACTTAGAATTAAGGAAATGACTAAGAATTACAAAATTTAAATAATTCATCACCACTTATGCAGTCTTGCAAGAAATTATAAAGGTATTTCTATAAAATTATAAGAAACTCCACTTAGAAGTAGCAAGTCATAAAAAATATAAAATGTATGGAGGAGATAGGTTAAATTATGCACTGTTAGAGTAAACTCACATTAACTTTCTTTCTAGGTATGGCAGCTTATTAACATAGAAAATTTTATGTAAACTACAAGGTACCTTCAAAACACACACACAAGAAATAAAGAAAACTAAGAGAAATAAAACACAATACAGATGCTTTCAAAGCACATAGAAAGAGAAAAAATTAATAGCAAAAGTAGCCTAGAGCAAAACCCAGAAAACATCTAACAAACTGTCAATAAATAGTTATATAACAATAACAAGCCTAAATGATAATGTATCGAGTGGCTGAATGGATCAAAAAACATAACAGCTTTCTGCTGCATGCAGGAAAATCACCTACATTCAAAAGATAAATGTAAGCTCAACATCAATAGTTAGGATATAATCCTACAGTCCATTGGTAACCTAAAATATTCAGGGACAGACATATTTAAAGAAAATAAACTTCCAACTAAAGAAGTTATCAAAAAAGGGATGAATATTGCATAATTATTAAAGGGATAAATTCAGCAAGAAGAAATGAGTATTAATATAAATGAACCAAATGAAAGAACTTCAAAATAGGTAAAGCAATTATTAATAGAATTGAAGTGAGACATTGATAGACTACAATGGCATAAAAATAGAAATCAACTACAAAATATGGAAAATTCCAAAGTATGTGAAGGCTAAATAAAATGCTTCTAAGTGACTCTGGGTAAAAGAGTAATCAAAGGGAAATTTTTTTAAAAATAGAGACAAATGAGACTAAAGACATGAGCTACCTAAACTTACGGGATGTAGCAAAAACAGCAGGAAGAGCAAAGTTTACCTAGGCCTACCTGAGGAAATAAGAAAAATGGTCAGGCAATAAACACTTCAAACCTACATGTAAAGTTACTTGAAAAAGAAGGCAAATTTAAGCTGAAAGTCAGTAGAAGAAAGGAAATAATAAAAAAAAATGAGCTTAAGTAAATGGAATAGAAATCATTATCAAGCAAACAAATTAAATTAAACAAAATAAACTTCTTTTGGAAAACGAACTAAATCAAACAATAGAATTTTAGCCAATAAAAGAAAACCAGTGGTCACAGGAAAAGTGCAAGGAGGGTTTAGAGGGCAAAAAGGGTAAAGGGAGTTGATTTTATAATGAAGAAAAAAATAAAGTAATGGTGAACTTAACATGTTGCATGCAGATGTTGATTTACTACAATGTACAGCTTAAACCTATTTAATGTTATAAAGCAATATTCCTTCAATAAAATGAATTTTAAAAAGAAAGTAGAAAAATGAAACCAAAATATGTTTCTTTGAAAAAATAGATCAAAATTGACAAACATTTAGCAAGACTCACTATGAAAAAAAGTATGGAAGTACCTGTAAGAAATAGAATCACAGTTGAAGGAGGAGAATTTACAAAGGGTACCTGAGCAATACAAAACATTTTAGGAGACCATGAAAAACTAAATGATGATAAAATTAAAAACTCAGAAGACATGGACAGAATTTTAGAAACAGAAAAACATAATCAGAAGAAATAAAAAACCTGAAAAGAAATCACAAATAAGAAAATTGAGGAACAATAAAAACTCTCCCCCAAAATAAAAGTCCAGGTCAGATGGTTCTTAGTGAGAGCTACCAAAACTTCAAAGAAGAATTAATAGTTATTTTTCTCAAATTCTTCCCAAAATTGAACAACAGGGACCACTTTCTAGCTTTCTTTGAAACCAACATCACACTTATACCAAAAATAGACAAGATGCCATCAAGAAAGAAAACTACAGATGAATATCTCTGATAAACAGAAACAAAAATAATCAAGAAAATATCAGCAACTTGAATCCAGTAATACATCAAAGCTTCATCCTTCATGACCAAATATGATTTATTCCAGTGATGCAAGTTTTTCAACATATAAAAATCTATTAATGTAAAACATTACATCAACATAAGAAAGAAAAATAAAAATATACAAACGGTTGGAATAAATAGACAAACCTCAACATAATAAAGACCATATGTGATAAAAACAAAGCCAACATCACACTCAATGGTAAAAGATTGAAAGTCTTTCCTCTAATCAGGAGCCAGACAAGGCGGTCCACACTTGTTATCGTTATTTAACATTATACTGGAAGTCCTAGTCAGAACGGTTAAGAAGATGAAATTTAAAAACTCCGAATTGGAATAAAAGGAATAAAACTCATTATTTGTAGATGACATGATAATATATGCATAAAATCTTAAAGAATACATTAAAATTAATTGAAATAGTCAATGAGTAAAGTGGCAAATTGAACACATTAATATATAAAATATGTTCAATTTTTATATGCAAAATATGTTAGAACACAATGAAATCTGTAGAACTCTCATTTATAATAAACAAAAATAATTAAGCACCTTGAAATATACCTATCAAAAGAAGTGAAATACTTGCATAATGAAAACTATAAGACTTCTAAAGATAAAGAAAGTAGTTTCATGCTCATAGTTGAGAATTAACACTGTTAAAATATCCATCAAAAGTGAAGTCATACACAGGTTTAATGCAGTCCCCATTAAAATTCCATGGGCATTTTCAAGGAAACAGAACAAAAAGTTAAAATTGTATGGCATCACAAAATACTCCAAATATCCAAAGCAATCATGAGAAAAATGAAGCAGAGTGAATACACTTACAGATCTTGAGATATGTTATAAAGCAATAGTGACAAAAACTGTATGGTGCTGGTATAAAAAGAGACTCAGATAAATGAACTAGAGTTGAAAAACCAGAAATAGATTCATAGATACATGATCAGTTTATATATAGCAAAGAACCAAGTGCCTACAATAAGAAAAAAATCATTCCAACAAATGGTGTTGGGAAAACTGTGGAGTCATATATAAGAGAATGAATTTAGACCACTCTCCAACACACAAAAATAATTCAAAACCGATTCAAGATTGGATATAAGAAGGGAAACCATAAAAATATTTAGAAGAAAACAAGGCATGCATTACATGAAAACAACCTTAGAGATGTCTTTGGGTAATCAAGTCCAGTGACAAGAAAAATAAAATAAAAAATAAACAAAAGAGACTACATAAAACTAAAAAATCATCCTTAGTGAAATAAACTATCACCAAAATGGAAAGACATCATACTCATAGAAAGAAGATATTTGTACATTATAGACATGACAAAGTCTTAATATCCAAAATATATGAAGAAGGTATGAAAGTAAAAAACAGAAAAACTAACAACCCAATAAAAAATGACAAATGTGTCCTGGTGGCCTAGTGGCTTAGTCCACCATGGCACAGCCCACATATATCCCAGGGTCCCCCTGGAACCAGGGTGAAACAACCAAGATAAACTAAATAAAATAAAATAAAAATGCTGCTTCCTCCTCTCTCTTTCTGCCTGCCTGCTTGCCTGCCTTTACTTTTCCTTAAAAATGGGCAAAAGACTTGAATAGACATTTCTCCAGTGAAGACATACAGATGGACTACAGACATATGAAACGATGTTCTTCCCTACCCATTATTAAGGATATGCCAATCAAAATAGCAATGAAATATCACATCACAACTGTAATAATTACTATTATCCAAAAGTCTGGAAACAACACATATTGGTGAGATTGCAAAGAAAAGGAAACACTTTTACACTGTATGTGAATCTAAGTTGGTGCAACCTTTATAAAAAGCAGTTTTGAGACTCCACAAAACTTATTGTAAGCCCACAGATAACATTCAATGGGGAAAGCAGAAAGTTTTTCCTCTATGATCACATACAAGGCAAGGATATCCACTCTTCCCGCTATAATTTAATATAGAATTGTAATTCTTGGCTTTTGAATTTAAACAAGGACATTAAAGTTATCCAAATTGAAAGGAAGAACAGAAACGGTCACTATTTGCTAATGGCATAATAATATAGAGAGACAAACCCTAAAAGTTGCTAGAAACAGTAAGAAAATACAACAAAGTAGCAGGCTGCAGAATTAATATATATGAATTTGTTACACTTTATATGTAAATAAAAACTTGCAGAAAGTGAGCTTAAGAAAGCAATCCACTTACAATTGCATCAAAATAATTAAATACTTAGAATAAATTTAACCAAAGATATGAAAGATCTATACATTTAAATATATGATGGACTGTTAAAAAGAAGACACAAAGAAATGAAAAGATATTCCGTGCTCATGGATTGTATGGATTAATATAGTTAACATGGACACATAAGTGAAAGCAGTATAGATGTTTAATCTCTTCCCCATAAAAATCAAAATAAAAAGACATTATTCATAGAAATAGAACAAAAAATTATGACACTTATTTGGAGCTACAAGACACTCCAAATAGCAAAAACAATTCTGAGGAAAAAGAAATTAAACGGAGTTGTCAAGTTCCCTGGTTTTAAAGTATACAACAAAGCAAAAGTCAGTGTGGTATTGGACTAAAAGCAGCTGTATATATCAATGAAATAGAATGAGTGCTTCAGAATAAACCCACTCATATATGGACAATTAATTTATGAGTCAAGGGTATATAGTGGGCAAGGATAGTATCTTCAGTATATGGTCTTGGGAAAACTGGACAGTCTCATGCAAAAAGTTGGAACTAGATCATTACCTAGCACCATACACAAAAATTAATTAAAAATGTATTAAAGATTTGGATGAAAGTCCTTAAAAACACGTAGAAGAAAACACAGGCAAAACAGTCTTTGAAATTGACTTAAGATATGCCTTTAGAAATTTACCCGTATTACCAAGGGAAATAAAATCTAAAATAAGCAAATGGGATTGCAGCAAACTAAAGAGACTGTGCACAGTGAAAGGAAAGATATCCCACTAAATGGAAGAAGGTATTTGCACATCATACAGCCAACAAGGGGTGATATTCAAAATATATTTAAAAATCTCAACAATGGAAAAACAAATACTCCAATTAAAATGGCCAAAAAATCTTAATACACATTTCTTCAAAGAAGACATACAGATGACCAATAGGCATATAAAAAGATGTTCTACATATCTTGTTATTAGAGAAATGCAAATCAAAACAACAATGATAGATTGTCTCCCACCTGCGAGAATGGCTTTTTATTCAAATGACTTTTGGAAACAAGTATTGGCTAGGATGTAGAGAAAAGGGAACTTTTACATATTTGGGAGGGAGTGTAGAATGATGCAGCCATTATGGAAATCAGTATGGAGACTCCTCTAAAAATTTAGAATGCAAATCTCATATGATCTAGTTATTACTCTTCTGGGTATTCACCATAAAATACCACAACACTAATTTGTAGAGGTATATGCAACCCCATGCAGTGTTATTTACAATAACTAAGAACTGAAACAACCTAAGTACTCACAGACATACAAGCGGATAGAGAAGATAAGGTGTGTGTGTATAGATATATGATTCTATTTGTTATTCCATTAATATGATGTATCACATTTATTGATCTGATATACACAACCATCCTTACACATCAGGGATAAACCCTACTCAATCATGATGTATAATTATTTTAATGTGCTGCTGAAGTCAGTTTGATAATATTTTGTCAATTATAAATATGTAAATGCATATATATATATATATATATATTCTCCATGGTTATTGTTCTATAGTTTTCTTTACAATAAGTCGTTAAGTGTACCTTTTTGGTATAAGGACAATAGTCACCTCATAAAAATGAAGCTTGTAGTATTCCCTCCCTCTACAATTTTTTGAAAGATTTGAGTACTATTGAGGCTAATTTTTCTTTAAATATTTGGTAGAATTCATCTTTGAAACAATTTATTCTTCAGATTCTTTGTATTGGGATATTTTAATGATTTTTAACATCCTTTCACATATTGATCAGCTCAGATTTTTGAGTTCTTCATGACTAAAATTTTTAAGGTTGTGTTTTTCTGGAAATATATCCATTTCATTTATGATTTTCATATTCTGACACATTTGTTCTTATTAGACTCTTATTTCTTTCTGTAGCAGCAGGTGTAATATTTTCATTTCATTTATTAATTTATTTACTCGAATCTTTTTTTAGTCTACTATATTTTTCAATATTGTTTATCTTTTCCAAAACAGTTACTTTCTCTGTCTTTTCTATTGTTTTTTGCCTTTATTTTCTTTATTTTCATTCTGAACAATATTATTTCCTTCCTACTGTTAACTCTGGACTTTTCTAGTTCTTGAGGTGAAAATTCATGTTGAGATCTTTTTTCTTAATATGCATTGTTATTAATATAAGCTTCTCACTAGGAACTTTTTTTGCAAAATCCCATAGACTTTGGTGCATTATGCTTCCATTTTTATTTGTTTTAAGATATTTTTGAGTTCCCTTTCTATTTCTTTTTGACCCAATGGGTGTTTAGTAGTATGTTTTTAGATTCCATTTGTTTGAAAATATCTACCTTTTTGTTCGTTGATTCCTACTTTCATAACAATATGATTAGAAAATATACTTTGTATGATTTCAAACTTAGTAAAATTTAGTCTTGTTTTGTGGTGTATTAATTATATGATCTATCCAGTAAAATGTTCTTTGTGTTTAATGTATGGTCCAAGTCAAGCATGTTATTATAGCTTTCTGTCTGCATATTCTATCCATTGCTGTGTGTTATTGAAGCATTATTATATTGTTATTGTCTATTATATCATCATCATCATCATTGCTTCATTTATTAACAATACTATGTAAACTTCAGAAAATAGATTCAAAGATATATTATTTGGGGTATATCTCATACCAACTACCTACTGTCAGAGTCCTAGTGCCTTTCTCCACTATGATTTTTATTCTTTCAAACGCAGTTACTCGCCACTTTCCCTAACCCCACTTCTGGTAACTATAATCTTGCTCAGAGAGATGCAAGTTTATTTTGTTTTGTTTCTTTATATTCCGTATATGAGTAAAGTCATCCAGTAGTTTCTTTCTGGTTTACTTAACATGATCACAATAAATCCATAGAGGTTGTTGAAATGCCATAATTTCATCTTTTAAAATAACGGAGTTAATTTCACTGAGTATAAATACCACGTTTTCTTTATTCAGTCATTCATCAATGGCTAATCAGTTTGAATCCATCACTTAGATATTGTGAATTGTACTGTTATGGACACAGAAATCAGAAATGTTTTCTACTTCGCATTCTCATATTCTTCATATATATACACAACTAGAAGTGGGATTGCTGGATCAAATGATAGTTCTACTTTTATTATTTTGAGGAATCTCCAAACTGTTTTCATGAAGGTTGCACTAATTTACAATCTCACCAAAGAAAATAGGGAGAAAATATTTGCACATAATACATTGGGCAATCTTTGAAATTTATAGAAACCTCATATTAGTGAGACCGGCCTATATTAAAAATAAACTAGAAACAAGTGTAGTGAGGGTTTCAAAAAACTCTCTTACACTGTTGGGGGTTACAGGCCATTTTTCAATTCAGATTTTTTAGTATTTGCTTGGTATATTTAGGTGATCTGATATTGATTATGTATATATTTGTTATTGGTATATCTTTTTGAAAAGTAACACTTTTATCATTATATAATGACCTTCCTTGTTACTGTTGCCTTTTTGCCTTAAAGTATATTTTGTCTAAGTATTGCTATCATCATTTTTTTGATTATTGCTCGCATAGAGTATCAATTCCCTTCTCTTCATTTTAAGTCTATGTGTGTCCTCAAAGGTGAAATGAGTCTCTCATAGACATCAGATAGTTGGGTTTTGTTTTTTAATCCACCTGATGCTATGCTTTTTGATTCATGAATTCAATACATTTGTATTTGAGTAATTACTGATATGTAAGGACTAACAGCATCTATATTTGCATTCTGCCTGTTTTGCTCTTCTGTTGTTGCTTTTTCTTCTCTTTTTTCCTTCCTTTGTGAATTGGTTACTAACCATGATGGTATACTCTGATTTACTTCTCTTTATATGATTTTTAATCTACCATATTTTTTGCTTTGCAGTTGTCACAAGTCTTACAACCAGCATCTCATATAAAACATTGTAAGCTGATTGCAGTGTACAGTTTCATACAAAAGCTGAACTCTCACTTTTCCCTCTTGATTTTGATGTCAAATATTGTTTTATATTCTTTCATTAAATTACAGTAGCTGTAGTTACTTTTTCAATTTCATGTTAACTTTTTTCTTTATAGTATTATTGAAATAATATTAAAGTGCAGCATTTTATAATTTTAAGCTTGCATCATTATAAATAAATGCTTGTATATACTACACTAAGTTCACTGCTAACAGTCCAAGTCTATCCTTCACCATATAACTGATCCCTTGGATCTCACTTGCCTGAGTTCTCTGGCCCTTCCCTTCTTGCAAACATTAATTCAGTCTTAGAGACTGAAACCCTTTTTTCATTTCATTTACTTCATTCATATATTTCATTTATCTATATAACACATTTGAGTGACATCATACAGTGTTTTTTCTCCATCTGCACTAAGCATAGCAAGCTCTAGGTCCAAATGTTTTCTTGAAAATGGCAGACTATAAGTTATTTTTAGAATTGAGTAGTATTATATTGTGTATATAAACCATATATTATTTATTCAATAATCTGTTGATGGGCTCTTCAGTGTGTTCCAGATATTGGCTATTATAAATTATGGTATGTTAAGCATGGGTTGTAAAAATCCCTTTGAATTAGTAATTTTGTGTTTTTTGGTAAATACCCAAAGATAGTATAAGTGAATCATATGAAATTTTTAGTTTTAGTTTTTAAAGAATCTCCATACTTCTTTCCATAATGACTAAACCAATGTACACTCTCACCAGTGGTGCATAAATGTTCCTTTCTCTCCACATCCCCATCAAGACTTGTGGTTTAGTCTTGGATAATAGCCTTTCCTCACAATTGTGAGGTCATAATGCATTGTTGTTTTGATTGGTATTTCCCTAATAGTAGGAGATGATGAACATATTTTCATATGTGTGCTGACAATTTGAATGTATTCTTTGAAGAAGCGTCCATTCAGATCTTTCCAGTAATGCTGTTTCCATACAGAAATTCAATAAATTTTTGAATATTAAATTTTAACCTTTAACCTTTACTGTATTTATTTATAAATATAAATCTAACTGCCTTTACTGGATGCATTTGGGATTTTCTATGTATACTTTCATGTCATCTTCAAATACTGATTTTTTATTTCTTGTTTCCAATATGAATATATTTTATGTTAATTTTTTTTCTTACTGCTCTGGCTAGGTCTTCCAACACTATATTGAATTATTCAAGAATGGACATCCTTGTCTTGTTCTTAACTTAGAGAAAGAATTTTTATTTTTACCCATTGACTCTAATGTTGACTGCAGGTTTTTCATATATATATATATATTTTTTTATTATTATTATTAGTTTGAAGAGCATACTGACTACAGTAACTTTTAATTATTTTTGATCACAAAAGGGTATTAAATCTTGCAACTGCTGTTTCTGCAACTTTAAGATGATCATATGATTTTATTCCTTCTTTTTGTTAATGTAAAGTAACACATTTATTGATTTTAATGAGTTTAAACATCCTGTATCCCTGAAATAATTCCCACTTGATTATGCATTGCTTAATTTTGTTTGCTAGTATTTGACTGAAGTTTTTAGCATTTATGTTGATTAGAAATATTAGTCTATATTTTCTTTTTTGATGATGTTCTTCTCTGGTTTTGACATCAGAGTAATGTAGACCATAAAATGTTTGGAAATTTTTCTTCTTTTTCAATTTTTTGGAAGAGTTTCATAAGGATAGATGCTAATTTTTTTTTTTTAATTTTGTGGAATTTATTAGAAAAGTCATCTAAGTTCCAACTTGCATTCTGGGAGGCTTTAATTACTGTTTTAAATTCCTTACATGTGGTCAGTGTCTTCAGACTTCCTCTTTTCTCCTGATTCACTTTGAGAATGTTGTATGTTTATAAGAATTTCTCAATTTATTTTAGGTTGTACAACTTGGTCCCATATAACTGTTCATAATATTCTTCAGTATCTGTTATAATGTTTCTGTTGTTATTTTGGATATCATTTACTTGTGTTTTCTCTCTCTTCTTTATGAATCTAGTTAAAACTTTGCATATATTTTAATCATTTGAAAGATTAAAAAGTTCTCTTATCATTTTAAATTCTGCTTTTTGTTTATTTCTACTCTAATTTTATTAATTCCTTCCTTTTACTGACTTTTGGTTTCATATTTTCTTCTCTTTTTAATTCCTTCAGTTGTAGGGTTAGATTATTTTATTACTAACTCTTCTTTCCTAAGGTATTGCTATGAACTTTCCTCATAGTACTGCTTTTGCTACATCCTATAATTTCTGACAATTTGTCATCAATTGTATTTTACTCCAGATATTTCCATTTCATCTTTGATTTCCCTATTGATTCAACAGCTATTCAATAATGTATTTATTTTCCATAAATATTAATTTTTCCTATTTCTTCTTTTGAATGATTTTTAGTTTCATGTTATGATTCAAAAATGTTTGATATAACTTAAATAATTGCAAATTTATTGGACCTTAATTTACATCCTATTTATGGTCTATTCTTAGGAATGTTCCATGAGCACTTGAAAATTATGTGTATTCTGTTGTTTTGGGATGGAATACTCGATACTCTATAAATATTAAGTTCAACTTATCTAATTTATACTTTAAGGTCATTATTTCCTCATTGATTTTCTGTCTGGATGATCTATCAATTGCTGTAAGTGGGATGTTCAAGTACCCTGCTATTATTGTGCTGCTATCTATGTCATCTTTTTGGTCTACTAGTATTTGCTTTATACATTTGGGTGCTCATATATTGGATATACATGCTTACATATATACATACATACATATATCTTCCTCTTGTATCACATATAATATCCACCTTTGCCTCTTATTAACTTTTATGATTGTAAGTCTATTTTATCTTGTGTAAATATAGTGATTTTGCCTTTTAAAATTTTCAATTAATTTGGAGTACCAATTCTTACTCCCTCATAATAAATCTGTTTGTTTTTGTAGCTTAGCAATATCTTATAAACATCATATAGTTGGCCTTGTATTTTAATCTATCAATCACTCTGTACCTTTTGATTGGTGAGTCCAGTCCATTTACGTTCAGGTTCATTATTGATATATGAGGACCTGTCCTTTTGATGTCTGTTTTCTGGTTTTGTCTACTTATTTTCTTGTTTGAATTGGTTGTGAACTTTTTTATTTATAGGAACATATTTCAAAGTTTCTTACAAGGGAGGCCTTTAGGTTAAAATCTCCTTCTATTTTTTAAAGGTTCACGAAGGAATGAAGGCAAGTAGACAGGAAGGCCGGAGGAGACAGGATGAAATATTTTTATTTAATTATTTTTACTCAGTTGCTCACACTGACTGCTTCCCACCAGATCCAGGACTCAAACCCAGGCATATGTGCCCTGCATTCATCTACAGGTCACTAACCTAACCACTACTCCACCAGGACATGCCTCTTTCAACTTTTATTTGTTTATGATCATCTTTATTTCGCCCCATGTGAATTTTTAAGGATATTATATCTTTGCTGACATTTTTTCCTTGGACTATTCTGAAAATGTAATTACACTCTCACCTGGACTATAGAGTTTTACCTGAGATGTCTGATGAAAGAATAATGGGAGTACCTTTATAACTTATCTGCTTTTTATCCTCAGCCAACTTTAATACTCATTCCTTGTCTTGAATTCTTGATAGTTTCACTGTTACGTATCTTTGCTTTTGAATAATCAGGTGCTCTGCTAGCTTCATGTACGTGTATATTCAGTTGTTTCCCCAGGTTTGGAAAGTTTTCAACTATTATAACTTTTAAAATGTTCTCTATTTCCTTCCGTCTCTATTTTCTGGAATACCCATTATTGCTATGCTGCTTTTAGTTATGGAGTTGGTTAGCTCTCAGAATGTTTCTTCATTTTTGTATATAATTTCACTTCTTTCATATAGTTCATTTATATGTCTGTATTCCAGATCTTTACTTTGTTCCTCCACTTACGCTGGCCTCCTTCCTTAGTTCTCTAAAGTACTGTTGATCTAATTTATTAAATTTTACATGCTGTATCTATTCATTTCTTATTTAAATGTTCAGTACATACCTTCTCATTAATTTTATTTTTGACCTGGCTGATTTGATTACATCTCATGTTTCTTTGACTTGTTTTGCTAAGATTTTTTGTCTCTTTTTTGACTTTTTCTGAGATTTCTTCTATCTTTTTGAGTTTATGATTGCTAGTTTGAATTACCTATCTGTTAAAAAGATTGTCTTTCATCTCTTTGTATTTAATATCTGGAGAGTTCTCATCTCTTGGTGATATTATTTAATGTCTGGAGAGTTCTCATCTCTTGGTGATATTATAATAAACTTACTGTCTTCTGCTTTCCCATTTTGAGTCTGCATTAACAACTTAGAACTTAGCTTATCTTTTGCTGCCAGAAGTTATCATTACAACTTTTTAATTTTAGTTTTTTATCTTGGAAGGCTTCTATAATAAATGGTAATTGCTGTATCAGTGCAGCAGAGGACACAGAGTAGGTAAGTGGAGCAAGAGGATTCAGTCATTGTCATGGATTGAAGGAGGAGTAAAATGAGGTCGTAATAGAAGACATTCACTGATTGGTCCTAAGTAAAACTAAAATGTGTCTGCTAAAGCAACATCATGGAGGGAATCCATAGCAGGCACTGAGGCTTCAACACCTCCTTGTACCACAACATAGGTTGCATTGGAAAGACTACTAAAATATTCCTTAAATCAGTGTGAAAGAAAGTATGTGGAAAGAGATGTATGGAGGCTGAAGTGGTTGCAGCCTGAGTGGGACTGAGATAATTCACTCACAGACCCTGAGAAAGGAAGAACATAGATGATTTGGTGGCACACAACTTTACCTGGGCTGAACTACAAAGCAGAGAATTTAGGGATTTCACATAGGCTTGGAATCTTGTCAAGGAGAACAATAAAAGGTGCTCTGGACTGCTTTTCTGGGCCTCAATCCCTTAGTATCTGAATTGATGCCATAAAGTATAACAACATATAGCACAGTGGGTAGACTACCAATGCTCAGATCTGGGATTCTGTAGAGGAGAACTAACCCTGATACCATCTAAGCGAATGAGCTATGGTTACTTTAATATTTTTTATTTTCATCTTTACATATTGCCAAATGGTTAACATATTATCTTACTACAGAAATAGTGTATAATAAATATTACTGAATATTTACTCTTAACAATGTGCAGCCTATTTTGTTTTTTTGATACAAAATAAAGTGGTTTTGTTTTACATTTCAGCTTCAACAATGCTTTTCTAACATTTCTTGTAAACCAGGTGTAGTAGATAAACTTCTTCAATGTTTTTGTTTGCTTTAAGAAGTTTTTATTCTTCATTCTGAAAGATAATTTTGCTAAAGTATGCTTTGGATCAAACTTTTTTTCAATACTTTTTATAATTCCATTTTCTCTTATTCTGGAAGTTTTCTGCTTAAAAAATCTAATGGGAGCTTTATGGGAGCTCATTTGTAGGTTATGATATTTTTTTCTATTGTTGCTTTAGGATTCTCTGTCTTTGAATTTTAACAATTTGAATATAATGTCTATTGGCAAAGGTTGATTTGAGTTATTATAGAGGGATTGTCCATTAACTTTGTGAATTCAGATGTCACGTATCTCCCTGGATTTGGAAAACTCTCAATTATAAACTTCTTAAACAATCTTTCTAATCCCATTCCATTGATACGTATTCATTTAGTGATATATCATATCTTTGCTTGTATTTATTCTTTTTACTTGTTCTTTTATGACAGGGTTATTTTAAAGTTCCTATCCTCTAGAACACAAATACTATATTCTGTTTGGTTTATTTTGTTGTTGATGTTGTCTATTGCATTTTGCTTTATTTATTGTTTTCCTATTCCAGAATTCTGTTTGGTTCTTCTTACTTGTTTATTTTTTTTCATTTGTTTACAATGGTTCTTTTTTATTAGTTCTATCTCTTTGTTAAATTTCTTATTCTGTTCATGCATTGCTTCCTAATTTCATTGGCTTGTCTTTCTGTGTTTCTTTGTATTATTTAGTTTCCTCAAAATAATTATTTTGAATTCTCTTTTGAGTAAATCACAGAATTCCATGTTTTTGTTGTCTGTTAATATAGAACATTTGAAATTTTGTTGAGATGTCATATTTCTTTGACTCTATATAGTCCTTGGAGTACTGTTGTTTTATATTTGATGTTTCAGTTATTTCTGTCACAGTTTATTATTTGCCTTTAGGTTAGTTATATTCTTAAAGCTCCTGCTTGTATTTAGGACTTCTTTGATCTTTTAAGGATAGACTTACTCAACATTTTTTACTCTCTGTTATAACTGAGTTCTTAAGCTTGGACATCTCTCAAGCTTACAACTCATCAAGGTGGCTGCTAGAAATATCACATTTTAAGAAGTCAGCATTAAAACTCAAGTCTATGTTTTATTCCTTGACAACAAACCTTAACTGCTCTCTTCATTCATTCCTGTCTACCAGAGTTTTCACTTCAGAACATGCACAAGGAGCTGGTCTCAGAGTGAGTGAAGGTTTGTGTTTCACACTCTGGATATTATATAAGCTTATATTCCAGGTGATATTTTTCCTAAAGGCACATGAGCTAACTCCTTGCTGGATTTCTGAACTCAGTCAGAGGAATTATGCCTTTTTAATGTTCTCTGATACAGTTACCTAGTCCCTTCCTAATATCAACCCTCCTACTTGTAAAGGAGGTTTCATTTCAGTACTCTGTGTTATAGGAGAGAAACAGGTTTCTCCAGTGGTAATCCACATCATTGGTGGAGTCAGGCATACATTATACTTATTTCCCCTTTCACAGAGTGGTAGTCACTGGCCAGTTGAACCTTAGACTATACCATCTGTGGGAAGAGTAATGTTGGCAAAGTTCTTACTTAACCAAAACATCCAAAGTATAGATAGATAGATGATAGACAGAAAGATGATCTATAGAGATCAATATATACATTGTTTTAGCTCACTTATCAATATATCTATTAATATGCAAAACAATATCTTAATCTCAATTTTTTTGCATATATTGTTTTATTTTTCCACAGTTCTCATTGCCATTTGTTTTTTGGGATATTCATTTCACATCTCAGACTGCATTTCATACCAAATCTACCACCAGGTTTCTAGTGTCCTTTACCACCACCTTGTTAACTCATTTCTTTGCTTGTTCTCTCCTCTCTTCTACCCCTTATACTTGTAATATTGCGCTCTTTCAATTTTGTTGAGATTTCAATGTGTTTTATTTCTTCATGATCTCCCATAAAAATGAAACTATCACGTGCTTCTCTTTACCTTTATAACTAATTTTGCTTAGCACAGTGACCTTTAGTTCCATCCAGGTTGTGACAAAGGAAAAAATTTCATCTTTTTTACAGCTGCATGGAACCCATTGAGTACACATGCCACCACTTCATTATTCAGACATTTAGGTTGTTTCCCTATTTTGACTATAGTAAAAAAATCCCACTTAATTATGATGTATGATTCTTTTTATGTACTGTTGAATTTGGTTTGCTAGTATTATGTTGAAAATTTTGTGTCAGTATTCACTAAGGATATTGGTCTATAGTTTTCTTTTTCAATGCAGTCTTTATCTGGTTTTGGAGTCAGCATAATATTGGCATCATAAAAATGTTTCAAAGTTTGCCATCTTCATCTATTTTTGGAACAGTTTAAGAAGGATTGGAATTAATTCTTTTTTGAATGCTTTGTAGAATTCGCTGGTGAAACTGTCTGGTCTAGGGCTTTTGTTTCAGAGAAGGTTTTTGATCACTGTTTCAATTTCCTTGCTTGTGATTGATTTGTTCATGATTTCCAATTCTTCTCAATTTAGTTTTGGGATATTTTACATTTCCAGAAATGTCTCCATTTCTTCTTGGTTATTCTGTTTGCTGCCAAATAATTGTACATAGTATTCTCTTATAGTCCTCTGCATTTCTGTGTATCTGTAGTGATTATTCTTTTTTCGTTTCTGATTCTATTTATTTGTGCTTTCTCTATCCTTTTTTTTTGAATCTAGCTAGTGACCTGTCAATTTTGTTTATTCTTTCAAAAAATAACTTTTGCATTCATTGATTTTAGTAGTTTTTCTGATTTGTTTTTAATTGACTTCTGCTCTTACCTTTATTATTTCTTCCCTTCTGCTGGATTTAGACTGCTGTTTTTCTGCTTTTTCTAGTTCCTATAGGTGATGGCTTAGGTTTTTTATTTGTGATTTTTCTTGTTTTCTGATAGGATTGCTTTTTTATAAATTTCCCTCATATTACAGCTTTTACTGATCTACAGATTTTGATATGTTATTTCTTTATTTTCATTTGATTTCAAATATTTTAAAATTTCTTTCTTAATTTTCCTTTTTACCCAATGGTTGTTCAACAAAATGTAGTATATTCTCCACTCTTTTGCATTTTTCCTCCCTTTCTCCTTTTGGTTGATGGCTAGTTTGATGCCATTGTGATCTGAAAAGATGATAGATATGATTACAATCTTTGAAAATTTGCCTAGAACTTGTTTCGTGTCCCAGCATATGTTCTATCCTTGAGAATGCTCCACAAGCACTTGAGAAGAATGTGAAGTTTATTGTTTTGGGATCAATTACTCCATATATGTCTATTAGGTTCATTCTTCTATTTTGCCTTTTAAAGATCATGCTTCTTTGTTGATTCTCTGTCTGGAATATCTGTCTTTTGCTGAAAGAGGAGCATTGAAGTACCCTACTATGGTTGCGTTGCTGTAAATATCTCTACTTAGATCTGTTAATATTTGCTTAATATATTTGGGCGTTCCTTCATTGGGTGCATAAATGTCAATAAGAACTAAATCTGTTGTATTTCTGTATGCCAACAATGAAAATACAGAAAGAACAATGAAGAGAGCAACACCGTTTACAATTGCACCACAAAAATGAAATAACTTGGAATAAACCTAACCAAAGTGGTGAGGGACTTATACTATGAGAACTATAGGACATTGCTAAAATAAATAGATGATGACAAAAAGAAATGGATGGTCATGGATGGATGAAACAACATAATCAAAATGGTCATACTGCCCAAGGCAATATACAGATTCAATGCTGTCCCCATCAAAATTCCAAAGACATTCTTCACATAGAACACAAAATAATGAAATTTATTTGGAACAGCAAACAGCCCAAGATAATCAAAACAATCTTCAAAAAAAAAACAACTGAAGAGTCATGCTCTCTAAATTCAAATTCTACTACAAAGCTATAACAATTAAAACAGCATGGTACTGGTATAAAAATAGAAAGTCAGATCAATGGAACAGAATTGAAAGTCCAGAAAAAATGCACATACACACACACACACACACACACACACACACACACATATATACATCTAATTTCTGACAAAGGATCCAAAAACACACAATGGGGCAAGGACAACCTCTTTAATAAAGGTGCTGGGAGAAGTGGACAGTCATGTGCATAAGGTTGAAACTAGACCATTGCTTAACCCCATACAAAAAAATTAATTCAAAATGGATTAAAGACCTAGACATAAAACCGGAAACCATCAAAAACATACAAGAGAATGGAAGCAAACCATTATTAGACATAGACCTAAGAGATATCTTTGGCAACTCAACTACCATTGCAAGGTAAATAAAATCCAAAATAAACTAATGGGATTGAATAAAACTAAAAAATTTCTACTCAGCAAAAGAAACTCACATAAAAACAAAAAGACATCCAACTGTATGAGAAAAGATATTTGCCTCTCACACCTAAGATAAGGAGTTAATATTTAATATATACAAAGAACTCATAAAATTGGACAACAAAAATACAAAAAATCCAATAAAAATGGGCTGATGACCTTAATAGACACCTCTCCAAGGAAGACAAATGACCATCAGGTTCATGAAAAGATACTCTGCTTTGCTTGTCATCAGGGAAATAAAATATCACCAATAATTAACTTTGAAGACATGGAAGATTGGTTCTTTCTAACAGATAAAGTATTCAAGGTTGCAGTCATAAAGAAATTCAAAAGTTAATTGAAAATTCAGAAAAAAACAATGATTTCAAACACATAGTGAAGAACACAAAGTCCTACAGACAATAATAATAGAAATAGAGGATTTGAAGGCTATAATTAATGAAAGTAAAAATAATATAGAAATGTATGGAGATAGAATAATGAAAATGGAGGAAAGAATTAAAGATATAGAGAATAGTAATGCAGAGAGGAGCAAGGAAGATGAAGAAAGAGAAATTAAATAAAAAACAACAAAGAAAGAAAACAAGGTAACATTCATAGACTTATTTACTGTCTGATGCCATTGGGAAAAACAACATAAGTATATTGGGTATCCCTAAAGGTGAAGAGAAAAGAAGGGAATAGAGAGCATATTCCAATAAATAATTGTTGAAAACTTTTCAAACCTAGAAAAATAAATGAATATACAGGTCAGTGAAGCCAACGGAACACACAATTATATAAATTCAAAAAATAAACCACACCAAAAAACATAATTATGAAACTATCAAAAAACCAAGACTAAGAATTGTAAAGACAGCCAGAAAAAGCAGGTAAAGGCATAAAGGTAAAGGTAAAGGCATAAAGGCACTCCTACCAGACTAATCTCAGAATTCTCAGCAGAAACTCTACAGGCTAGAAGGGAATAGAATGATACCTTTAAAACACTACAAGATAAAAAGTACCAGTCAAGAATAATATATCCTGCAAAACTCTCAAATTTGAGGGAGAAATAAAGGTTTTTGTCAACAAGCAAAAGCTGAATTTGCGACCACAAGACTGACTACAAGAAATGTTAAAGAGGTTCTGCTATCTAAACCAAAGAGAAAAAAGCTTTACAAAAATATAAACTAACAAATTATCAACAAAACCAGAAAACAAAACTCAAAATTGTAGTAGCAAGTTCTCAAATGTCAATAATTACTGTAAATATAAATGGTCTGAATTCACCAACAAAAAGTCACAAAAAGAATGGCTAAATGGATTAAAAAACAAAGCCCAACTACATGTTGTTTGCAAGAAACTCATCTAAGGTCAAGAGACAAGCCAAGGATTAAAGTGATTGGGTAGAGAATGGTACACCAAGCTAATGGTGAATCCAAATGTGCAGTAACTACTATACCAACATCAGATAAAGTAGTCTTTCAACCTAAGAAGGTAAAAAAAATATAAAGATGGACTGTATATAATGATGAAGGCTTAACACTTATAAACATATATGCACCCAATAAAGGATCACCCATATATATGAAGCAAATATTAATAGCTCTAAATAAGGATATTGACAGCACCACAATAATAGCAGGGGACTTAAATACTCTTCTTTCAGTAAAAGGCAAGTCATATAGACAGAAAAGCAATAAAGAAACAAGACCTTTAAGCTGGACCTAATAGACAGAGTACTTCACCGTAAAGCTATAGACTGCACATACTTTTCAAGTGCCCATGGAACATTCTAAAGGATTATACCAAATGTTGGGACACAACACAAGTCTTAATAAAGGAGAGGAAAACTGAAAAAGTGTGGAAAATAAACCAAATATTACTAAGCAACAATTAGGTAAAGGAGGAAATTAAGGAAGACATTAAAAATACCTGGAATCAAGTGAAAATGGTCTGTTCGTGATTTCTAGTTCTTCTTGGTTTAGGTGTGGAATACTGTGCATTTTCAGGAATGTTTCCATTTCTTCTGGTTGTCCAGTTTATTGCCATATATTTGTGCATAGTATTATCTTTCAGTCCTCTGTATTTCTGCTGTATCTGTTGTGGTTATTACTCTTTTATTTCTGATTCTATTTATTTGTGTTTTCTCTCATTTTTGTGAGTCTGGCTCATGATCTATTTTATTTATTCTTTCAAAAAGCAGTTTCATTAATTTTTTCAGTCATCTTTTTGATGTATATTTCATTTATTTCTGCCCTAAGCTTTCTTCTTTCCTTTCTTTTGTTGCATTTTGGTTTCTGTTTTTCTTTTTTTCTAGTTCCTTTAGGTGAAGGTTTAGGTTTTTTGTGATTCTTCTTGATTTCTGAGGTAGGATTTTATGGCTCTTATTACTGCTTTTGCTGCATCCCATAGATTCTGAGTTGAAAGTTAAGGGCAATGGAAAATTCTATCATAGTAGTGGTGATGAAAGGAAAACAACTTCAACACTAATGCCAGACAAGATAAACTTCCACCTAAAAAGGTTAACATGAGGCAAATATGAAACTGCATTATGGTCAAGGGAGTAATTGATCAGAAATAATTAACTATAATTAACATATATATATGCACCTAATACAGGATCACCTATATATCATGCAAATAGTGATAGACATAAAGGGAGACATCGAAAATAGCACAATGGTGGTACAGGATTTCAATATCTCACTTATATTAATAGATCATGCAAGCAGAAAATAACAAAAAAATAAATTCATTATATGAAACAATAGATCACATGAAACTAAAGACATATGCAGAATATTCTAACTAATCAGAAACAATTATACATTTTTCTAACATGCACATAGAATGGTTTCAGGGATAGACCATATTCAGTGGAACAAATCAATTGTCATTAAATTTAGCAAGGTTTAAATTATAGAAAGTGTCTTCTCTGATCACAAGGAGGTAAAAATAGAAATTAATCAGAAGTAAATTGGAAGAAACTTAAAGATGCTGAGATTAAAATATTTACTTCTCATATGGTTACACTCTAGCAGGCCATAAAGATCTCATGTGAATCTCCTCCCCACAAACATAACAAAACTGCATCCATTTGCCAACTAAGAAGTTTGAAAAGGAACAGGAACCAGTAACTTCACAAAGAGAAAGGACATATATCATCATGAAGAGTAAGAGGGGCCAATTTGTCTCAGCTGCTCTTCAAAGATCCCAGGGACCATAGAGAATGGTAATACAGGCACTCTCCCTAGAGCTGAAGGATTTGCCCCCTCAGTGGGTTATCCCACACCTGGGATAAGATTTTCATTTGTTGACCTAAAAACCTTGATGTAGGGCAGAGAGAGTTATGTCTTTCTCTAAACTAAGACATTACTTCTGTGTGGTGTGGGCATTGGAGGTTCACACTGAAGGAAGACCTACCCACTCCAACATTAGCTCATTTGTGTCAGATTATTTCTACCACAATTGCAGTTGTCTGGAATATCTGCAACAGATAGTTAGGTCTGCAATTCCTGTACGAATAGCTGAATGATTCCTGGCAAAGAGCATTCTGTTCTCCAGCTCTATCGGTAAAGACATTGGAGAGACTCCATTTTAACTGTAGTTTCCATCAGTCTGGGACTACTGCTAAACTGCTTTACTATTACATATAACTTCTTAGAACTTTCAATCCCAAGACTGAGGATTTAATTGCTCTCCCTGTTGGGACTGTTGTTTCCTCTGGAGAACTGAGGGACATTCACAGTGCATTGTGTTTTGCTACAAGTTTCAGCTCACACACCAGGGGCCACAGCTGAGACTGTGACCTGCTTGTACAGTGGACTCACAACTCTCAAGTCTCTCATTGTGATTTGTTGCTCATGTTTGTGACTCTGGATGAAAACTGCATTCCCTGCCTCTAAACCAACACTGTTGGCTAAACTCTCAAACTTCAACACAGTGCTGGCTTGATAGAGAAATAATTCTTATGAGTGCTGAGATCATACAACTAAAGGAAGGCCAGCATTCTAAATCAACACCCCAGATATATATTGTGCATTGTCATGCCCTGAAACAGAAGGGAAGCCAAATGTATGGAAACAAACACAGAAAGCCAAGAGAGTAAAGAGATAGAGAAATATATGTGAAATGATGGGGGAAAATACTAGGGGAAAATCTACATGAAGCAGAAACAAGTAAACTACCTAATGAAAACTTAAAAGCAACAATTTTACTGATACTGAAATAGAACAATTTAGAAGTGAAGCGAATAACAAAGATAAAAATAAGAGGCAATTTCAAACATAGTTTATGATGTTAAGGAACACAATATCTGACTTAAAATCAAAATATAGGTGCTTAACATCAGGATGGAAGAAGGTTCCAATTGAATCAATGAACTAGAAGATAGAATAGTGGTATAAACACCATCAGAGAAGCAAAGAGAAATATAATTAAAAGAAGTTAAGGAAGTATATAGGACTTATGAAACAGCATGAAGAGCAAGATTTGCATCATAGCAGTCCCAGAAAAGACAGAGAAAGAGAAAGAGAGAACATATTTTTAAACAGAAAAATTCCCTATCCTGAAAAAGGAAATGATAACAGAGGGGAGGGGGTGGGTGAGCAAGCCAAGGCACCGCGATGAATTGTTGGGTCCATCTGGAAAGAATTTGAAGAGAGCTATTTTGACCAGTGTCACACAGAAAGTTTATTAACAGTAGTAACAATGAGTTTAAACTCCTTCTGCCTGAGAAAGTTACATTAAGAAGGGAATGTAAACATGTGTGTGTGTGTGTGTGTGTGTGTGTGTGTATGTGTGTGTGTCTATGGTGTCATGTGCATCGCTCCACAAATATTGCCTGCATTTCTTCTTAAAGGCAAGATGAATTCTCTTACATATACCTGGGAGGTGAACCTCTTCCATTAGTGGGTGTATCCAGAGGACTGGAGTGCTCATAAGAGCTAATGAGGTTACCAGAAGCAAAATGGCGCAAGTAACTTGTGGGTGCATTCTTCAGATCCACGTTGCTAAAGAAGGCCTTTGCTGTAAGCCCCGTCTCACTATATCTGAGTGAGGCCCACCATCAGGCCTTATCTCCTGTTTCTAAGTCTAGCACATCTTATTTATAAATTTTAAGATATGAATACCCATAATCCACCCTGACCAAATAAGGTCAAAAATCTTTTTTAGTGGTGAGGGACAAAGATCATCTCTTCTGTAACTGCTCTGATTCTGGGCATGGTTGTAGAGCTGACAGCCTTTATTCCAAAAGTCCACAGCCTTGTTATAGTAGTGCAACTTAATTATCTCTAGATGAGAAGAAACACATTCCACCAACAGGTTAAAAGACAGTGTTTAAATATGAGGAGTAAGGGTCCTAAAAGTGGTTGATCCAGGACAGATTTGAGTAGTCACTCTAAGGGAATTGCCATGTCTTTTAAAGAAAATGAAGGGTAGAACATTTTTTCCAGATTAGTAATGGCTAGAACTGGTACAGTCACAAGTTTACTTTTAAGAGTTTGAAAGACTGACTGAATTGAAAGCTTTATAGTATATTTAGGACTTAAGGAAGAAGACAATAGTTTAAATAGCAAATATAAAAGGAAAATACATAAGAGGTTTTCTTACCATAGAGCTATAACAATAAAAAGATGAGTAAATTTTAGAAAGTGTTTGATAGCACTGGGAGAGATTTATATCCAACAATAGTGTAGAGATTTTTTTCTGGCAGAGGTGAGTTTTCAGAAGTAGAGAACAAGGAAAATAAGTGAAATAATTCAATTCTTTACATTAATACATTTTAATACATTTGCTATCCAAAAAAATTCTTTTGAAAAGGAGACTCAGACCTTCGGTTCATAAGTATCTGGTTCTTTACTTGGAGCACAAGAATTCATTCTGGATAGGTGTACACAGTTTGCAATGTCCTCATTTTACTATACATGGCAAAAATGTTTAAAATGACCATGATTAAAGATTCTCACTGAGACTGTGACAGTTTTGTAATAGCACTGTTAGTAAGAATATTTTTCCCTGTACATCTATAATGACTTGGGCCATAGTTTTCAAGTCTTGAAAAATTTGAGCCAGGTTAAAGGCAAATTTAACTTCCATTACAGTTCATTTGAACAAGAAAGTAGAGTAGGTGTTCCTTGTTCGAGTAGTCACTAGTATGCACAAAATTAGCAATCTTTAAACCATAAAAAATAATTAAAATAAGATACTTAAGGCTAAATAAATAAAACACAGTTAATACTGTACCTTTTAAAAAGGTTTATTTCTGCTTTATGTTTAAACCTCAGTTAAGAATAAGGTGAAGTCACAGTAGAATAGTATAAGTTAAGTACATAACAAATTTTGGCCTAAAGAGGCTGACCATAGCTGTATGTATTCTTGAAATGTACTTCTGTATGTTTAATGAAGATAGACCAATGTAAAACACTTAACACTCACAAGAGTACCTATTTTACATTAGAAACTTATTGATACAAGACAAACAGTGGGAAGAAAATATTATAAATTTATTTTTTTTCTGTAGAATAATGGACAGTTTAAATGATGAACAAAGCAAACTTGAGGATTACTATTTACAGTTAAGACAATTCAAAAACAAGGTGTATCTTTCAGAGTAATTTTTCTTTACAAAGGTGAGACTGTAAGAATATAAAAAAGATTACAATAATCAGTTTTAGCCTTTAGTCTAAAATGTTTAAATTGTCATTTAGATTAAAGTTGAGCAGTGACTCTGCCAGGATAATATGCTTTAGCCAGATGACCACTTTTTATCTGAATTTAAAACATACATGAATTATGTAATGTTATAGAAAACAACAACTTCTTTTTGTCTAAATGCTTTTAAAAAGATTATAGAACTTTCGGAATTCAGGATTTATTTAAGAAAAATACAAAAATAAGAAACAAAAATATTAAGCTAGATGGAGTATTTTCATTTATGTCCATAACCTGATGTGGAGAAGAATAAGTTTGGTTTTAGAGTGTTAATTGAAGACTAACTGGCTCTTTAATTAATAAGAAAATTGATATTTTTACCTACAGCATTCAGAGTTACCTGAGGTTTAACAATTGAGATGAAGGGTTGGAGTCAGGTTGCTACTTGGGCAACATAATCTGATCTTTGTCTCTCTATGTATGGCTAGACTGTAAAAAGGCAGTCCTTTCTCTCTCTGGAGACAATAACACTCCTTTATTAAGTCCTTCCTTTTGCACTAGAGCGTGGCTCAGGTGAGTTTCTGATTTGAGGGTAACTATTGTTCATGTGACTGGCTTTGCCATGATGATAGCAGGGAGGTTTTCATTCTGGTTCATTCAATGATGTCATAGTTTTCTAGACATTTAAAAAAACTGAGCCTGCCTGTTCCTTCCCTTGAGCCCTCTATTCCCTTCCGACTCCTTCTGTCACACTTTGTCTATTAAGGACCTTTAAAGTCAGTAAGGATTTAAATAGTAATACAATTTAGTAAGAAAGGAAAAAGCATTCCTATAAGGAGAAACTATAAAAAGAGAAAGTCAGGTTAATATCATTCCTTAAATTTAATAGGAGAGGATTGAGCTACTTAGAGGAGCTATAGCAAAGCAGTGGGTTCCATAAGACTTGAGGGGCCTGCATGGAGGTGAGAGCAATAACTTTTGGGAGGAGAGGTGTGTCTCCACAACCCAGATCATTAGTAACCTGAACCAGTATGACTTACAAGGAAGCTGTAAATTAAAAGAGAAAAAGAACTATTTCTTGATTTGCCAAAGCATGAAAACCCATGTTTTCAACATCCTTTTCATGACAATTTGTGAGAGAAAATATCAGCAAACAATAGTTTCTGTAAATGGTAAGACTTTAGAAAAGATCATAGTTAAAGATCTGGCTACAACACAATTGAAAAATTTTGCTTGAATTTTCAGTATACAGTATTTTAAAATAGTGACTAGAATAGTTAGCAGACATATTAGATCTTTTTTTAAAAAATTATATAAACTTTATATCACTCATCAATTTTTAGACTTAAGCATAAATATAAGTCTAGATGATTGAGCACCAATTTAATTTTTACAATGCTTCCCAAAACATTTCGCCACCACCAAATAAGCCTGATTTTTTTCTAATATCTCTCTTTTTAAAAGGATAAAATAATTTCTTTATATGGGATATCTTAGGATATCGCTAGGAATTCCCATTTTTCTTTAAAATATTCAAAAATTCATCCATAATTTTATTTTTAAGGAGTTTTGGGAAATTAAGTCTAAAACAGTACAATACATAACTACTATTTGCCAAGGGCATGTACTTTTGATAGAATCCAGTTCTTGTTTTTACTTTAAGTAGAGACTTGATAAGGATAACTTGCTTTAAGGCACAAACTATCTAGATTGTCTAGATAACTTATAATTTGTTATTTAAATTGACCACAGTTTAAGCATACATTTTGTCCTTTTAATAGAAAAAACAACAGTTTGATTTTACATATACAGTTAAGTTTCAAATTTATTTGATTTTGTTTATGTTGATCACATTTTGGAATAACCTATTTGACCTAAAAATTTATCTCCTTATACACAGTTTTGCTTCTTTGCATGCAGATACATTTCCCTAATTATTTGAACCCAAAGAAATGTCTCAATCAGCTTGTGATTTCTTGAATTTAGCAACCCACGAAGGAGCACACAAGAACAAATCTTAAAAACATGTATACATTTACAGTACAGAGAGACAAGCATGGAGACACAGCTTTTACTTCATATTTAAAACCACAACCACATGCCAGGCAAAATAAGACTCATCTCCTGGGAGAGAAACAACAATAAAAATAAATTACAGGACAATAATCATTTTAGGCACTCTTAAACCAGCCACCGTTCCCCATTTTTCTTCAGTTTCTTATTTTATCCAGGTAAAAGATCAATAATTTAAAGTAAGTCTATACAGTTTGATTCCCAGGACCAGTTTTCTTTATGTATTTTTTCAATCTAGTATTTAATACATGTCAATAAGCCTAATTTACATTGAGAGATCTCAAATTTTTCTTCAGTTTTGAAGTCAAATTTTACAGTGATTTAAACTCATGAGCATTTTAGCTTAGCAATAAATCCAAAATAAATTTAATCCCAGTAACAAACAATAACAGTAGAATAAAAGGAATTCTAATTCTTAATATATAATTACTCAAAATTTGCATCCTTAAATAAATATGAGTCATATACATTCAAGAATCTAGTTTCACACTTCTAGTTTCTTCAAAGGCTGGACAAGTGAAAAAATTAACATGATAAGTAATATTAGCAAATAGGTATCTTAGTGAGGAATCCTTAGTAAGACTGGGTGTTACCATGGTTCCAGACTGTAATGGAAAGTGGTTGTCAGCTATTACTATATCTATGGCATAATTTTAGGTTCTTATGTCATCCCTGCAAGAACCAGGATAATCCCAAGACTGTCCATAGGCTTTTGAAACCAAGAATCAAAGAGATGCTGTGCCAGAATCTTCACTTCTCCACTGTCTTCCTAGGATCAGAAAAGGTCACTGCTGAGAGATTTAACAAGGACTATGATCACGAGGTACCTGCAACATCCTGTAGGACGAAAATATTCTTCCATTGGATGTCTCCAGAACAGATGGTCTTTCCCTGGGCTCGGGAGCCAGACACTTGTGAACTCACTTTCCTTCTGCCGCTGCAGAAAGTGCCGACTGAAAAACTTAATGATCTGCTACTGCATTAGGGATGCCAGAGTGCAGACCCCTGTCTTTTACATCGAATAGGATGTACTACTTTTTGATATCTGTATCTACCTTCTAAGTGGTCTACTGCAATTTGGCATGTAAGAAGGAGATGATTCTGAGATTTGATTTTTCCTGATATTTTAGGACCTCAGTTTTGGCCACCGTAGTGAAACTAGTCTTACCGCTTCCCTTTCTTTATATATTTTCAAGGGGGAATGGGAATAAGGAGTCCTAATGTAGCAAAAATATTTACCAATTTATTTTGTTGGCATTATTAGGATTCCAAGTTCTTAAACAACTGCAGTCATCACAGGAATAAGCAGTTTCTAAAATGGTTGGAGTAAAATGAGACCTTAATAATATGTAGTCCTAGAGAAAGAGCAATTTGGATTATACTTTTCAATGCCTTCCTTCCGTTCTGGCTGCTCTGCTAGCCTGATAATGCAATTGGAATTCCGCAAGACTGAAGAAAAATTAAAATACTAGTAACACTGAGTTTTAACACAACCTGGCTAGAAAAAATAAGAGCATACTTAAAAGGAGAAACAGTCAAAAAGAAGAATTAGGTTAATATGATTTCATATATTTAAAAGTAAGAGAGGGTAATAGGAGTGGCATTGCTTTTGGAAGAGGAGTTTGGTTTCACCTCCCAGATTTTCAGTATAAATGAAATCATTTGAAGTGAGTATGGTCTACTAGGCAACTGCAGAATCAGGGGAATCCTTGTCATATTTCAGGGTGCTGCAGGAGACACTTTCAGAATTCACTGGGCCACAGTGTAGCTATGGCCCTGCCAGTCAGGATGAGCTACCCTACTGTGGGGTGGAGAGCAACACACTGATTGATCAGGCAGGAGCTGTACAGATTAAAGGCATGACTGGTGACCATGAGGCTGGAACCTGTGGAAGAAGGTATAAGGGAGAGGTACCCTATAGCTGCAATAACAAGGAACTCTGAGTGCCCACCTTTGCCCATGGAGACTAGATTGCTAAGGCAATTCTGGTTCATGCTCTCAATATGCAGTGGCAGTGGCATTCTATGGAGCCAGTTGGTGACTGCAAGAAATTATCATCCAACCACTTCTGATGAGACATCAGGGGAGAATGGAGCAAGACAGGCAGAGGAAATGCTCCTGTAAGGAAGCCAGTTCAAGAAAGGAAGAGGAGTGTAAATTAGAAAAACAAAATGGAACCAGAAGATATAAGAGGAAAGAGGAATAGAGTGAGGAGAGACTTTGGGAAACTGGCTCTTACCCCAGGTTGTCCCTGATACTGTTCTGGACAGAAAGTATTTTCCGCATCACTCAGTTCCCAAATGAGGGCCATATAATTCTCTGAAGAAATGTACTGACCAGCCCTGCCTCTTGGGAGAAAAGAAATTGTGGGGCCACTATAGGTAGAACTTGCTCACCAGAGCTGAAAATCAGTGATTGGACTCCATAGAGAAGAGGAAAAGAAAGAGAAAGAAATAAACTTACCGGTGTTGCTATCCACAGGCTTCTTGTGCCACATTCGGGCACCAAATTCACGGTGGGGGGGGGTGAGCAAGTTGAGACACCTTGGTGAAACACAGGGTCTGTCTGGAAAGAATATGCAGATATCTGCTTTGGCTAGAGTCACATGGCAAATTTATTAAGAGTAGTAGCAAGGAGTTTTAAACTCTATGCATGCTGGGAAAGTTAAATAAAGAAAGGAATGCACACATTTGTGTGTGCATCCATGTGCATCCTACCACATGTGTCACCTGTGTTCCTTCTTAGAGGCAATGGGTTATCATATATGTATATACCTAGGAAATTGACTCCTCCCTTCTTGGCTGTATCCAGAGTACTGGAGCTCTTGTGAGAGCTGATAGGGTTACCTGGGGTAAAATGCCATGAGTAACTAAGAGGTGTATCTTTTAGACCCATAATGTTAAGAAAGGTCTTTGCTATAAGCCCACCCTCATTGTACCTGGGTGGGGCCTGCCAGCACGCCTTATATCCAATTATATGCCTGGCATTACTGCTTTATAGATTTCAGGCTATGCATCCCTACATCAGAAACAGACCTCTAGACCCATGAAACACAAAGAATTCCAAACAAAAAAATGCATGACAGATTCAAAGTGTTGCAAGAAAATAATTTTTAACCAAGAATACTCTACCATGCTGGATTATGACATAGAATCAAAAGAATGATAAAAATATTTACAGAAAAATAAAAGCAACACCACTAACCCAACCTTATAAGAAATTCTAAAGGAAAAGAAACCCTATTTACATGCAGAAAGACATCAAAAACATAAACTATGAGGATTTGGAGAATAAAAATATGGGCTGTTAGATAAGTTCAAGAAAAGACTGTTTTCCAATTTTAAAAGATTATAAACATAGAAATGTGTATACAAATCCTGAGGTGAACTTAAAACATAAATCCATAGAAAATACAGAAGAAAGTCAAAAGGGAACCAAACACAATATAAATGCTTTCAAAATAGTTGAGAATGTAATAAGAGAAGAATAAAGGTACTGTCTGAGACAGCATCCAGAAAAATGAAAAAATGGTAAAAAACAGTTACATATTAATAATCATCTTTAAAGTTAATGGATTTTACTCACCAATCAAATGGCATAGAGTGTCAAAATGGATTAGAAACATCACCCAAATTTATGCTGCATTCATGAAATTAATCTAAGAAAGATAAATATAGTCTCAAAGCCAAATGTTTGAAGACAATCCCACAACTAATGGTAACTTAAAAAAATCAGGGCCAGTTATACTTCTACCAGATAAAATATATTTTCAACTAAAGAAAGTAGCAAAAGACAAGATTGGACACTACATTATAATAAAGGAGTCAATTCAGCAAGAAGGCATGATTCATTATTATATAATTACTATGTGGAGCACCAAAATACATAAAACAAGTACTGGCATTACTAAAAAGAGATATTGACAACAATACAATAATAATAGCACAATTCAACACCCCACTTACAACTATGGGTAGACCAAATAAACAGAGGGTTAACAAGAATCAACAGGCTTAAATGAATAATTATAATAATAGCTTTAACAGACATTTACTGAACTTTTCACACAACTCTTTAAACAACAACTGTAGAATTCATATTTTTCTCATGTGCACATGGATAATTTTCAAGCATAGACCATATGTTGGGGAAACAAAGCATTCCTCAACAAATTTACAAAGATTGAAATTATACCAAGCATCTTCTCTACTCACAATAGAACGAAGTTATAAATAAACCACAAAAATAACTGGAAAATTTCAAAATACATGGAGGCTAACCAATAAGATTCTGAAGGACTTTTGGGTAAAAGAGGAAATCAAATGAGAAATTAAGATGTATTTGGAGAAAAATGAGAATGAAGGCACAAGATATAATAGAAGCAGTGCTAAGAGGGAAGTTTATAACAATCTGGCTTACCTCAAGAAACAAAAAGAAATTCTAAGTAAACAATCTAACCCTACATTGGAAACAGCTGTAGAAACATAACAATAGAAGCCATAAGTCAGTAGAAAATAAATAATACAAACTTGAGCAGAATTAAATGAAACATAAATCAAAAAGACAATTCAAAAGATCAATTTAGTCAAAAGCTGATCCTTTGAAAAAATAACCAAAATAGGCAAACCATTTTCTAGAATCACTAAAAAAAAAGTCCAATAACTGAAATCAAATATGAAAGTGGAAAAGTTATAACAAATAGCTACTATGAACAGCTATATGCAATTAAATTGGACAATATAAAGTACATCAATAGATTTTTAGGATCATACAACATACAAAAGCTGAATAAGAAAGAAATAGAAAACCTGGGCAGACCCATAAAAAGCAAGGCAATTGAAGAAATAATCAAATTCCTCCCTCCAAAGAAATTGCCAGACATATAGCACTGTCAGTGAGTTTATGAAACCATCAGAGAAGAATTAATATTTATTCTTCTCAACCTCTTCCAAAAATTGAAGAATAAGGAACACCTCCAAACATTTTCTAGGAGGACAACATTACTCTGATACCAAAAGCACACAAGGGTATCATAAAGAAAATTACTGATCAATATATTTGATAGACATCAATGCAAAACTTCTAACAAAATAATAGCAAACTGAATTCAACTGAATTCAACTGAATTCAATGCATCAAAAAGATGATCTGTCATAACCAAGTGGTATTTATCCTAGGTATGCAAGGATGGTTCAAGATGCACAAATCTATTAATGCAATAGGCCACATAAAAAAGCGAGAAAGAAATCATATGGTCATATCAATAGATGCAGAGGAAGCATAACAAGATTCAGTATCCATTTATGATAAAAACTCTACAAAAAATTGGGATGGAAGGAACATGCTTTAATATAATGATCACATATCATAAACCCATAGCTGACACCATACTAAATGGTAAAAAAATGGAAGTGTTTCCACTAAGATCAATAATGTGACAAGGTTGTCCAGACTTATCACTATTATTTAACTTTGTACTAGAGATTCTTGCCAGAGAAGTTAGAAAAGAAGAATTAAAATTAATCCAGTTTAGAAAAGGAGAAATGAAGCTATCACTCTTTGCATAGATGACATGATAATATACATAGGAAGCCATAAAGACTCTACCAAAAACCTACTAGAATTAATTAATGAATACAGTAAAGTGGTAGGCTTCAAAATTGATACACAAAAATTAGTTACTTTTGTATATGCAAAAATGTGATGAAAGAGAATGAAATAAAGACTGCTATCCCACTTAGAATAAATATAAAGAATTAAATACCTTGAAATACACTTAACAAAGGTAGTAAAATACCATACAATGAAAACTATAAGGCATTGTTTAAAAAAATAGAAGTTACAAAGAGATGGAATGATATTCCATGGTAATGATTGAAAGAATTTACATATTGACATTGTCATCTTATTCAAAGCCATATATAGGATTAGTGCAGTTCACACCAAAATTCCACTAACAGTTTTTCAAGGAAATAGAGCAAAAATTAAAGTTTTGTATGAAATAACAAAAGACACTGTTAACCAAATCAATCAGGGAAAAAAACGGTGAATGTGTCACATTCTCAGATCTTAAACAATAGTGGTAAAAACTGCAGATACAGGAATAAAAACAGATACACAGATCAATGTAATAAAACTGAATCACCAGAAATAGACTCATTCATCTATATTCTGTTAATTATGACAAAGGAGCAAGAGCATGTTAGGGAGAATGAAGTCTTTTCAACAAATAGTGTTAACAAAACTGATAACCTTAACCAAAATAAAGAATATGGGCCCCAATCTCTAACAACATACAGAATAACTAATTCAGAATGAATTAGAAGCTTGGACATAAGACAGAACCCTGACATACTAATAAAATAAGGGCAATATAGTCCATATTATTGGTCACAAAGAGCCTTTGGGGACTCAGCTCTGGTGACAAATGAAATAAAACCAAATATGAGCAAATAAAGTTATATCAAACTAAAAAGTCTCCTTGCAGTGAATGAAAGTATCACCAAATACAAAAGTCTTCCAACTGAATGGAAAAAGACATGATACATTAGACAAAGACTTAATATGCAAAAATATAAAGAAATCATAAAATTTAACAACAGGAAAGCTGACAACCAATCAAAAATGAGCAAAATAATTGAATAGACATTTACCCAAAGAACACATACAGATGATCAACAGGCATATGGAAAGATGTTCTTCCTTACTTGTATTAAGGAAATGTTAATCAGAACAGCAATTAAATACTACCTCAAACTGCTAGAATGGCTGTTATCCAAAAGTCTGCAAACAACAAATGTTTGCAAGAATGTAACAAAAATGGTACACTTTAACACTTCATGAGTGTAAATTGGTGCAACCTTTTAAGAAGTCAGTTTCAAGGCCCGTCAAAGCACTGAGAATGAAAACCCCACATGATCTGGTCATGCCATTCCTGGATATTTACCAAAGAAACACAACACCAATTCACAGAGATATATGCAACCCATGTTTATTGAAGCATTACTTATGTTAACCAAGAACTGGAAACTATCTATGTGCTCATCATCAGTTGAACAAATAAAGGATAGGTGATATATTGATATAGATAGATACAGATATAGATATGGATATAAATAGATATATAGATAGATGCAGATATATATCACACAGTGGAATAATACAAAGTCCTAAAAAATTAAATCCTGACATTTGTGACAAAAGGTATTGAACTAGATTGGATTATGTTACATTAAATTAGTCAGGAGGATAAAGACAAATTATGGATATTCTCACGCATATTTAGAAAAAAGAAGCAAAACAAATGAATAGAAAGCAACACTTGGACCTTGACAATAGCAATTAATTATTGGGGAGAAGAGGGTGAAGACATAAACAAGTGGTGTTGGGAGTGCAACAACAGTAGTTATGAACATCTGGTAATTTGGTAGTAGGCATGGTGTCTTGTTATGTAATTTATGAATGATGAACATTCAAATGTGGACTTGTATTAATTTGCAAGTCAAAGTTACCTCCAAAAATTAGAAAAAAATGTGATAGTCCAAATATGAAAATAAAACTACTGAATAACTTCTAGTCATTCAAGAAATTAAATAAAAATAAATAATTATCTGAAAACAAGGAAAAATGAAGAGAAGGGATACCAGAACATGAAGGATGTGGCTAAAACAATTCTATTAAAAAAAGGTTATAGGCATACAATTTGCATCAAAAACACATACATACTTTATTAAATATCTAACTACACTTCTGAAGGAACTAGAAGCAGAGCAATCAACATCAACAATCACTGGAAGGAATAATTAATAAAATTTGAACAGAAATAGATAAAACTATAAACAAAATTTCCATCTAATAAATCAAAGAAAGGCCGAAAAAGTAAGGAAAATAGCTAGACCCTGATTCAGACTCACAAAGAAAAAGACAGACAAAAAGACCAGTAACAAGATTAATAAATTATAGACTTGATATTGACACATACATTAGAGTACTAAAAGAAATCATAAGATATTATTATTAGCATTTTTGCCAACAAATTCATCAATAATGAAGAAATTAACAGATTTTTGGAATCCTATAATCCATCCCCCAAAACTGAACCAGGAAGACATAGATAACTTGAACAGACCAATCCCAAGTACAGACATTAAAATGGCAATCAAAAGACTCCAAAACAAACAAACAATAAGAGCCCAGGAACTGATGACTTTCTTAGGGAGTTCTAACAAACATTTAAGGATGAGTTAAATCCTATCCTCTTAAATTCTTCCATGAAACCAAAAAGGAAGGAAAACTCCCAAATATATTTTACAAGTCTAATATTACCCTGATTCCAAAAGGAGACAAAGACAACAAAAAATGAAATTATAGACATATATCACTGATGAACAAAGATTCAAAAATCCTCAAAAAATCTTGGCAAAATGAATTCAACAGTCCATTAAAAAATTGTGCATCAAGACCAAGTGAATTTTATTCCAGGGAAGCAAGGATGGCAAACATAGGCATAACAATCAATGAAATATAATACCACATCAACAAGGGAAAATGTTGTATAGTCATATTATTAGGTGCAGAAAAGCATTTTGCAAAATTCAATATCCATTAATGAAAAGATACTCACAAAATTCAGAATGGAACAACATATGCCTACATAATAAAAGTAGTATATGACAAAACTACAGGTAACATAATACTCAATGGTTAAAAATTGAAAAAACCTTCCATAACATCTGGAACAAAAGAAGGTTGCTAACTCTCACCACTATTGGAAGTCCAAGCCAGAGCAATAATACAAGAAAGGGACATTAAAGAAATCCAAAATGGAAAAGAAGAAACAAAACTATTATTATTTGCAGATAACATGATATTGTACCTGAAAAATCCTAGCGAATCTACAAAAAAATGATAAAAACAATAAATGAATACAGAAAATTGGCAGGACATAAAATCAATACACAAAAATCAGTGCTTTCTTATATGCCAACAATTAAATAGAAGAAAAAGAAATTAAGAATTAAATCCATTCACACTAATGCTAAAAAATATAAAATACCTAGAATAAATTTAACAAAAGAGGTGAAATATCTCTATAATAAAAATAAAAAGACTTTAACAAAATAAATAAGGAGACACAGAGAAACGGACGTACATCTGTGCTCATATATTGAATCAACAAAGATAAAATTGACATTCTACCCAAAGCAGTATACATATTTAATGCAATTTCCATCAAAATAATAAGGACATATTTTAAGGAAACAAAAAAGTTACTGAAGCTTGTGTTGGTTCCAAAAGGCCTTAAACATAGCTATACTCAGATAAAAGAACAGAGGAAGAATTATACTCCTTGTCTTCAAGTGATGCTACAGATTGATCATCACCAAAACAATATGTGCTGGAATTAAAACAAATGCACAGATTAGTGGGATAAAATCAAGAGCTCAGAAATACAGACTACATAAATGGACAGTAATCTATGAGAAATACACCACGAGCATGCAATGGTGGAAGGAAAGTTTATTCAACAAATGGTACTAAGAAAATTGGATAGATCTATGCGAAAATGAAAGTAGATTCCTGATTAGCATCATACATAAAAATTAACCCCAAATGCATCAGATATCTAGACAAATATTCTAAAACATAATATGCATAGGACATAATATAGAAAAAGTACTCCATGAGAGCAACCTCAAAAACATCTTTGGAATGTGAGACCAACTCAAACAAAACTAAAGTAAAAATGAGCAATAAGGACTACATCAAACTAAAAAACCTCTGTACTGTGAAAGAAACTACCACTAAAACAAAAAGGCTGAATGGAAGAAGCTGAATGGGAGAAGATATTTGAACAATATTCATAAGAAAAGAGTTTAATCTATAAAATATATACAGAATTTTTATACCTCAACCAAAAAGATGTGGAAGTTTCACTCAAAAAATGGGCCATAGAAATGAATAGACACCTATATATAGAAGACCCACAGGACTATAGATACATGGAGAAATGGTCTACATAACTCATCATCAGAGAGCTGCAAGTTAAAAGCATAATGAGATAGCACCTCACTCCAAAGTGAATGGCCTATGCCAAAAAGACTAGAAACAAGTGTTGGAGAGTGTTTGGAGGAAAAGGAAACCTCCTCTACAGTTAGGAAAGCAAACTAGTGCAATCTCTTTGGTAACTAGTATGACGATTCCTAAAAAATAAAGATAGAGCTAGTATTAAATCCATACATTTCACTTCTAGACATATACCCAGAGAATACAAAAACAGACATAAAAATATTTTACCCCTATGTTTGTAGAAGCACAATTCACAGTATCCAAGACATCAGAATAACCTAAATGCCTGTCAACAAATGAATGGATAAAGAAGCTATGGTATATATGATTAATGAAATTCTGCACAGCTGTTAAAACATGAAATTGTGTCCTTTGCAACCACCTGGATGGAACTGGATGTGCTCATTATAAGCAAAATAAGCTATAAAGAAAAATAGAACTACAAGATGGTTTCACTCAAGTGGAATATAAAGAAATAAAACAAAGAAACAGGAAAATCTCAATAAAATTCTCAGTATACAAGCCTGTGAGAAAAGAAATTTCAGTTGTTTAAGTCATTCAATATGTGGTGTTCAGAAACCAGTCTTTAAATTAATGCAGATATGTTTAATAAAAAATAATCCTGAACTAATGAATTGCCTAGTTACCCCTTCAGTTCTGTCAATTTTTGTTTTAAATATATTAAGGCTGTACTTTCAGGTACATATTTATTTATAATTGTTTTAATTTCCTGGTGTCCCTGTTACTGCATAATGTCCTTATTTTTCTCCAGTGATATTTTAGCATATCCTTTTTTGTCTTATACGTAATAACCACCTCTTCCCTCCTTTGCTTACCATTGCACTGTATACCTTTTCACATCCTTTCACTTCCAGCCTACGTGTATCCTTATATCTAAATTGAGTCTCCTGTTAGACAGCATATAATTGAATCTTATTTTCTTCCCACATTTACTTAGCAACTAAATATCTTTTGATTAGAAAGCTTAATCCATTACATTTAAGATAATAATAGCAATGGACTTATTACAATTTCATTCATTTTTCTGCCTGTTTTAGTTTTTTGTCACTCAATTGCTGTCTTCCTTTATATTCAGTGATTTTGGTTTTTATAGTAACTTCTATTGATTGTCTTATTACTTTATTTTGAATCTTTTTAAAGTTTATTCCAGGATATTTTTGTCAGTGATGTTGTGGATGGAATGTCTTTCCTAATTTCCCTTTCTTCTATTTCATTTTTCACATATCAAAATGCTAGGTTTTGTGTATTGATTTCATATCTTGTCACCAAGCTGCATTCATTTATATATCCTAGAATGTTTTTTGGCAAGCTTTATGGTTTTCTAGGTATATTTGCATATAAATGGAAAATAAATATAGCTTTATATGTTCTTTTACAATTTTGCTTTTTTAATGTCATTTTATTTCCTTATTGCCTTATTGGTCAGGGCATTTAAAACTTTGCTAAATAGTAGTGGTGAAAATATCATTACCTCCTTCCAGATCATAAGGAAAAATGTTTTCATATTTTCACCATTGAATATGATGTTAACTGTGGGTTTGTCATATAAAACTTTTATTATATTGAAGAATGTACCTTCTATTTCCATTTCAGTGGGAATTTTTTTACTGTGAATGGTGATAAATCACAATAAATCAATACCTGTTTATAATACAGTAAGTTTGTCACTATTTCAGCTTGTCCTTTCCCCACTTGGCACCCCCACTCTCCCTCTTCTTATCTTTTGCTTTTTTTTGACTAAAAGTTTACTATTGTTTGATTTACTTCCTTTTTAATGTCGATCTTTGCTTAATCTAGGTCATTCATTTACGTCATATCTTTATACACCATGTATGAGTGATATGATATGTTTGTGTCTCTTTTGACTTATCTCATTGATCTTACTTCCCTCCAGATCCATTCATTTTCTGCAATTTTCTTTTTGCTACTGTAATTGCCTCATTTTGGAATCAGTATATTAGTCTCATAGAATTTATTTGGGAGTTTTCTCTCTTAAATTTTGTTGAAGAGTTTACAGAGGAAGGGAATTAGCTTTTCTTGGATATTTGGTAGAATTCGCTAATAAATCCATCTGGCTCTGAGCTCTTAATTTTGGGGGATATTTTTGACTACAGCTATAATTTTTCGTACTTGTGATTTTTCTGTTCAAATTATCTGTCATGCTAGATCAGTTTTGGAAAGTTGTAGAATTCTAGAAATCTATTACTTCAGGACTAATTATATTTTTGGCATAGAGGTATCCGTAGTAACAATCTCTTAGAATCCTTTGTGTTTGTTTAATGTCTGTAATCTCTCCTATTTCATTTCTGATTCTTTTTTATTAGGATTTTCTTCCTTTTTCTCTGTGACTTTTTAAATTAATCAGCTCTTTCACTGAACTTTTTAATGGTTATTTTCAGTTTCATATAGTTCTACTGTAATTTTTATTATTTCCTTTCTTCCACTGATTTTCAGTATCTATTGTTCTTTTTTCAAATTAGTTCAGATATGTGCTTAGATATTTAATTTGAGATATCTCTGTTTCTGATATGCACCTGTATCACTATAAACTTTCCTCTTTGAACTGCTTTTGCTGCATCTCTCATTTTCTTTTGGATTGTCTTTTTATCTTCACTTGTTTCCATATACTTTTCAATTTCATCTTCAATTTCTTCATTGATCCAGGAATTGTTCAGATGCATATTCACTGATTTCTACATCTTTGTAGTTATTTTTTGCTGGTTAATTTCTAGTTTCACACACTTGTGTTCAGAGAAACAACCTTCTATAATCCCAATCCTGATAAATGTATTCTTTTTTAATGTTCCAGGATATGATCTATCCTTATAATGTTCTTTGTGTACTTCAGAAAAATGCCAAATATTTTAAGTACACTCCATATAATACTACCTCATTTAGGGGATTTATTTCTTGTCATTTTTTTCTGAAAAATGGTCATTTATCTGAAAGAAAAAATGAACACACTAAAGGCATAATTTAATTTCACTAAATACCAAATAGAATGTTTCTCAATCTTTTCACCAAGAACCCTTTTATTATCAAAAGATAACTGAGTTTTTTTAGGTTTTTTGAGTCAATAAAACTCAGCTACCAGTTAGAGCTTCTATTTACTCTCAGATAAACAGAGATTAACAATCTTGAAGTCATAATGTAAGTAAAAACAATTTTTAAAAGCTTTTTAACCTCCACAGTCTGATTAAGGAGATTCATCGGCTTCCAGCTGTTACCATAGATACAATGCACACAAACACAATGAGTTATAAGTATTAAGAACAAAACACAAGTGGCCACTATACACTCATTCTTATACACCCATTCTTGCAAGAGCACAGAGATAGACACAGGTCACTAACCCCCAAAGGAGAATCAAGCAAGGTGGATAGAAGAGACACAAGTCCTGTATCCAGGGGTGAGAGAGCATGGTCAGAGGCCTCACAGAGCCTATGGCATCTGCCCAGACAGGAAGGTCAGTGAGTGCAGGGAAGGGCCTTCCAGAAAACAAAGCAAAGCAAGACACCATATCCAGAAGGAGACACTTATTCAGGAGACACTGGAGCATTTGTTTTGAGCAAAAGGATGCAATCTACCAAGAGGATATAAGCAACAGAGAAAGGAAAACCTCATCCAAGGAGAGACAGACACAGGCAGGTCTGTATTTCTCAACCACTGCTCAAGAGAGAATCTTGTTGCCTTGCATAACAGAGGCTATGCTGTCTTCCCAAAAGCTGTGCTTCACACACTCTTTGGGGAGAAGTCAACAAGTGTCACACTGCAGCATACCCACCACCCCAAGCCCCAGCCTCCTGAAATCAAGATGATTCATTAGCAAGAAACTTCCTTAATGCAAATTTCTGAATCAGGAAAGCAAAACAACAGTGATACAAGCGAAGAAATTGTGAAACTATGAGAGTCAAACATAGCAAACTCTAAACCCTCAAACTTCGTCAGCACCCCAAGTCTCACAACTGAGAACCCTATCTGCCTGTTTATTACTTAAACAGATTCATTGCAGCAGAACGTCTCAAAATTAAATAGACATCACACAAAATAAAAACTTATCCCAAATGAAAGTCAGCATCAACTAAAAGATGCTACTGCAGTTTTACACCAATACCCTAAATTATTATAATCCTCATTGACCTATTGACAAATATGCTCATTCTGAGTGTTCTGGAAACATTAGAAACACCACTGCATTAGATACTGCAGGTAGTTAACACAGCAACTATACATGTTTTCCCACACCACAGAGAGGGTCATAAAAGGCCTACAATCAAAATACCCAACCCAATTCTCTGAGCATATCATGTAAATTGTTTGTCCTCAGATCATATAAATTAACAACTGGAAACACACAAAAGTGAATCAAAGTCACAGAAAAATGTTAAATATCAAAAAATTTTTAAAACAAAATGGACCCCTTACTTAGCACCATGTTAGGAACTCCAAGATAGTCTACACTTCGATAAAGAAAAAAATACGTGCTTGTTTACCAAAACTGTAAGCACTTTATAAAGTACTCAACAAAGTATAGCTTCTTAAAATAGGAGGACATTCCAGATAGGAGAACAAATGAGAACCATGTGATTCTGCAACAGAGTTAGCTCATCCAAGACCATAGTCTCAGAAGTGAGGCTGACTGCCAGGCTGTCAGTGGGCAGTCAGGTGGGCTTCATGGGCATGGGGATGTTGGATGAGTCTGCTTCAAGTAGGCAAGGGAGCCATGGGGGATGTCTGGTGACTGTTCTGTCTATGTGTGTACTTCAGCACCTGCTGCCAGTGGCAGTTTGTTTAGGTGATTCTGCACCAATGTGTCCTTCCACTACATCTCCAAGACGTCCTCTTTGATAACTTGCTCTGGTTTTTGGACAGATGATTGCAATCATTTTTGTAGGAAAAAAATTCTGTCTGTCTTGCGATATCCAGAAATTTCTGGATATACTTATCAACACAAGTTTTAATTTCTTCCTGATCTGTGTCATTGACATAGTCCTGATTCGCCAGAGAAGCAAAGCAAACCTTGAAAGATAACTCCAACTCGTCCACCAAGGTACTATTTGAAGTTCTTGGAACCCCTGGAGTGTTGTGAAAAAAGGAGGCTTGGCCCAGGAGTTCCCACAGGGTGTCCAGGTGGCCGCCTAGAGAACCTACTGCCCAAGGGAACTGTCATTTCTAAAATGGCAGACCAGGGGTTTCATTTTCTTGTTGATATTTCTGCCTAGATGAACTATTGACGTAAGTGAAGTATTGAAGTGCCCTATTATTATTGTGTTCCTGTCAATGTCTCCCTGTTGGTTTGCTAGTATTTGTTTTATATATTTAGCTGTCTCAGCATTGGGTACATATAGATTAATAACAGTTATTTCTTTTTGATGGATTTCTCCCTTGACATGTAGTGCCCATTTTTGCCTTTTGTTACTGAAATTCCTGATTTCCTTTCATTTCTGTTGCTTTGTTTTCCCATAGCCTTTCATTTTCAACCTGTGTCTGTGGATCTCATGTAGGTTTCTTGCAGACATTGTATTGATAGGTCCTGTTTTTGATCCATTTAGCCACTCTGTCTTTTGACTGGTTAATCCATTCCTTCACATTAAGCATGTTTATTGATATGTAGGGCTTTAATGCTGTCATTTGAATCTTTGTTGTCTTTTTGTATTATATCTCCGTTACTTCTATGGGTATTTTCTTTTTGGTTATCATGGCGCTTAAATAAAGCATCTTATAGTTCTATTTATTTACATTTAGCTTATAAATCAACTTCATTTCAAGATTCCTTCTGTTTATAAGGTATACACTTGTGGTGACTCAAAGACACTGGTGTGTGAATCACGTACACTCCAAGGACCAGGGTTCAAGACCCAGGGCCAGGGTGAAAGCCAAAATGAAAAATCAAATATATAAAGGTGTTTCTTTCTCCTCTTACTTGCTTTCTTAACTACTTGTTCTTCATCTCTCTTCACACTTTCCTTTCTAAAAAACAAAATAAAATAAAAATTCTACAATTTTACGCTAACCCCATACATATTTTATGCTATTTTAAATTACTTCTTTTAATATTTTGCATTAATTAACATCGTTTTATAGTTGTAGTTGATTTTATAATTTTGTTTTATATTGTCTATACCAGAAATGAAAACTATTATAAACCATTATATTGATAGAATATCTGTTTTTTCTATTTATTTCCCTTTATCTGCGAGCTTTATACTTTCATATGCCCTCATGTTGCTATTTTTCATACTTACTTTCAAAATAAAGCATTCCCTTTATCATTCCCTGTATGGTAAGTCTAGTGTTTATGAACTGTCAGCTTTCATTTATTTTGGTAGGTATATTTCGCCTTTAGTTTATCTACATCCTTGCTAATAATGCTTTTTTCTTTTTTGTATATAACCATTCTAATGGTGTGCAGTATTCTTATTTAGTTTGATTTTCATGTTTCAATAACTAATGATATTTGAAGTCTTTTGTTCATGAATTTGTTTGTACTTTGTATGTCTTCTTTGGAGAAATACTTATTCAAGTTTTCCACGTAGTTTAAATTGCTTTGTCATATTGTCGAGTTATGTTTATATAGTCTAGATACTAGAATATTAGAGGATTTGATTTTCAAACATTTTTTCTGTTTCTGTGGGTTGTGTTTTCACTCTCTTGAAAGTTTACTTTGATAGACAAATGTTTTTATATTCATGAACTTCAGTTTACCTGTTTTTTCTTATATTTTGGTATCATATCTAGGAAACCATTGACAAATCTAAGGCTAACAAACTACACTCTATGCTTTCATCTAAGAGTTTTGAAGTTTTTGTTCTTATGTTTATTCTTGGATTCACTTTTATTTATTTTGATAGGGTTTTATTTAGGATTTCAACTCTATTTTTGATATGTGTAAATTCAATTTTCCCTGCACCAGTTGTTTGAAAACCTAATCCTTCAGTAGTGCATGGGCTTAGCACCATTTTTCAATCAAAATAATAGTTGATGTATGGATTTAATTCCAGATTTTCAATTCTACCCCATTGCTCTATACGTATATTATTATACCAGTATCACACAATTTTGATAATTGAAGTATTGTATTATGTTTTGATATCATGAATTTTGAGGCCTTTTCTCTAGTTATACAGGCCTCCTTGCTGTTGCTCAAACATATGGAGTATACTAATGCCTTAAGCTTTTGCTAGGAATATTTTATATGCCTGGAAGTCTCTTTCCCTAGAAAACTGCATGTCTGCCTTCCTTGCTCCCTTTTAAATCTTTGCTCAAATTGCATTTACTCAGTGTGACTTAGCTTAAACACCTTATTTTAATTGCAAACTGCCATTCTCTCAGAATGCCTGATCCCCTTTACCTTGCTGTTTTTTTTCATTCTACATATCACATTATAGCATACCTGATTGATTCAGCATATTATTATTACATGCTTTCTCCACACACAAGAATGTAAGATATATGAAAGCAAATAACTTTCTGTTTTGTTTGCTGATGTATTTTTGGGATCTTGGAGAAGTGACTGGCACATGAAAAACACTCAGTAAATGTTTATTGAATGAATTTTTGAAACATTTGATCAACCTTAAGCAAAAATGAAATTTAATTTAATGATGTATAGTTCACAAAAGTGAACAGATGAAGGCTGTTCATTTGTGATAGATCAGCTCCAATTCTTTTAGGTCTTTTCCTCAAATGTTCATGATTCAAAATTCAGAAAACATATATGGAATCTTCCTATCTTGGGTCATTTGCTCACTTCTTAACTAGAGGTGAGAATGGCACATTCACTGACAGTCACATCTATTTGTATCCAATGAGAGCTAAGTGGTTCCCATAAAAATAAAATCAGGTTGTTCTTACGAGGAAGGACAATGTTTTTCTGTGCATCAAAGACAACAAACTTCCATTCCTCTCCACTTGGAATGCATTTTCTACTTTCTTCTGGTAAATTTCTCTTCTCCTGCATCTCCTCTTAACCCCTCATCCAACTTCTAACAGGCAATTTAGTTTCATACATACTTCATTGGGAAAACAGAAATACAATGGAATTCCATCACCTTCTGAGTTCTGCAAATCTATTTTCCTTCTACATCTATTTTCTACTTAATTCTTTTCTCCCTACATTACGATTGATGAAGCATCCATTGTCAATCCCATCACAGTTACTGTTGGGTCCCATTTCCTCTCATGTCTATAAAGACACTGTATCTTTAGTTATTCTCTCATTTACCTGCATCACCAACCTCATACTCTACTTGAATATCAGTCATTCATATTAGCATAATATTATTTGGTATCTCCCATTTTAAAAATAAAATAGAACCTTTGATCTTATGCAACTGTAGCTATCTACCTTGTTTCTCTGCTCTGACTCATAGCCAAATTTCATGAAGGACTTATTTACTCCTTCTTCAATCATATTTCTACCTTTATATTCTTCTGGCTGCTCTTGTTAAGGTCACCAATGACATTAAAATTGTCAAATTCAATGGACACTTTAGTATCCTCATCTGTTTTGACCTCTCAGCAGCATTTGATACATGTTACTATCTCTTTTCTTTTTAAAAATAGTTTTCTCATTACCTTCTGAAACATAGGATTCACTCCAATTATTATGATCACTCACTCTTGGCATCTTTATCTGACTTTTCCACCACACCCTGTGTTTCCTAGTTGGCTTATTCCTTATTTCCTTCTCTTTTTATATGTCCTATTCACCCAATTGCATTATTAATGTCATTTTTATATGGACATTTCCTATATTTATATATCTAGTCTAGGCTCTTTTTTAGACATTATATATCCAAGTACCTACCTGACATTTCAATTTTAATGTCTTACACATATCTTAATATTAACATATTCTAAACTGAACTCTTGACTATCAATACTATCTCAAAGCTCTCATATCTTATGGATGTTAGTAAAGCAGCAATGTAAGAAACCTCTTTGATCTCTCCTCTGTGTTCTTGTTTCAATTAGCAATTTATTTCATCTTGCTTACAAATATATGCTATGTCCATGTACTTGTTTCCATTTCCACTGCCACCACCTTATTCTACACTAGCATCATTTGCCTGAACAAATTGACCTAGCTTTGTCTACTGCTCCCTCTAATAAATTTCTACACTACAAGCAGAAGAAAATTTTTACAAATATAGATGCAATATTATACTTCAGATTTATCCTGAAAATATTTCCCATTGAAGTTGTAACAAAATATTTTGATATCTTGACCTAAAAAGCTGTTCATAATCTAATCTGTCTTACCCATCCGTCTTAACTCCATACCAACCTCCCCTTAATTTATATTATGCTATTGTTCTTCAGTTCTTTGAATTCTTCCCAATGTTATAAAATTTTAACATGCTGTTACTTTTTCTTGGAATGTTCATTCTCAAAATGTTTTCTCCTTTTGTCCTTCAAATATATTAAAAGTTAAATTATTTCTGAGGTTTCTCAAACATAAAATCCACAATTTGAAGAAATTTCCTCTCCACTAAATAGTTACTCTCGGTATTTTTTTTATTTTTAGAGCATTTCAAATTTTGTACTTGTTTTTATTCATTTATTTACCTTTATACGCTTTGCCTTCCCTACTAGACTGTAAACTCCATGAGAGCATTAACTAAGGTATGCCAACTTATGGCATACTTCTGCTACATTGTAAAGATACAGCAAAATATTCTTGAAAAATTGAACTGAAAGGTCAGTTTGAATGTCACATGACCCAGGTGAGAGATAGAAACATTTAAAATTTTTGTGCCCATCCTATTTGATATACTATATTTTGTAAATCTTTAGCTAAATTCTAATAAATTTTCCAGACTTTTTGACTTTAATCTACATTTTATAATTATTCAAAAAGAAACTAAACCAGTTGAGCCAAAATACTAGTGCCTAGAGAGGGATTTAAACCCTGTGATCTCAACTAAAATCTGATGCTTTACCAAGTGAGCTCCCTTGGAAATCAGGAAAATATTTATTTTACTGTTTAAAGTTTACTGTTGAAAGTTATAGATGACAGCACAAAGAAATTAAAAATTATCTCATGGATTGGAAGAATCAACATGGTTAAAAGTCATATTAATAAAATCTACATGTAGATCCAAAGCAATCTCTATCAAAATCCTAACAGCATTCTTCAAAGAAATAGAACAAAAGATTATATTATTTATTTGGGACTATAGAAGACTCCTAATAACAAAACAATCTTTAGAACAAAGAGCAAAAATAGAGGTATCATGCTTCCTGACTTCAAACTACCAAATTGAGAGTAAATCAAAGTGGCATAATATTGGAATTAACACATACATAGATCAATGGAACATAATTGAGGGTCAGGGAAAAATCACCCACATATGGACAACTCATTTATAACGAAAGAGCTAAGAGAATTCAATGGAGCAAGAACAGTGCCTTCAATAAATGGTATGGAGAAGACAGGATAACCACATAGAAAATAATTAATCTAGACCTCTAGGCCTCTAGCACATACACAAGACTTAAGATGGGTTAAAGACATAAATGGAAAATAAGATTGTAAAATACTTAGAGAAAACATAGATGATATGCTCATTGACATTAGTCTTAGATATATTTTTGGAGATATGACTCCAATGGCAAGGAAGCAAAAGCAAAAGTAAACTAATGGGACTACACCAAACTGGAAAGATTAGATATAACAAAAAGAAACTATCATTGAAACAAAAATGAAACCTACTAAATGGGACGAGAATGAAAGGATATATTTTCAAATCATACATCTGACAAGAGGTTAATATTCAAATCTATTAATAAATCATATAAACAACAAAAAATTCCAAACAAAAACTAAATACCAATCAATAGAAGACTAGATAAAGAAGCTGTAGTATATATAGTCAATGGAATTCTATGTATCTGTTTAACAAAGAAAATAAGTATGCCCTCCACAGAAGTCTGGTTAGAAGTAGATATGATTTCAATATCCTAAAACAAATATAGCAATGCAAATAAAATAAATGATAAATTATTATTCTTTTTGAGTAAAATAATTCATAAAGAAAAATAGAAGTACAGCATGCTTCACTCATATGTGGAGTATAAAGAAACATAAAAATAAAAAAAAAACAACAAAATTCACAAGATATAAGACTGTGTTTACCAGGGGAACAGGGAAGGGGAATGTAGGAAAGAGGGAACAAGGTGGTGGTAAAGGGCATTAAAACTCCAGTGGTGGTTGTGTTCATTGTGAAATGCTTGCAGAATGAGATATGATTTCAATATCCCAACATGAATATAGCAATGTCAACAAAGTAAGTAACACAATTATTAGAAAACAATTCTATGCAATTGCTTTAAAAGATGCAAAAAATTGGAAGTAAATGGAGGTGATCATGCTAAAAAAAATAAGTCAGAAAAAGATAAGTATAGGATAGTTTCACATATATGAAATATGAAGAAAGAAAATAAATTAATAGACAAACCTCAACAAACTTCACAAGACTCAAGACTGTGGCTACCCAGGGGGTTTTTGGGGAAACTTAAAGAACAATAGAACAAAGTGGTGGTAAAGGGCACTAGAATTCTGGTAGTGGGTGTGTTATAAAATACACATAGACTGAGATGTCATTTTATTAACCTAAAATTAATATTGCAAACAAAATAAATATATCTGAATAAACACTTCTCCAAAGAATACATATAAATGACCAACAGGCCTGTGAAGAGTTTCATCATCTCTTATCATTAATGTATATTAAGACCACAATAAGTTTTCATCACACACCTGCTAGAATGGCTATTACAAAACAGATTTTAAAAACTGCTAGTGTTGGCGAGAATATGGAGAATAGGGAACGCTCGCACACTGTTGGTCAGAATGCAAAATGATGTGTTATTATAGAAACCATATGGAGACTGCCACAAAAATTAAGAATAAAAATACCATAAAATCTAGTTATATATCAGAAAAAATCAAAACCAATTTGAAGAGATATTTGTACCCCCAATCATTGCAGAATTATTCACAATAGCCAAGAGTTGGAAACAACCTAAGTGGTCATTTTCCAATGAATGTATAAAGAAGATGTGGCAGAAATTCAAAGATGGCATCTGTGGGGAGCTGGCACTAAGACACTGCACAGGAAATAAAACCCAATTTTTTTAAGCCAACACAGAAAAGGGGATTTTCTTACTTTAGAAGTGGCCAGAACAACTTGGAGAACAGAAGACTAATAGCCAGCTCTACAGGTGGGTGAGAGGTGCGGAGATTTAACGGAGAATACAATAGCAAAGGGGAGCCCCCAGAAAGGCGAGTTTTGCAGTGCGGACATGGTCAGTCTTTCCTTGCCAAAGCCTAGTTGGAGCCACGTGGGCTGCGCAGACATTCTAAAGAGTGCAAAACAGTCACAGTGACCTCCAGAACCCACTTGGCATTTGAGATAGTGGGATCCTTCTATTGAGTCCCTCTTCTCCCAGCGCAAACTGCAAGGGCAACCCCACTTGTCTCTAGTGGTGCTAACTCAGACAGAGCAGGGAGCCGCAAGCCAGAGTCTTGAGCAATGCTGCCAGCAACTCTTTGCTAACAAAGGGAAACCACAGAAACAGGAGCCAGGCACTGGTAAAAGTATGTGGCCTTTGTCTTTAAGCGCAAGTGGTTAGAAGCAGCAGTGATCCCCTTGTTACCTCACCCTTGTCCTGTCAAACGAGCAGATAGCAGTGCTGTGTTTTAAAAGGCCCTACTAGTGAAGACAGAGGAAAAACTTTACAAAAAATAACAAAGTAACAAACCAGAAAACAAAAATCAAAATGGCAGTAGCAAGTTCTCAAATGTCAATAATTAGTGTAAAGATAAATGGACTGAGCTCACCAATAAAAAGACAGAGATTTGCCAAATGGATTAAGAAGCATAATCCAACTATATGTTGCCTACGAGAAACTCAGGTCAAGCGACAAGCAAAGGCTTAAAATGGATAGATGGAAAATGGTACTCCAAACTAATGCTGAATCCAAAAGAGCAAGAACTTTATCATATCAGATAAAGTAGTTTTTCAACAAAAGAAAATAAAAAAGATAAAGATGGACATTGTATAATGACAAAGGGACCAATAAAACGAAGTCTTAATACTTATTAACATTTATGCACCTCAAAAAGGAGCACCTAAATATGTCAAGCAAATATTAAAAGATCTAAGTAAAGATATTGACAGGAGCACAATAATAGTAGGGGACTTCAATACTCTTCTTTCAGTAAAAGACAGATCATACATACAGAGAATCAATAAAGAAAAAAAGATCTTTAAACAAAAAAAATAGAAGAGATGGGCCTAATTAACATATATAGAGTACTTCACCCCAAAACTATAGACTACACATTATTCTCAAGTGCTCATATGTTGGGACACAAAAATATCTCAGCAAACTTTCAGAGGTAGAAGTCATATCTAGCATCTTTTCAGATCACAATAGTGTCAAACTAGAGATCAACCAAAAGGAGAGAGGAAAACCTCAAAAGAGTGGAGAATAAATAATATATTGCTGAGCAACCAATGGGAGAAAGAGGAAATTAAGAAAGAAATTTAAAAATATGTGGAATCAAATGAAAATGAAGAAATGACATATCAGAATCTATGCGATGCAGCAAAAGCAATAATAAGAAGGAAATTTATAGCGGTACAATCCTACTTCAGAAAACAAGTATAATCACAAATAAAAAATGTAAGCCATCAGCTAAAGGAGCTAGAAAAAGGAGAAAAACAGAAGCTTAAATTCAACAAAAAGAAGGAAACAATAAAGATTATAGCAGAAATCAATGAAATGCAAATTGGAAAGATTATTAAAAAAATCGATGAATCCACAAGTTATTTTTTGAAAGAATAAGCAAAATAGGCATTCTACTAGCCAGACTCACAGTGAATTCTACAAAGCATTCAAAGAAGAATTAATTCCAATCCTTCTTAAATTGTTCCAAAAAATAGAAGATGGAAAACTTCCAAACACTTTTTATGACACTAATATTACACTGATTCAAAAACCAGATAAAGAATACCCTGAAAAAGAAAACTATAGACCGATATCCTTAATGAATACTGATGCAAAAATTCTCAACAAAATGCTAGCAAATCTAACTCAGCAACATATAAAAACAATCATACACCATGATCAAGTGGGATTTATTCCAGGGATGCAGGGATGGTTCAACATATGCAAATCAATAAATGCAATATGCTACATCAATAAAAAAGGACAAAAACCACATGATAATTCAATAGATACAAAAAAACATTTGACAAGATTCAACACCTTTTTGTGTTAAAAACGCTCCAAAATAGGCACAGAAGGAATGTACTTAAATATAATTAAGGCTATATATGACAAGCCCACAACTAACATTGTACTCGAAGGAGAAAAATAGAAAACTTTTCCCCTAACATCAGGGACAAGAAAAGGATGTCCACCATCACCATTACTGTTCAATATAGTGCTGGAGATCCTGGCCAATGCAATTAGACAAAGAAAAGATATGAAAGGTATCTAAATAGGAAAAGAAGTGAAACTATCACTTTTCAAAGAGAACCCAAAACATTGAGTAAAAAACTTCTAGAAATAATGAACAAACATAGTAAAGTGGCCAACTACAAAATTAATATTGAAAAATCTATTGCATTTCTGTATGCCAACAATGAAAATACAGAAAGAGAACTGAAGAAATAAATACCATTTATAACTGCACCAAGAAATGAAATACCTTGGAATAAACCTAACCAAAGAGGTGAAGGACTTATACTATGAGAACTATAGCACATGACTAAAAGAAATAGAAGATGACACAAAGAAAAGAAAGATATTCCATGCTCATAGATTGTAAGAATCAACATAATCAAAATGTCCAAGACAATATATAGATTCAATGTTGTCTCCTTCAAAATTCCAAATATGTTCTTCACAGACATAGAAGACAAAATAATCAAATTTATTTGAAACAACAAATAGCCGAGGATAGCAAAAACAATCCTGAAGTAAAAAAACAAAAACGGAGGGGATCATGCTCCCTGACTTCAATCTCTACTACAAAGAAATAATAATTAAAACAGCATGATACTGGTATAAAAACAGAAAGACAGAAAATAGAACAGAATTGAAATTCCAGAAAAAAAACACACATATACATATAGTCATCGAATTTATATGTAAATATATATAGAGAGAGAGAAAGAGAGACATCTAATTTCTGACAAAGGAGCCAAAAACACACAATGGGGCAAGGACAGCCTCTTTAATAAAGGTGCTGGGAGAAGTGGACAGTCACATGCAAAAGGTTGAAACTAGACAATTACCTAACCCCATACAGAAAAATTAATTCAAAATGGATTAAAGACCTAGACATAAGACCAGAAACCATCAAAAACATGCAAGAGAATGGAGGCAAAACATTATTAACAAAGACCTAAGAGATATCTTTGGCAACTCAACTCCCATTTCAAGGCAAATAAAATTTAAAATAAACAAATGGGATTGTACAAAACTAAAGCATTTTTACACAGCAAAAGAAACTCACATAAAAACAAAAAGGCATCCAACTGAATGGGAAAAGGTATTTGCCTCTCACACTTCAGATACGGGGTTAATATAAAAGATATACAAAGAACTCAAAAAATTGGACTACAAAAATACAAGCAATCCAATCAATAAATGGGCTGATGATCTTAGTAGACACCTCTTCAAGGAAGACATACAAATGACCAACAGGTTCATGAAAAGATACTCTACTTTTGTCATCAGGGAAATGCAAATCAAAACAACGATGAGGTATCTCCTCACACCGGTAAGAATGACTATTACCCAAAAGAATGGAAATAATAAGTACTGGAGAGGATGTGGTCAAAAGGAACTCTAATTCACTGTTGGTGAGAATGTAACGTGGTGCATCCATTCTGAAAAGCAGTATGGCGAGTCCTCAAATAATTGAGAATGGAAATTCCATATGATCCAGTTATTCCTCTACTGGGCATTTACCCCAATGACACAAAAACACTTATCTTAAGAGATATCTGCACCCCCATGTTCATTGCAGCACAATTCACAATAGCTAAGAGCTGGAAACTACCTAAATGCCCATCAACAGAGGACCGGATGAAGAAGATGTGGCACTTATACACTATGGAATATTATGTAGCCATAAAAAGGGAAGAGATCCTGTCATTTGCAACAACATGGATGGACTTGGAAAGAATTATGTACAGCGAGATAAGCCAGAAAGACAGACATCACATGATACCACTCATATGATGGGTAAAGGGAAGACAAATAAATATCATACATTAAACAACACTAAAAACAGGGAGGGGGAGAGAGGGAGAGAGAACTAGAGAGAGGGATAACACTACTCCAAACAACTATGGACTCTTAGAGATGAGAGACAAAAAGGCAAATCAGGGCGTACCAAAGTGACAGGGGAGAGGTGGGAAAATTGGATGAAGGAATTAACCATAAAAGAAGTGAGAAAAGAGGGAGAAAAAAGGGAGAAAAAAAGGAGGGAATATTAGTAAATCTACTATGCTATTTGCAAATGTAAAAATACCACTATATATACCTCAAAACAAGTCATTGTCAAAATGCAATATTCCTTCAATAATAACAAAAAAATAAAATTAAATAAAGGTATGGTACATATATACACAATGGAATACTATCAACTATTTAAAAGACTGAATTCTGCCATTTGTAACAAGACTGAATCTAGTTGGTATTTGTTATGTGAAATAAATAATACCAAGAAAGAGGTACATCATATGATTTCATTTACATGTGATATATAATATCATACAAATGAACTAAATAAAGCAAAAATAAACTTTCAACTCTAAGACAAAATTAGATGAATTACGATTGTCTTGCTATTACACACAGGTTTCAATGAATTTCATTTCAGTCAAATTTATACCAACATCTAATATAATTCTTAAGTGAAAGCTTCTAGAAGTATTAAAAACCTATAAAATACAAATGATATGAATATTTTAAGTTCCAAATTGTCCTTCTAAAAGATTGTACTGACTTATACTGTCCAGGAAAATATGTATAAGTGGCTGTTTCTATTGAAAATTCTTCTATTAATCTCTTTACAATTCTGACAGAAAATGAGAACTCATTTAATTGCATTTATTTTTGATATAATTTCCCATATATTTAATAGGCATTTGTATTTCTTATTGCTTCCATGTTCATGCTCTTTGCTGACTGAGGAATTCTAAAATGACCCCTAAGTTTCTCAAACTTTGAAATACATGTGCTCCTCTACAGCGTGGACAAGACCTGTAAATGTGATGGGGCAGTCACTCTAAAATAGTTTATGCTATATGGCAGAGGTGGTGGGATAGCCAATCCCATGATGTTATGCTATATAAGACTTTGACATAGAAAACTAGAAAGGTATTCTGACTTTGAAGAAGTAAGCTGCCATGTTGTGAGAGGATCATGTGGATTAGAGCTGAGGGTGACATCAAGAAACAGAGGCCCTCTCCAATTGAAAGTCATCAAGAGAGTGGGAACTCAGTTCTACAACAACCAGGAAATGAATTTTGCCAATAATCTCCATGAACTTGAAGGAAGATCCTGAGGTCCAGTGGAAATGATATTCTGGGAATTCAAAAGCTAAGTTATAAGAATATTTGCATTTTCCATCCTGTTTTTTTGAAATTTTTTCTTTGGAAATATTCTTCAAAACCAAACCTTCAGGTTGTGAGGTCAAGCCACATAGACAGACTGTAAGTAGACACTCTTGATTACAAAGTAACCTCTTCCAGCATCAACGGTCAGCCATGAAAGTTACCCATCTTGGATACTGCAGTCTCACTAATCTCCCAGATGTGTGACACAGAAGCCAATGCCATGTGTAAAAAGAAAATTCCTCAGCCTATGTCACAGAATTACAAGACATAATTACAATAATGATTCTTGCTTTAAATTACTAAATTTTGTGATGTTATGGAACAACACATAACAAGGAGAAAGTGGCACTTGAAGTGGGTTTTAACCAATGTGGACAAACCCATTGGGTTGCTAAACAGCAATAGATAGCTAGAACATATACGAATACATTTAGTCCTCTTAACAACCACTAAAATAAGCACCATTACTATCCCTACATAAAAATAAAGAAATAAAATTATAAGTAATTTTTCATGATCATTGATAATTCTACTAACAAATGATTCATTCATAATTCGGTTTCATATAGTTTACTTCAGAGTCCTTATTCTTAACAAATAAGTATAATGTTGCTTATGAATACACCTAGAAAAAATAAAATATTGACAAATTAAGTCCAGCAGCATATTGAAAGAATAAAGTAACATATCCAAGTGAAGACTATCTTGGCAATGAAAGGATGGCATATTATTAGAAAGCTTATCTTTAACAGATTAAAGGACAAAATATCATATGCTCACCTCAACAAATATGGAAAAAGGTAGAATCTCAATCCATTATTTCCTGGGAAAAGTCATGAAAATATTACATTAGAACAAAACCTCCTTACGTAGAAGAAAAGTTTATTCATAAAAATTACAGGACATAAGAAGCACATAATTCAAATGAGAAAATGATTGTAATTAAAGTCAGGAAAGAATATCTAAATAAACCTATAGAAAGAAAATATTAGTGGTGAATCATTAGAAGCATATACATTAATTTCAGGAAAAAGTCCAAATGCCGAGTATCATCACAATCACACATTATTCTGTAGGTTCTAGCCAATGAAATATCACAAGATAGAATAAGAGCTATGAAAGAAAACTTAGAAGAGGAGCAAGTGTTAAATTAAGACACAAGACACAAAATTAATCTTTCTTTCAAGTCATTCATCAATAATTAAAAAGCAAGAAACATAATTTTAATCACAGTTACAAAATAAAATACAATTATTAATAATTATGTGGTCCAAATGACTTACATCCTAAATTATATTTGACTAATTGATTTGTCAAAAGTGAATTATATTAAAATTTCACACTACAATTGTATATATGAAAGTTTCTACCTCTACAGATATTTCGGTTTATGTATTCAAATAATCATTAATTATCACATAAGCATGCCTGATAATTATCCCTTTATTTATTAGAATTAGTTTAAAATGACTTCATAATGTACAGCAAAATATTATGCAGCTATTAAGAAAAACAAAGGAGTATCACATATACTAATATGGAAAGAGAGCCAAGATACATTGTTAAATATACAAAGTGTAGAAAAGTATACAAAGTTAATGTCTGTGACAAAAATTATATTTGTACATGTATGTGCAAATACATAGAATTTCTCTGGACACCACAATCTGGTAACAGTTGCCTCATTAAAGGGGAATTGGAAAACTAGGATCAGAGAAAGGCAGATGTGATTTTAACTGTATATAATTGTATATCATTTTTTTCTGTGTTCATTTGTTGATGGCTCAAAAAGTAAAATGAGTTAAAAAAATTTAATCTAGAAATCAGTAAAATAATGTGAAAAGTCTGAACAGAAAAAGAAATAATCAGAGGAAATGAATTAGAATTTCACAGAACAGAAATCTTTTATGTCTAATGAACAAAAGGGAAAATGTTCAACCTCAATAATGGAGAGGAAAATGCAAATTAAAACAAGATTCACCTCTTGCTCATTTTATAATCAAATACTGCAAACTGTTATTTCAGGTGTTGATAAAAATGTGAGGAAATATAAAACTTCATGTACTGCTTATAGAGATGTAAATTGTTCTAACCACTTTCAACTCAATTTTACTGTCATTTGAAAAATTGAAAATCAGCATACCCTAGGATTCAGCAATTATATTTCATTATTTCCATACTAAAGCCTTGTGTTCAAGAACATATATAGAAGGATGTTCATTACAGCAATGTTTATCTTGGAGGATATCTGGAGACAACCAAAATGTGTCTATAAATGTGGTATATTTGCATGCTAGACTATGTAGAAAAAGAATTACATTTTTTGTTGTAAAACATATATAACCTGTCAACATATAAATATATCAGTACCTAATTCTTCTTATGTCCTTACACTTTAACTTTTTAAGTAAATTTTAACTTATTCTCATTTAAGTATAAACAAATTAGATAGGAAATCTCAAAAGAAGACAGCAGGGAGAGATATAAAAATAACTGTGGGAGCCAAAGATGAGAAGAAATAATATGTTCTGTGCCAAAACAATGACAGCTGACATTCCACAGGATTTTGCTATAAGTGAGAGTAATCAAAATTGAGCAACTTCAATATTTTAAATTATGGGTGGCAGCCTTAATATCAGCTTTGGTCATTAATGACCATACCCTCAACAGATATACAGTGTTTATCATTATTTTTAGATCTACCTTTCCCATACCCCCTCTCTTCACAATTCTGGAACGGACAAGAATAAATTGTCACCTATATAAAATAAGACAAATATATCGGTATCAATAGATGTCATAATATATCATAATGTAAGATATACTATATTGAACATATCAACAGAACATACAAAACATAACTATATCCTCTTCATGGACACATATCTGTGAATATATGTTAACATAAACAAAAAGCATACTCTTAAAATTTCAAGCTCACCTACTCACCAGAGGTACAACAAAACTACACAAATTCAACAATTGTGATCTTTGAAAAAGAACAGGGACCAGCAACTCCACAAAGAGAAAGGACATACACTGCATAAATGGTAGGAGAAGATGATATCTCTTAATTTTATGATGTCCTATTAAGGTCCGTAGGAAGAGAACAGTGATACTGACACTCCCCTTGGGATGAAGGGTTTGCCCACTCAGTGGCTACCTCCACAGCTGGGAACTGACTTTTATTAACTGCACCAAACTCTCAGCATGGGGTAGAAATATGGATAGCCCCAAGGTGAAATACCTACTCTATCAGGTTTGAGTGCACTTGTGCTGGACTGTTTTTGTTTACAGTTGCTATTCTATAGATGGTTGGAGACAGACAGCCAGGTCTGAACTGGCTGAGTGCTTTCCAGCAAAAAGCAGTACATTCTCCAACTCTCTGGCGGGGAGTATTGGAGGGGGTTCACTGATACTATGCACATCTGTTTGACAACAAATTGGATAAGCTAGAAGAAATGGACACATTCTTGGAAACATAACTCTCTAACACTAAACTAGGAAGAAATAGAAATTATGAATGATAGATCATAAGCAAGGAAATTGGGGCAGTAATTAATACTCTTCCCCAAAACAAAATCCTCAGACCAGATGGATTCACTAGTGAATTTCATTAAATGTTAAAACAAGAATTAATACAAATCCTTCATAAACGGTTCCAAAACATTGAAGAAAATAGCAAACATCCAAACACTTCACTTGATATTACTCTAAATCCAAAGCCAGATAAAGACAGCACAAAAAATATTACTGACCAATATCTTTAATGAATAATGATGAAAAGTTACTCAACAAAACAGTAGCAAACCAAATTAAACAACTTAGTAAACTACTCATATGCCACAACCAAATGAATCTATTCCAGGAATGCATGGATAGTTCAACATACAAAAGTCAATAAAGTTGACAGAAACAACAAAAAACAGACAATTATTTCAATAGATTCAGAAAATAGAATCTGACAAAATTCAACACCTTTTTGTGATAAAAGTTCTCCAAAAATGTATATAGATGTCATGAACGTCATTATAATAAAGACCATATATGACAAACTCACAGCCAACATCCATACTCACTGGAAAAAAATGAAATTTTTCCTCTAAGATTTGGAAGAAGGTAATGATATCCACTCTCCCCACTACTATTAGTGTTGGAAGTCCTGTCCAGTTAAATCATACATATATATACAAATATATGTATATATATATATAAAAGCATCAAAAATGGAAAGGAAGAAGTGAAACTATCACTCTTTGCAGATAACATGATAATATATAGACAACACGAAAGACAAGTAAAAAGCTGCTAGAAAAAAAATAAACAAATGCAGTAAATGATAAGCTATGAAATTAATATTAAAAATATGTTGCATTTCTATATAAAGTAACAAAATTGAAGAAATAAAATGCAGGAAAACATTCCAATTTAAAATTGCATCAATAAGCATAAGACACGTTGGAATAAGCTTAACCAAAGTATCAAAAGAGCTATACTCTGAAAATTGACTGTTAAACTAAATAAAAGATGGCACAAAGATATGAATATTCCATGCTCATGGACTGGAACAGGTAACATAGTTAAAATGGTCATATTGTCTTAAATAATATACATATTTAATGTTAAATTCCAAAGTCATTTTCACAGAAATAGAATTTATCTTATAACTTCAAGAGACCCAGGGTAGCAAAAGCAAACCTAAAGAAAAAGATTTAAATTAAGTTGTTATGTTCTGTTATTTCAAACTCTACTACATACAAACCAATAAAAATCAAGTCAACATGGTATTGGAGTAAAAAGAGACATGAAATCAATGGACTAGAATTGAGAGCCTGGGAATAAACCCACATATGTGTGGACAATTAATTTTAGACAAAGGACACAAATGCTTACAATGGAGCAAGTACAATTTCTTCAGTGAATGTGTTGTGAAAACAGACCATCCTCATGCAAAAGATTGTGATTAGACCACCAACACTATACACAAAAATTAATTAAAAATGGATTAAAATCTTAACTGCAAGTTCAGGAATTATTAAATGAATAGAAAAAAACAACAAAGAAACAATGAAATAACACTAATGGACATTGACCTGAATGATATCTTTGGGAATTTAACTCTAATAACAAGGGCAATAAGATCTAAAATAAACAAATGGAATTACATCAAACTCAAAAGATTGTGACAGAAAAGAAACTCTCATCAAAACAAAATACATCCTACTAAATGGGAGAAGATATTTGCACATCATACCTCTGACAAGGTTTTAATATCTGAAATATATAAAATGAATAAAACTCAATACCAAAAACCTAATGATACTATTAAAAATGGGCAGAAACTTCTCTAAAGAATACATAGAAATGACCAAAACAATGATATATCACCTCATACTGGTGAGAATGGCTATTATTCAAAAGAATGAAAAAAAAGTTCTTGATAGGATGTGGAGAAAAGGGAACACTTACACACTACACTGTTGGTGGGAGTCTAAAATGTTGCAACCATTATGGAAAGCAGTATGGAGTTTCTTTAAATAATTGAGAATGGAAATCCTATATAAATCAGTTATTCTTGTGCTGGATATTTAACCATAAGCACAACAACAGTAATTCACAGGGATATATGCACTGCCAAGTTTACTCAGTATGATTTACAATAGCCAAGAGTTGAAAACAACCTAAGTGCCCATATACATATATATATATATAATACATACATATATATATATATATGAATACTATGAAGCTTTCAAAATGGTGAATCCCTACAATTTGCAGCAACAGTGATAAATCTGGAGGGATTTATACTTACCTAGATAAGCCAGAAGGACAAAGACAGACAGACATCATATGATATCAGTCATATGTAGTGTAAAGAGACATCAAGCAAACAAATGAGACAAATTAAGCAATATACTTTAAGAATGAACTTAAGCAACAATAGACTTCTAGCCAAAAAATCAAATTGGTGGGTGCAAGAAGAGATGGAGTTGGGTAGAAGGGCAAACAGAATAAAGCGGATTAATCATTTTATGAAGGAAAAATGATATATTGATGAAATTACTGTATCATATACAGATGCAGATTTATTGTTATGTATACCTTAAACATAACTGATGTTATGATTCAATATGCCTTCAATAAAATCCATTTTTAAAAGAGAACTCTAAGAACTAGAAGCAGAAATAAAAGGGCAGAAGTTACAATTGATAACTCAGAAACACAAAAAGTCATAAGAGATTAGCGTGAAAAATTGTATGCCAGTAAATTCAACAACTTGTATAACATGAACAGTTTGGAGAAGCATACAGCCTACCAAGACTGAATCAGGAAGCAACGGAAAACCTGAACAGATTTATCACAAGCAAGCAATTGAAGGAGCAGTCAAAGGTCTCTCAAAAATAGCAGGCTCTGAAGGAACAGCAGTTGGGTCAATATACTCTGAAGGACACATGTCACATATCCCTGGGTAAGAGTACTGGTTCTGAGGGAAAATCCACCAGTGTGAACAACTAGAAAACTGGAAATAAAGTAAAATGCTTCTTCCTCCTCCCTCTTTCTGCCTTTCTGCCTACTCACCTTCGCTCCTGCTTTCACCTTTCCTTAAAAATTGTCTCCAAAAATAATAGCCCACGACAAGATGCTTTTATTAATGATTTTTACGGAACCTTCAGAGAAGAAATAATACTTATTCTCAAATTATTACAAAAATTGATGAACAGAGAACAGTTCCAAACAATTTCTATGGGGCTAACTATATTTTACCAAAAGCAGACAAGGATGCAACTAAAAATGAAAGTTACAGACCAATATCTCTGAAGAACGTAGATGAAAAATTTCTCAATATAATACTAGCAAATAAAATCTAGCAACATATCCATAGAACCATCCATCATGACCAAGTGAATTTTATCCCAGGGATGCAAGAATGTAAGAATGAAAATGTATTAATGTGTATACCACATCAACAAAATGAAAGATAAGTCATATGAATAGATGAAGTATATGACATATGACAAGTTTCAGTACCCATTTATTATTTAAAAACTATACATAATAAGGATAGAAGGAACTTACGTTAACATAATAAAGGTCATATGTAATAAACCCGCAGCCAATATCACAGTAAATGGTGAAAAACATTAAGTGTTTTCTCTAAGATTAGAAACTAGACAAGGCTGTCCACTCTCCCCACTGCTATTTAACACTGTACTAGAGGTCTTATCCAGAGTAATTAGACATGAAGAAGAAATAAGAGGGAACAAAATTGAAAAAGAAGAAATTAAAATATCGTTATTTGGAGATGACAAGATGATATAGACAGAAAGCCCAACATTCCACCAAATATTATAAGAATTAAATAATGAACGCCATTAAGTGCCAGGCTACCAAATTAATAATTAAAAATTTATTGCATTTTACATGCAAACAATATGATAGAAGAGAGTGATATAAAAATTATTCAATTTATAATAGTAACAAAATATTTAAATGACTTAGAATATACTTAAGAAGGTGAAACACTGGTTCAAAGAAAATGAAACAATGTTAAAATAAACAGGAAGATACAAAGTAATGGAAATAGACCTTCGGCCAAGATGGTGACCTGTTAACAGTGAGACTCACGTTATCTCCAAAGAGCAACTAGAAATTCATTTGTTTTCCAGAAAAAAAAAGCACCGAGGAAAAGCGGGCACAGATGCTGTACAGACACAGCAGCAATTGCAGCAACAAAAGGTAGGCAAAACATCTGGGTTCAGAGCTACATGCAAGACTCAGATTTGGAATTCCAGTTGTGGCGGAGTGGGTGGAACTGTGGGAGGAACCAGTCCTCCCAGGAATCGCAAACGCAGTGGGGAGCCCATCCACTGGGACATGAACACAGAGCTGGGAGAGAGGGTCTAGGGACAGGGCAGAAGGGGCACTAGTGCCCCAGTTGTTTGAACAAGAGGCCCAGTGAGAAAATTATGATAGGTGCTGCTATAATCAGAAGGCAGCAAGGGCAATCAACATATTACCCTGGAGCCACAGGACCCACCCACTGGAAATCTGGTCCTTAAGCTTCAAGGGAAAAGAGAATCTCCCAGATGAGGAACTCATCAATGCTACCCACTAGCGACACCTTGTGGGTGTAGGTGAAACTGCAGTCAGATTACTAATAGTGTGTCAACAGCTAGGTGATCACTGTGGTTGGGAGCTGGGAAACTAGGGGAAGACTGCATCCCAGACACAAACTCCAACCACACTGATTGAACTGTCGGGCAGGAATAGAGGACTCATGTAGAATTTCAACAAATCCATCTAGTCGTGATGCCACGAAACTTTTTTTGAAAAGTCATAGGTCTTGGATGCATGTATTTTGTTATGTCTTTGAGGAGAATGTGAGCTCAAGATATTAAGAATCTTTCATCTTGGAATGATCTTATAGGTTATGTTGGTTAATCCTTCTGGTAACTCTGCCTTTTGATTTGTGAGTTCAGTTCATTTATATTCAGGGTGATTATTGTCATATTAAGGCTTGCTCCAGTCATTTTGGCTTTTTTTCTTTTTTTCCTATTAATTGCCTTCTTTAGTTTTTTTGTGGTTTCTTTTTTTAGATAGAATAGCATCCTTCAACATGTAAAAGATTTCTAGTAGCAAAGTCATTCAGGTTGACTTTTATTTATTTTTCATATCTGAAAGAGAGTTTTTCAGTATACTGTACCACTGACTGGCAGTTCTTATCTTGGAGTATTTTGAAAATGTTGTTCCTCTCTCATGCCCTATAGAGTTTCTGCTGAGAAGACTGATGGTAGCCTGATGAGGGTACCTTTATAAGTTACTTGTTTGTTTGTTTTTTACCTGGACAACTTTAAAACCATTTCTTTGTCTTGTACTTTTAATAATCCCATAATTATATGTCTTGTTTTAAGTCTCTTTGTCTTTAGATAGCCAGAAATTCTCTTGAATTTATTGGCTTGCATAGTCAGTTTCTGCCCTAGGTTTTGGACATTTTTAGCAATTATATTTTTTGTACAATCTCTTAATTCACTGCTCTTTCTCTTCTCCTATTAAGATACCCATTATACTTATGTTGCCTTTCCTAATAGACTCAGATAGCTTTGATTGTGTTTTTCACATTAAAAATATTTAATTTCTCTTCTTCCACCTGGTTCACGTCTCCATTTGGTCAGTTCTGCTTCCATAGCTTTCGATAGTACTCTGGGTCTTATTTATTATATCCTTTGAATTCTGATCTCTGTTAATTTCTTATTTAAAGCTTCAATTTCTGCCTTTTGCTCCTTGTATTTTTGACCTCATTGAATAGTTTTTATGACTTCTCTTATATTTATTTGAGTTATTTTGCTAGCTTCTACATTTATTTGACTTGCTTTGCTAATCCTTTGTACTGTTTTTTGTTGTGAGTTTCCTTTAATCTCTTAATTTTCTTTATGATTGCTGCTTTGAATTCTTTATCCACTAAGAATATATAACCCATACCATCAAACTTGGTTCTGGTGAGAAGTCCTTGTCTTATTGTGATGTCATCAAACTTTGAGGTCTCAAAGTATTTGTACATACTTCCTGTGAGAATATTGGAGTTGAGCTGCTTATTTGTTGTTTTACCAATAATTATCACTCTGATTTTGCAGATTTCCATAGTAAGGATTTCTTTTTAAGTCATAGTTGGAGGTTAGCTGTTGGGTGGATAGAGTGTGAGGGGTGAGCTAGCTCTGTAGGCTGCAAGGAGTAGGTGTGCTTGTTGGTGTGGGTAGCACTGGGGTCAGTACTCATTTCCTGGATCCCAGAAATATTCTGGCAGTCTATATGCCATGCTGTTGGTGTTCTTCATTGCTCCAGCACAGATCCCAGTGGGGTTGGGAGGGGAAATGCTGCCCTCTCTTTTGTGCTCCTTGCTGGGCTTTTAACTAGTGCAGGGACTGGGGTCTGGACCTTAACTCCTTTTATTTGAAGTTTACTTAAATTCAATCTTGTATGCCCCACTCAATCTTAACTCTTTCCTCCCTAGGTCTAGAGGCTTCATCTCCTACTCAATTACCTCAGTTCTGCTGACTGCCTCTGCAACTGCAGCTACCATCACAACTGCTCTGCCTCCACAGTCACTTATATCCCTCTGGATCCACCTTCAGTCGCACAGATGCATGCAGTTCTTCAGATAATCTCCTTAGTGCAGTTGCATTATTTCTCAATTTGTTGGGTAGTTATGGGGTTCCTCACGGTGTCACATCAGTGGAAAACAGTTATTCCTTAGGAGCCAAGTGATATTACCTTAACCTTAATCTTTAGACCCAAAGAACTTCTTTATTCTCTAATTTCTTTAGATTTAAGGATATGTTATTTAATTGAGGTTTTTCTTGCTTCTTGAAGTTAACTTGTATTGCTGTGAACTTTCCTCTTAGTACTTCTTGTGAGAGTACTCAGTGCTCCCATAAGTTCTGATTGTTCTATTATAATTTTTGTTTATTGATAAGTATTATACTGTTTTTAAAGGAAAGATACAGGCAGGAATGAAGGTGAGTAGGCCGGTAGGGGAAGACAGAAGAAAACATTTTTTTAATTTTAGCTGTAGATCTTAGTTGTTCCCCTTGTCCCCAGGATGTGAACCCTGGTCCTTGAGATGTATGTGCACTTCCCTAGGCTGGAAGCAGCAGATCTAATTACCACTCCACCAGGGCATGCCTCTATGTATTTTAAGTAATTCTTTTTATCTCCTTTTTATTCAGTAGTTATTTATGAGCATATTGTTTAATCTTCAAATGCTTGAGATTTTCCTAGTTTTTTTTTAAATGTGGCTGATTTCCAGCATTATACCACTGTAATCCAAGAAAAAGTGTGGTGTGATTTCAAGCTTCACAAATCATTAACACTTGTTTTGCATTCCAAAATTTGGCCTATACTGGAGAATGTTCCATGTGCACTCAAAAAGAATGTGATACTGTTATTTTTGGATGAAATGTTTTGTAGATGTCTATTAAGCCCATTCGTTCCAATTCATCGTTAAGGGTTGTTGCTTTCTTGTTAATTCTGTTTGATTGTTATATGTGGAATACTGAAATCTCCTGTTATTATTGTCTTACTGTCTATATATCTATTTAGTTCTGTTAATAATTGATCTATGTATTTTATTGCTTTATCATGTGGTCCATCTATATTAGCAAGTGTTGGGTCTCCTTGCTAAATTAACTCCATGATCATTATGTAATTATCTTTGTCTCATAACTTTAGCTAAATGTCAGTTTTGTCTGATATAAATATGTTGGTTTCTGCCTTTTTCAGGTTACTACTTACTTATAAGATTGACTTCTGACCTTTTTCTTTAGATCTTTATTTGCCTTGGAAGTTAGGTGACTTTCCTTTAGACAAAAGAAGGGTGCGTTTTTTATACATTCAGTGACTCTGTGCCTTCTAATTGGTAAGCTCAAACCATTAATAATTAGATTAATTATTAATACGCAAGCATTTATTTCCATGAAGCTAATTACTTGCTCTCTGGGTGGTTTTTAAACTTATCTGTGTTCTTTTGTTCTTCTTGTATTCTCTCCTTCTATGTTGATGCCTTCATTTTATGTTATATTTAAGTTCTCTTCATTTTTATTATATCCCTATATAGATTTTTATTTTGATATTACAATGAGGTTTGTAAATAGGATTTTATGCTTATAACTTGCAATATGTTGAAAGCTGAACTTGAGATCATTTTGACTGTTCATAGTTTTGCTTTTTTCCTTACCCACTTTCACATTTTTGGTATCTTGCTGTTTCTAAGTGTTGTTTCTTTTCATTTTGTGAACCCCCTTAGTATTGCTTTCACAGTCAGTTTAGTGATGATAAATCCCTTTAAAATTTCATTCCGTAAATCTCTATCATTCTTTAAATTCTCTATGTTAGTCTAGCAATCTAGAGTATTCCTGGAATATAGTTTTCTTTCAACATTTATTAACATAAAATACCATTTCCTTTTGGCCCAAAAGTTTTCTGACAAGAAATATGCATGTAGTCTTCCTTCACATGTAGCATATTTTCTCTGGCATCCTTTAGGATTTTGTCTTCTTTTTAAGGTTTGTCATTTTCATTGTAATATGTCTTGGTGTGTGTCTGTTTAGTTTTCATTTATTTGGAACTCAATGAGGTTCTTGCATCTGGATTTCTGTTTTCTCAGGTTAGGGAAGTTCTTGGCTATTATTAATGGAAACAATATTAAAGGTCCTTTTATTTCTCTCTTCTCATTCTGGAACTCCTATGATGCATAATGTAGATATTGGTTCTTAATGTTATTCCACAAGTCTTATGTTACATTATTTCATCTTAATTTTATTTCTTTTCCAGGTTTATTTTAGTATTTTCACTGCCTTATCTTCCATCTTGATCATTATACCTGCTTCTTTTTTTAGCCTAGTATTTGACTTCACCCCCAACTGTATGTCTCAATTTACTATTGCATTATTTAGCTCTATGATTTTGAACTGAAACCTTTCATGTTTTCTTTTTCTTGGTTCTAATTCACATTTTTTCATACATTACTTTCTTCTTTCATTTAAGCATTTTATTGAAATAATATTGCACTATAACACTTTATAGATTTAATGTGTTGACCATCATAAATAGACATCTGTATATAATATATTGTCTCATTTCAGTGAAGATATTTAGTACTGCTACTTTGAACTCTTTTTCTAGTAGATAACAATTTCTGATAAATTGGACTTTCTCTCAATGTACTGTTTTAATCCTCTATTAAGATTATATTCCTGCTTATTTATTTTTAGTGACTCTAGGGAGATGGCACAAGGTGCTGGGCCTTCTGTTGCTGTGTAGGTTAAGCCTCTGCTTCAGTCAGGATGGCTAGGAATTTAGAGCTTATCCAAAGTGACAGTCCAAAATCCCAATCTGCATAGTAGTAGACAGGGCAGCAGAACTCCAAGAGGATGTTATTGAGGCATTTCAACAGCTAAAGCCTCCCTAGAGGTTGCAGTTTCTTGAGATGCAAGAGAGTTACCTATCTATTGTCACTCTAAGGCAAACTACAATCAGAGGTTTACCAGCAATCCCAGGCTGAAACTGCCCTTTCATCTTTGGTTTGGCTTCAAACTTGGTAAGGGGTTTGTATTCATCCATTGGTGTAGGCAACAGCAGTGCCCCAGGAAACATGGTGCTATATGTACTCAAGCTGCAGTCTCAATAGCAGCCTAAAGTCAGTAAAGGGGAGGATGTCTCTCAGAAGCAATGGAGCCTGCTATGGTAAAGTGCCTCCCCTATGAATACCTCTCATCCCTTTTTCAGGTTCACAGTCTACAGACTACAACCTGGGTCTATTCCCAACAGGTTCCATGGACAGTGTTCTCCTTGGAGGCATAAGATCCTGTCACAGTTTTAATGGCTTCAGGTTAAGTATGCAAATAGAGACATGTTGGGGAATTTTATTGATATCAGTCTTGAGTTCGGGTTAGGCAGTATCTTTTTCTTATGGAAGTACTGGTTATGCAATTATTTTGATATGTATTAGATGCAGATTTTCATTTTCATTGTGTTTGTAGAAAGGAGGTAAGCTCAGTGTCTTGCTACTCCATTGTCTTCCTCAAGAATCACTGATTCCCCTGAATATAGTTAAAGGGATTTTGTGTTTTGTGGGTAGCTCATTCATGTAGTAATAGCAATGCCTAGAATTCTTGAAGCTTTATTACTTTATCCTCTGAAAATCAAACTTTTAGAAACCTTAAGATGAAATTCATCATAGACCTACCTAGCATCCACCAAATGTCACAATGTTGTCCTGATGAAAATTATTTACCTTATCCTAAGTAGTAATTTAGTTTTTTCATTAGACTCCCATATGCTTGTATTAGCACCATTATATACCTCTAAGAAAGATTCAATTCTCAATACATACCCTAGTGTTTAATATTTCTCTTCATATACAACTACCCCAACCACTTCAAGTTCTACCTGTCCACAACTCAGCATGTGGAAATTGACAGAGAGATTCACTGAAATAAATACAATTATATCTCTTATAGATATAATTATGAGTTCACCTACTTTCCTAATGAAGAATTTGCATAAGAGAGTTGAATAATCTCCTCCTGTCAGAATTTATTCTTGCCAAAATTTATGGAGACTCACTATTTAAGGTTATATAAACTCAAGAAAAGTTCTCAAACCTTCAGATCCAAGAAATATCCATCATACTACATATTTTTAGCCCAGCTCCCATCGTCCAATGCACTTCTTTTTTTAGCCTATCCTGCAAAGGATTTCTTTTTTCATTCCATGTCACCATGCCCAGTTCATAAACATAATATGAAACACTAGACCATATTGTAGAAGAGTTTCTGCACTTCTATGAGCATTGTAGTCAGCACCAATCTCTAGTTTAATGCACATTGTGTAAGATATTGGTTATGGTGAGTTACCCCATCCAAATTCAACAATATCCAAAAATGTTAAGAACTTATAGGGGTAAAAATTAAAATTCAAAGTATCCCAATCATGATCTTCCAGAGCAATGGATTAAAATCAGTGTGGCATTTAAGGACAATGTCTTTTTTATCATGAGCCTTATAATATGAGTCAACATGTACATTTACCAACTACCCCTAAGGTTCTGAAAGCTCAATTTGCTTCTAAAGAATTACTTAATGCCTAGTATTGCCTCCTCTCCACTGTTTCTCACTTGGTAAAATATACTGATAATTACAACACCTTCATTAGTTCTCTTTACATTGAAAATAACATTCTATAACTGAAGAAACTGCATTTCCTGACAGGCTAGCTCCTTTTGAGCTCTGCTGAGGAAACAAATCAACTGACACTGAATAAGGCAGATTAATAGATAATAAGCCCAATAGAAAGTTATGAAATAATTAGACAAGATGCATGCAAACACCCAAAGAGAATTGGAAAACCTTAGAAAAGAAGCAAGAGCTTTACCAAGACAATTAAGGTTATGGAAAAAGTCCTAGCTGCAACCTTAGAGATAAAAATACAATCAATGACATAAATAAAAGCACGGAAAGCACCATAAAAAGACTGACTCTTGCAGAAAAACAAATCTCAGAAATGGAATACAAAATCAGAGTTTACAGACACGGAATGGGAGAAACAAGATTGAGGAAAAATGAAGAAAACATTTGAAAAAGATCAGGCATGAGAAGGATGAACATAAGGATAATACGTATCCCTCCAAAATGAGAAGAAAACCTATTTAAAGAAGTGTTAGCAGAGAACTTTCTGCATATGTCACAAAATGTAACCGTGGAGGTATAAGAAGTTGATAGATGACTGAAATTCCTAAATGTCAAAAGATCTACTTTGAGACACATCATAGCAAAACTATCAAAAGCTAATGATAAAGAAAAAATTACTCAAGTCTGCTAGAGAAAATAAAAACATAACCTATAAATATACATGCATCAGGCTATAATCAGACCTCTCAACACAAACACACTAGAACAACATATTCAGAATGCTAAAAGAGAAAAACTACCAGTCAATAATCCTCTACCCTGCACAATTCTCATTCAAATATGATGGAGAAAAAAAGCACTTCCATGACAAAAAAAAGTTAATGAGTTTTTCCATTAACAAACTTGCCTTCAACAGATGTTGAAGAAGGTGCTACATTAGTGAAAACCAAAATAAAAAGCCACAAAACCCTGAGAATGGTGATAAAATGTAAAATAAAATCAGAAACAAAGACAGGACCAATAGAAGAGGACCAAAAAAGTCACTAAAAGAGGAAAGAAAATCATAGATTTATAAACATGATATGGCATCAGTTCATAAAAGACGATCATAGAGGGTGCGCCCTGGTGGCCTAGTAGTCTAGCACACCTGGGAGCAGTCCCACATATATTCCAAGGTCCAGGTTTCAGATCTGAGCCAGGGTGAGCAACAAAGTAACAAGTAAATAAAAATAAATAAATAAATAAATAAAAGCTCTTCCTCCTCTTCTCTCTTCCTTCCTCCCTCATTGCTTACTCACCTTTATTCCTGCTTGTACCTTTCTTTAAAAAGAAAGACAATCATAGAAGGGTAACATTAGAGACAGTCCATACTAACCACAAAACCCAGTCTTAAAGAGATACATAACTGGTGAGATGACAAAACTAATAGAATCAATACCAAAATCATCCAGTAGAAACAGCAAACAAAAATAAATCAACAGACAGAAAGCAAAGGAGAAAATGACAACAATAAAGACATACATTTCAATAATCATCCTAATAGTGAATGGACTAAACTTTCAAATCAAAAGACACACAGTGATTGGATGAATAAAAATTAAGGACCCATTGATTTTATGCCTACAAGAAACATATCAGATCCAAAGACAACATAGGTTAAAAACAAAAGGCTAAGGAAAAAATATATAAAAGTTGTAGTGAAATCAGAAACTGCAATATTAATATCAGACAAGATAAACTTTCACCTAAAATGGGTTGGATGAGGCTAAGATGAACACCGCATTATGATCAAGAGGGTAATCCATTAGAATGAAGTAGGTTATTAAAATATACACATTCAATGCTGTACCACCTAAGTATATAAAACAAATACTGACTGAGCTAAAGAAATATTGACAAGATACAAGAGTAGTAGAGTAATTAAATATCCATTTACATCAATAGACATATCATTCAGGCAAAAAATCAATAACAAAATAAAAACCCTAAATGAAGCAATATATCATATGGACCTAATGGACATATGCAGAGTGTTCTACCCCAATAAAATTATATATATATATAGATATAGATATAGATATATGTGTGTGTGTGTTTGTGTGAGTGTGTGTGAGTCAAATGCTCATTCTTTGAAAAAATAAATAAATTTCTTAGACTGTTAGTCAGACTTACAAAAAAGAGAGAAAATCTTAAGAACAAGAATTAGAAATGAAACTGAGACTACAGCAAACAACACAGAAATACAAAAGATAATGAGATTATTACGAGCACCTATACAGCAACAAATTTATGAGCCATAAAAATAAGATAGATTTCTAGAATCTTATAGATGCCCAAAACTAAATCAGGAAGATGCAGATAGCTTTAAAAATCACAAGCAAAGAACTTGAAGAAGTGATCAAAATTCTTCCAAAAATCAAGAACCAAGGACCAGATGTCTTCACCAAGAAATTTTACCAATCATTCAAAGAATAACTAGTCCCCATCCTACTTAAACTCTTTAACAAAATTGAAGAGGAGAGAAACTCCCAAATACATTCTATGAGGTTAACATTATCCTGACCCAGAAGCCAAAGACAGCGCCAAGAGAGAAAATTATAGACCAATATTACTGATGAATGTAGCTGCAAAAATTCTCAACAAAACACTGACAAACTGAATTCAACAGAACATTAGAAATATACTCTATGATTAACTGAGATTTATTTCAGGTACTCAAGGATGGTTCAACATACACAAATTAATCACTGTAATGCATGCCATCAATAAAAATAAAATTAAAAATAATATAATCATATCAATGAGTGCAGAAAAATTTTTAACTAGATTCAGCTCTCATTCAAGATAAAAAATCATGCCAAATTAGGAACAGAAGTTTCGTATAGCAACATAACAAAATCAATATATGACAATCTCACAGGCAACATGCTGAATGATGAAAAATCAAAAGCCTTCCCCTAAGATCTGGAAGAAAATTACAATTCCCAATCTCATCATTACTGTTCAACATAGTTCTAGAAGTGTTGACCAAAGAAATTAGGTGAGGAAAGGACATTAAAGGGAAACACAATTGGAAAAGATGAAATAGAATTATCATTATTTGCAGATGACATGATATTATACCTAGAAAATCTTAAACAATCCATCAAAAATAACTAGAAACAATAAATAAAATCAGCAAAGTGGCAAGATCTAAAATCAACACACAAAAATAAGTAGAATTCCTACATACAATGAAGTGAAGGAAAATGAAATTAAGAAATAAATCTCATTCTCAGTGATTCTAAAAATATACATACCTAGCAATAAACTTAACAAATGAGGTGAAAGTTTTCTATAATAAAAATTTCAATAAATTACAAAAGTAAAACAAGAAAATCAAAAGAGTTAGGAAATAATACTACTGGTAGACTGGAAAAATTATTGTCATAAAAATTGCCATCTTACCCAAAGCAATGTACATATTTAATGAAGTTTCTATAAAATATTAGGGAGTTTCTTAAAGGAAAAAGAACCAATGGGACTAAAGTTTATATGTAACCACAAGAGGCCTTGAGTAGTCAAATATATCCTCAGAAAATGAAGAACCACGCAGCTGTCACACTCAATGACTTCAAACTTTGCTACAATGTTATCTTCATCAAGACAGTTTGGCAATGGAACAAAAGCAGGCACATAGACCAAAGGAATAAAATTGAGACCCCACAAATAAAGTCACACCTTAAGGACGGTTGACCTGTGACAAGGACCCTGGAGTATATAATAAAGGAAGTAATGTCTATTTAAAAAAGTGGTTTTGAGAAAACTGGATAGACACTTGTAAGAAAATGAAATGATTACACTTTATCTCCATATACAAAAGTTAACTCAAAATGGATCAAAGACATGGATATGAGCAGAAACCATAAGAACATAAAGTAAAAAGTAAGGATAATAGTCCATGGCATTAGCCTCACAGATGTCTGGGGAAGGAACATCTATAGCAAAAGAAATCAAAGTAAAACTTATTACTTGGGACTCCATCAAACTAAAAAGTTTCTGTGCGGTGAAGGAAACCACTATTAAAGCAAATAGGCAACCCATGGAATAGGAAAAGATATGGCACAAAATTCATGAAACAAATTTTAACCTCCAAAATTATATGAGTTTATACATCTATTTAACAAAGAAGCAAATAATCCGATAAAAAAATTCAAACAATTGAATTGGAACCTATATAAAGAAGATACAGAGATGACATACGAAAAATGCTCTACATCAGTCATCATTGGAAAAAAATGCAAATAAAAACCACAATGAGACACCATCACAGAAAAATGAAAATTACCTGTATCAAAAAGAATAGTTGGGTCTCTCTTTATGGGATTTATTTTTCATACCTGTGACTCTGGAGTGAACCCCTGTGTTCCCTATACCAAATCCAGCCCTATAGGCTTGACTCACAGCGCTCAACACAGGACTCACATCTCAGAGCATCAACAAATTTGACAAGGATTACATGGAAGTCCAATGTCAAACCAATACCCAGGTCTATTCTGTGCATTTCAACACCCTAACACAAGGCTGTTAAATTAGGAAATAATAGCACATAGAAATAACCACAGATGCCAAACAAATTGAAGAGGCAGAGCAATATATGCAAGGATCCAAACAAAATCCTAGGGGAATATCTGAATGTAGCAGATTTAAACAAATTACCCAATAAAGTAACAGTGATAATCAGGTTAACTGAAATAAGGAAAACAATGAAGGAAAGAAAAGAATGCTACAACACAGAGAGAAGATATGAGGCAGTTAAACATAATTCATGGAGCTGCAGAATACAACAGCTGAACTGAAGAACACATTAGTGGGGCTCAACAATACACTGAAAGAAGAATAGAATCAGTAAGCTAGCAGATAGGGCAGTGTAATGAAGTCAACCAGACCAGGAAAGAGAAATAGAATTAAAAAGAAAAAAGACAGCATACAGACCTATGAGATAACGTTAAAAGGAACATAATTCACATCATAAGGGTACCAGAAGAAGAAGAGAGAGAGAAGCAGGGAGAAGTATTTGAAGAAATAATAGCTGAGAATTTACCTAACCTAAGAAAGGAAGACCTCCAGACTCAGGAATCTCAAAAAGGTCCAAACTCAAGAAACTCAAACAGACCTACAAGACACAGCATAATTTAAATGTCAAAAATACAGGATAAAGAGAAAAGCTTAAAAGCAGCTAGAAAAAAATGAGTCACATACAAAGAAGTCTTCATAAGACTGTCAGCAGATTTCTTAGCTAGTACTTTATAGGACAGAAGGGAATGATATATTCAAAGTGGTGAAATAAAAGTATTTCCAGCTAAGTATAGTCTACTGAGCTAGAGTCTCACTTACAATAAAGAAATGATAAAAATCTTTTCAAATGAATAAACATTAGAGGAATTTACCACTACAAAGGTAGCTTTACAAAAAACACTGTTAAGTCCTACTGTTTTTAAAGTCAAATTTACATCTTCCCCTTGCAGTGTCTGGGAACTCCCTGAATATAGGACTGTAAAATGTATATGTAAACATAGAAATCCAAAGTCTACTCAAGTAAAAAATTACCAGAAACAAATGTTGGAGTGACTGTGGAAAAAAGGATCCTTTTTCTACACTGTTGGTGGCAATGTAAGTTATTGCAACCTCTTTGGAAGAAGTATGGAGCTTCCTCAGAAAAATTAAGATGAAGCCACCATTTATCTAGCATTATCACTTCTAGTCACATACCCTGAGTATACCAGAGCTCTAATCAGAAAATAATATCTGTATATACATGTTCACAGCAGAACAACTCATAAGAGTAAGATATGGGAACAACTTAAATGTCCATCAACAGATGACTGGATAAAAATCCTTGGTATATATACTCAATGAAATTTTATGTAGCTGAAAAAAAAAACATGTAATCATCCTCTTTGCAATACTCTGGATGTAACTGTAAGGATCATGTCTAGTGAAATAAATGAGAGAGAGAAATAGAAGGAGAGAGAGAGCATGTGTGCAGGGTAGTTTCGTTCTTGTGAATTATGATCAAATAAAAGAAATCAGCAAATACCCCCAAACTCACAGAACACAAGGCAGTGGCTACCAGATGGGTGTGGGGGAGGACAAGGGGAATAAAGTGCTGATAAAAGGCAATGAAACTCGGATGGTGGGTGTAGTGTGAAATGCACACAGACTGAGGAAAAAATTCAATATCCTAAAACACATACAGTAATGTAAACTGAATTAAAAATGATACAAACAGTACTGTCATTTAAAGACTAGTGAAATTAGGTCTAAATAATATAGAAACTGCAGTTTGGTTAATACATTAAGTCTTTGTGAAATGCAGCATTTAAAATTAAAACTTTAAAATGACATATTACAATTATTTTATTTAGCCATGTATAAATTTATAAACATAAATAATGAAAACTTACTTAACTCATAAAGCTAAATGTAGGCTATTTATGAAATTTGAATTGTGAGAAATTTAACTGAAGTCCTAAACAAACCAAAATATTTTGGTTATATTAAATATTAATGAATGAATCAGGTGACAGATACTCCTTTATCTTGAAATTAAAGACTTCTAATTTAAAGATATAGGTATAAAGGTTATTATATAAACAAACTTTTTAGTTTCTACAAGAAAGAATAGTTTAATGACCTTTCTTTTTAAAAGATTTTTTGAACTAAATATTCTTACAGTATGGACATAGCAGTGATTTTTCAATCAGCTAACTTTTAAATTGTTTTAAGAGAAGGAATAAGAGAGGAAATAGTACAGAAAAAGAGAAAGAGCCAGCTTTAGACAAATAGCTAAATTATGTGTTCTCTGTCAAGAGTGAAGAAAAAGTTCAGATGTAGAAAAAGGTATTTTGACATAGAATACAAAGTATTCTGTAGAATACAGAGTGAAGAGAATATCAGACACATTTTGACATAATTTGGATTCCTGAAGACTTTATTCTTAAATTGTACAGTTTAAAAGCCTGTGAGATAACTTCCAGTTGGTGACTCAATAGGACGCACTTTTGGGTCGCTCCCCACAGACACCAAAAAATAAATAAATAAATAAAAATCACCAATTTTTCTGAGACAAACACCAAGAAACAACCAGCACTTCAGCTGGAGACCAATTGACTGATGACTAACACTGGGTGAGGGCACCTGGTGGGCAGGATTTCCGCTCAGTGGACCCCAGGCTCTGGCACAAAATGTTTGTGGGAGGGGTTTGAGCTCTTAGTCTGATTTCTGCTTATAGCTATGCCCAGTGCATTTTCACTGTGTGGGCTCCAGCTCTGCTCCTGGTGCACTGACTCTCCTTTCATCCCCTCCTAAGTTGGCCCTCTGTGGCTCTGTGTCTCAGCCCCACTGGACCCACCTCTCGTTACCTCTGCAGTTGGTACCGAAATCCCTAGCCTCCACCTGACCAAGCATCCAGAAGCCCCTGTGCTCCATCCTAAATTCAAATCCATGGCTTAGCTCAGAACCGTACTGGGTGCCCTCCCACAACCATTTCTCACCAGATCCTGAGGTCCACTGAGCAGAAATCCTGCCCACCACATACCCAACCACTGGAGAACATGCCCATCGAGTGCCCCATCCCCTGGAATACAGTGAGTAGGCAGTCCCAAGCCTCAACGCTACTGCTTGCACAACCTTGTGGGTAGAGATGAAAGTGCAGCCTGACTGCCAATCCTGGGCAAGTCAAACCTATGCAACGCCAAGGAAACCAAACTCTCAGAAATACAACCAGAATGCTGAACAGAGCAAAGGCACAGAGAACTATACATGAAATGATAGATCCTATCAAAAACCCAAAGAAAAATCTGAATATAGCAAACATATGTAAATTACCTGAAGAGGAATTTAGGGTAATGGTGATTAGCATACTCATGGGAATCCAGAAATCAGTAGAGGCAGTAAACAAGAATGTCTAGAAGCTAAGAGAAGAATTAAAACAAGACATCAAATGGGTAAGAGACATGATAGCTAAATTAAAGAACTCAATATAGGGACTCAAGAATAGGATGGATGAAGCTTCCAAAAGAATCAGTGATATGGAAGATAGGATGTAAAAACTCAATCAAGCAAACCAGCAAAGAGATAAAAGCATTCAAAGAACTGAAGACAGCATTCGAGACCTCTGGGATAACATCAAAAGGAAGAACCTTTGCATCATAGGGGTCCCAGAGGAAGAGAGAGAAATGGGAGCAAAAAGCATATTTGAAGAAATAATAGATGAGAATTTCCCCAATCTGAGGAATGAAGCAAGCCTCCAGATCCAGGAAGCTCAAAGAGTTCTGAAAACAAAACCAAACAGAAATACAACTAAACACATCATCATAAAAATGTCAAAAATAAAAGATAAAGAGAGACTATTAAAAGCAGCCAGAGAAAAACGTGTCACATACAGAAGAGCCCCCATCAGACTGTCAGTGGACTTCTCAAATTAAACTCTACAGGCCAGAAGGGAATGACATAATATATTCAAAATGCTGAAAGAAAAGAATTTTCAACCTAGGGTACTATATCTGGCAAGATTATCATTCAGAACTGAAGGAATGATAAAAGCCTTTTCTGACATGCAAAAGTTGAAGTATTACATTACCACAAAACCAGGTTTGCAAATAATATTAAAGAATGCTCTATAAAGCATAAAAAACCACACAGAATAACAGTAAGACAGCAAATATTAAAACTGAAGAGGAAGAGAAGAGAAGAAAATGTGGGTAGTTAGAATGAGTGGAAGATTACTACGCTTTCAAATAAAATTAGGTAGCAAACATAGAGTTGTGGATACTAACTTCAGGGTAACCTCAAAATACATCCCTAGGGAGAAAAGGAAGAAGAAAACAAAAGGGGAAATAAATCAAAACACAACTACACCCATCCAACCTAAAAAGATAAAGAGAACAAAGTCATCATCTGGAGCAACATACAAAAGACAAATTATAAAATGACACTAAGAAGCTATATGTCAATAATTACCCTAAATGTTAATGACTGAACTCACCAAACAATGCAGAGTGGCTGAATGGGTTGAACCTGTGTTCCTCTGACATCATGGTTCTTTGTTCATGATACCTTTTCTAAAAATCACTTTTTTAATTTTCTTGATTCATCAAGTAAAGATATTTAATGCAAATTACCAAAGTTTGTCAAACTGACAGCAATCTTCTCATTCTGGATTCTTGGTTTTAAAGCTTGGGCTCCTATACCTGTGTCCTGCTGTGCTGATGGGGGAATTCTGGGTGCTCAGCCTGGGAGATTCTTCCCCACCTGCCATATCAGGTGCTAAAGAAAGGGTGGGTGCTTCCTGGAGAAGAGAGGGAGTGTAAATCTTGATCAGCCTCTAAGTGGCAAAAATAATGAAGCTTAATGACCTCTCAAAATCTTGCTGACCAGTAAAAGGTACTCCAAGAAAAGATGTTGGTCGACATGTTATAAAGTGGCACTGAGCAGTGTTTGCAAACGTAAGAGCAAAGAGAAAGACTTTCACTCTAACGTTTTCACTGACTGCTGTATACATCTCTACCCCACAGCCAATGGGGAGTCTCAGAGTCCTTCTCAATAAACCCCTTGGACTCCAGGGTTTCAATCCACTTTAAAAAATACCCTTACTCTCTGTTGACATTTTCTGAAGGCCCCGGATCCAGATGTGGCCACAATAGTGTGCAAATGTTGTATTTGATGAGTTCATTTATATGCGAAGCTGCATGGGGGATCTCTTGTTTTCATGTCAGACTTATAGAAACTTTAATCAAAATTTTCAGGGCTTTGAAACTTTTAAAAAAGTTAATGAATGAGTGAAAAAGTAGTTATTCAGATTTCTTGCTCAAGAATACTGATTTTTTTCCTTACTCAGTTCAAGATATAATACATAAGCTCTTTTCTATTTTAAGCTAATATACAAAGATTCCAGAATTAAAATGTGAAGTAAAAATGGTATTTGGATTGTCTAATCCCTTGATAGGGATTAAAATGTGGGTATGAATCATAAGGAATAAAAATATATTTTTTCTCTAAGTTGTATAAAAATTTTGAAGAGCATTACATTGCTCATTTTAACAAAAACCTAAAACAATTTGTACACATTAGTGAGACTAATAAGAGTAACTTGTAGAATCTAGAAAACAAATCAAATAGAACACTTCTATGAATCAAAAAGTTTTCCATTGTGCAGATAAAGGTAGATTTTGATAGGATGTGAATATTTTAATTTTTATAAAATTTGATTAAAACAACACACAGAAATGAGACAATTTTGTGTTAACTTCATAAATTGGTATCTTTATCTAATTTATGACAGTCCCATAATAACAAACATGCTCCACTTATAATAATCCATACATATCTTCAAAATGTAATTGTATTTTTTAAGTTTCATGACTTGAATTTAAATAAAAAGTCATTTCTAATATCTTCCGATTTAAAAAGTATTGTGTTGCAAACATTCACACAACCACTACAAATCATATAGATTAACTCAAACAGAAAATTTTCTTAAGCAGACAATGACTAATAACAAGAATCAGAAAGCGGTGACATTACAACAACATTGCAGAAAAACAAAGGATCATGAAAGACTATTATGAAAACTGTATTCCAACAAATTCATCTGTCCTGAATAAATGGACAGATTTATATATGCTTACAACCCCCAAAATGGAACCAGGAAGATGCAGATAACATGAAAGACAATCACAAGCATATAACTTAAAGCAGTAATCAAATGTCTCTGACAAAATAAGAGGCCAGTACCAGATGACTTCACTAGAAAATTCTACCAAACATTCAAAGAACTAATTCTCATGTTCCTTAAATTCTTACTCAAAACCACAGAAGAGGGAAAACTACCAAATACATTCTATGAGGCTAACATTACCCTGATTCCAAATGTGGACAAAGATGGCAACAAAAAAAAAACTATAGACCAATACCACACATGAATACAGATACAAATTCAACAAAACCTTGGCAAACTGATTTCAACAACACATTAGAAATTATACATCATATTCAAGTGAGGTTTGCTCCAGGGATGCAGAGATGGCTCAACATACACAAGTCAGTGTAATATATCATACTAATGAGAAGAAAATTTTTTAAAAATCATATGATCATATCAATAGATGCACAAAAAGAATATGACAATATTCAACACATGTTCATGATAAAAATTCAACAAAATAAGAATAGAAGGCTCATACATCAACAAAATAAAATCAACATGATAAACCCATAGCTAACACCATATTCAATGTTGAAAAATTGGAAACTTTTCCCTTTAGTTCTGGAATAAGATAATGATGACCACTCTCACCACTACTATTCAACATAATTCTAGAAGTTGACCAGAGCAGTAAGACAAGAAAATGCCATTAAGGAACACAAATTGGAAAAGAAGATACAAAACTATAATTATATTCAAATGACATATTATAAATGGAAAATCCAAAAGACTCCATCAAAAATGCTAGAAACTTATACAGGAGACAAAAGAAAAGAAAAAACTGCAAGTTGTCAGTTTCCAGCCAAGCATGAGAAACGGAACGTTTTTCAGTCTGAAGCAAGACCAGATGTTGTTCAACCCCTCTTGTTTACCCAACTCAAGGACTCCATCTCCACCTCTCAGTACTCACCTAACATTCCAGACCATGGACTCCCTACCCCTAAATCAACAGCTCAGCCACATAGTCTTATTGCAAATCCACCTCTAGCCCCTCTCTGTGCTAGTCAGAGACTACCCCCTTTGAAACCTCTCTCTCACAGCTTCCCTCAGATAGCTCTTTTCTATCTCTTCTCAGAAAGGAGCTTTCCTGGCCTGCACATGGGACAACAAAATCTTGTTTATGAGCCCATCAGGTTCCCTTGTCTCTGCCTCTTATTGTGGAACTGGCTTACAAAAATGATAATGAAACCCTGGACCAGAATATTCTAATAGGTTTCTCCAGTCTCCTACAAATTTAATCTTGTCCAAGCAGAGACAACGTGCGAAACGCTTTCGGACCCCTTCTCCGGATAGTCCCTCACTGCATGCACACAGGCTGATCTGATTCTGGTGAGTCCTTTTGGTTCCTCTCTTCTCCACACTCTCGCTCACTAGCTGCTTTGCCACCAATCCTGGGTGGCGGGCTGTGGGGTCAGAGACTCCTGTCTCTCAGAAAAATCTGACTAGTCAGTCAAAGCAGTCACACTCAGGAAATTCCATGGATTTCCTCCTCTTACACCTGACAAATCCTGGGGGCGTCCAGGACGACTCAGAGTATCTTGTACTGGTGCTACTGAGCCTTTATCCAGGGACACCTTGATAACAGTTTGGCAACGAGGAGAGCAGAGCCTTGGACTGATCTTCTTACTCTCATTCTCTCTGTCTGTCTGTCTGTCTGTCTGTCTGTCTGTCTCTCTCTCTCTCTCTCTCTCTCTCTCTCTCTGTGTGTGTGTGTG